>MU376971.1:0-345951 GCA_022495195.1 Xylaria digitata | reverse complement strand
TAGGAAGGTAAGTTATGGGTCAGACCAGGGGTCTGACCCCTAGTTAATCTACCATTTCCCCCCCGCCACTCAGCCACCACTAGCCACTTTTCCACCCCACAATACCTAGGTACAGCATCTAATAGAGGGGCCCTGAAGTGCTTGGTATCCACCCGACCGGGCCACAGCATAGGTACAATAATCCCACTTCCCCTCCACTCTTTTAAGTCAAGTCGAGACGAACTCGAAAAGCAAGATAGTTCAACGAACACCCAGCAATTCCTTGATACCCCTTCAGGTACTTAGTTAACCGAATCTCCCACCATTCTACCTACATCCCCGTCCGGTTCTCAAGCTCGAGACAGCATTATGGCGGTGCGCGCACAGTTCGAGAACTCCAACGAGTGAGTACCCCGCCAAAGCTGTCGAATGAGAAAGCGAAGAAAAAAAATAGAGGGAAGAACTCCGCGATGGCTGACCATACGATCTCGCTTTCTACAGGGTTGGCGTCTTTGCTACACTCACCAATTCATATGCCCTCACTGCTGTAGGCGCAAGCGAGAACTTCTACAGGTATGTTTATCATCCAGGCGTCGGGTTCGAGTACGAAGGCAGAGGAACTAGTGCAGAAAACACAGAGGCGCGAGAGTGGACATGTGATCGCGAAAGCGGGAGAGGAGAGCAGTCGCGCGACAATCACACAGGGCATGATGCATGCATACGCACAAGACTAATCCCCTGTACTCGACTAGTGTTTTCGAGGCTGAATTACAAGATGTTATCCCTATCTGTCGGACGACTATCGCAGGAACGCGCATCATTGGGCGGTTGACAGCTGGGTAAGTAATCTGACTTAGTACTACTTTTTTCTTTCTTTTTTTTACACGGCACCAACACCACGTCAAGCGTTTTCGCAACTGCAGCACAATTTTTAAAGTAGAAATTATCAACTAACTCCTCCGTTTCTGATACCGTACAGTAACCGCAAAGGCCTCCTCGTACCCACATCAACAACAGACCAAGAGTTACAGCACCTGCGTAATTCCTTACCGGATGAGATCCGGATCCAGCGCATCGAGGAGCGACTATCGGCGTTAGGCAATGTAATCGTGACAAACGACCATATCGCGTTGGTCCATCCGGACCTAGAGCGCGAGACCGAGGAGATCATCGCTGACGTGCTAGGCGTCGAAGTCTTCCGCCAGACTGTTGCCGACAACGTGCTCGTCGGAAGCTATATGTCTCTAAGTAACCGTGGTGGCCTCGTCCATCCCAAGACTAGTATACAGGACCAGGATGAGCTGTCCTCACTACTGCAAGTACCCCTCGTCGCTGGTAGCGTAAACCGTGGAAGCAACGTAGTGGGCGCTGGCATGGTGGTTAATGATTGGCTCGCCGTCACCGGCCTTGATACAACGGCAACTGAGCTCAGTGTTATTGAGAGTGTCTTCCGCCTAGGTGAGGGGGCGGCGCCAGGCAACATTAATACCAACCTGAAGGATACTATGGTGGAGAGTTTCTATTGAGGTGCCGGTGGGTGGGACAATTCGTAGTACACGCCTTGGAGGTGCTGTCAGTCTTCGATATGGAAGCCCCTGGTGCAGATCGAATGGGTATGGACTATTTGAAGACTTGGGGTATCAATAATGAATGCAGGACCCCATGCGGCCTATTACAAAGATATAATCTTTGGATTTATTGTTTGAGACGAGATAGGTTTTGAACCCAGCAACCCAACATCGGGTTCAATGTCATAAACCTGCTTAGGTACAACCGTTGAGGTCTCTTCGCGAGAAAAACAAAATAAAATAGAGGATTATAAAACCGGTACCGCCTCAAACTGAGCTCTGCCATCGTTTAATCCGTTGACACTAGCTATAACCTAAAAGTCATGCTCCCTGGTGCACTTGATAGGATTTAGCTTACACATGTAGATACATTGTTATCGAAGGCTGATCACTCCAATGCTCGGTCAAACAAAGTATCAAGTTTCTTGAACATATTTTGCTTCTGTATGTTAGCACTAGAATGCGTACACTTTGTGACATCGCCACGCGCTGCTTTATTATATGCCCGTCCAGTGATATTCTAGCGCTGCCTATCCACTTTATAGAGTCTGGGCTGTAAACGATGAACACGTTGATAGTAGCATTCGTATTTGAAAAATGCCAAGTTACGTTTGGAATGAGGACAAACTATTACTTAGCCGCTTTTTCTTAGCGGTTACCTGGTGTACCGGTATCCGGGTAACTAACTGTCTTACACTACCTGTAGTAAACAAACCAGGCTTTTTTGGTGGTAGTATGTGGAGATGGTGTGACGACAACAGAACACCAGCCACCCGGGAAACTTCAACGGCCCAGCCAACTTGGTTGAATTCTCGAGGCTGGCAATTTTTTGTCTTTAAATATGCGCCGAGGATCCGCTACAACTTGGGCTGGAATGATGGTGAATTGTTTGGTCATTATTATCATTGATTACACTATCATAGTGTAGCTTTTCACTTCAATCAACACCCTGGCGATCTTCGCGTTCCACATCCTGCTCACGAATTCATCCTAATTCTGTCTACTCCGGTCCATCATTGTCATGCATAATCTAGGTACTACGTAGCGCCACTCGTAGCCCTACTATCTCCTAGCGCAGCATTCAGCTCTCGGCCGACTGTTGACCCAAGTCTAACCAGACGAATAGCCTCCAAAAATTACAACATTGCTGTTGCTACCCCTCTCTATCCAGCACTTTGCAGCTCAAAATCTTGGACAAGATAGCTAGGTATCTTCCACGAATCACAAGCCCACAGCTGATCGGCATCTTTGGCGAGTTGAGTAGGTAGGTATACGTACACTCAATCTCCACCTCACTATCCACCTTACTATAGCTGGATCCACGAAGATAGCCTGAGTGCAGCCTCCCGTACATAAGTGGAGGCCGAAACGTGCCCGCGTCTGATGGCAACCCGACACACACGCACACACACCCAGGATCCTTAAAGTGTTTGTGTTGCCTTGTTTATTTTTGTGCCAATATTGTGTCATACATAGTACAGGCCATCCATACTCGGCACAAAACAAAGCTACTATATTTCTTTTGTCCTTCGGTACTGCCTTCATATTCGCTTCCTCTTCTTCACTCTTTGGTACCACACACACATTCGGGAGGCTTGACTCACACGGATCCGATTACAAGGATCATTTAATTACCACCCGAAACATTTAAAAAGGACCCCTGAAGCGGTAGCCACCGGGGCCCAGAATTTTCCACTCTCTGCCTTGCTTGAAAGAGCATTTCATTATTCACCGGGATCATAGAGACCTTCCTGACAGGGTCCAGCAATATCAACAATGCTAAGGGGGGCCACCATTCCTCCATCAGAGTCAGGAGCGGAGGTAGGAACACATCGTTCCCAGGTATCACAAACAAGACACTCTGGAGTCTACGAACCACCATACGAGCAAAAACCTACCACCTCTGCGACCACAACCTTCGTCGAGAACAACATCTCAAATTATAGACGACATCAACGACAGCAGTCTACACCGAGCTTCTCACCTAGGCGCCCCAACGGTCCCCCACTTACTCCCTCGCAAGGACACAACAGGAAACACTCTCAAGGTATGGCATTCACGGGCGACGGACGAGGCGGAAATTCGCCAGGACGAGGTCAGCGCAGTGGACCATCGACACCATCTGTTGAATATGACACAACCCCTTTCCATCATCAAACCCGGACACCTGTAGACACTACACCAAAAAGCGCCGCGCAAACTCGCCTGGGGTTCCTGGCATCCTCGGTCTCCGCGTTCACTTCACGCATGACGAGCCCGACCCAAGCGCCCGCCCGAACTAACGATGAGTTGTGTGACCTTGATATCGAAGCAGCTCTATTTCCAACACAGTCTTCTCTAGATGGCGACACGTTCTCGCCAGCCGCATATAAGAACTTGCAAATAAACGCAACGGGACTGTTGCACAGGATGCAAGATGCATATCGCCAACGGACGATAGCGCTGCGAGAAATACAAGCTGAACGTGAAGCACAGAATGAAGAGATGGAGGAAATGGAACTACGAACCCGAAACTTCAAGAATCAACTCGAGAAGATGGCTGCCAAAGCCGCGGAGCAGGAAAATGCTATACAGCAGCTCGTGGCAGAGTTGCAGGCAGAGAAACGGGCGCGACACGAGGAGCGCGTCAGCCGCGAGAAGATGTTCCGCGTAGTAGAGGAGGCTTCCGTCGTGGGAAACGAGGATCTATGTGTCGACGAGGACGACCGAAAGCGTTGGCGGGCGAGCAACAGTACCGTCAAATCCGAGCTGAGCATCGATACCGACGGCGATAGTGCCGAGAGCGAGAGTATATTTTCGCGCAGTCGCAGCCCAACAGCCATGACGGCCATAACGGAGACGGAAAGTCTAGATGTGCCACCTAGTCTTCACCTGAGGGCAGCGCTGCCGAAGCCGAAATCGGCACAGCAGCTCACGGCCTTCCAGCGCTTGGTCAAGGGCATCTCGGCCATCAAAGAAGAGGGTGAGAACCCCGTATCTGGGGTTGATGGGTGTCGGAATTGTAGAGGCCAGGACTCTAGCGTGGCGTGGGATACGGTCAGTTTATTACGGGATGAGAATATAGCGCTGAAACAGCGGGTGGCGCATCTTGATGTTGTGGTCGAGGGGGCTTTGGATGTTGTCAATGGGATCAAGATCTGATTTTGGTATGAGATGTTGGCTTACATGCATTAAGATTGGAGTTCTGCATCATTAGACTTGGCCCTTAAGGGATATGAGACGGGGGCTAGTATTTTGGGTATATTTTGGGTACACATAGGTAACATTGCACAAAATCGGCATCTGGCATTTCAACTGTAATACGCGATATTGACAACGTGATATATGAAGCCATGTATTCTTACGACTAGGGATGTTCTGAGAACAAATTCAAGATGTATGTTGCATACATTTACTGTTTCCTGCCAAACCTTGGCTTTCTTCCCTAACCCTGAGATATAACCATGTGTTGCAGTTGCTAACTGCTCGTCTAGAATATACGATGCCAAAATACAATATATGTGCTAGTTTCATCTTGTTTCTCTGCCAAGCTGATGAGTGAAAACCACTTGAAAACTCGGGAAAAAACACCAATAGAGGTCACGGATGCAGGTGCTTTGGGCCTTCCGGCACTGTCGAGACTTACTTCAAGCTTAGGTTTGCAGGGCATTTCTATTCACTGCGAAATGTCTATAGTGAGCACACTATGGGTTCTTCCATGAACAAATGGAAATGTAGGAAAAGATGGTGCCACTCGATTCCGTTCTCAGTACTCTGCAGAGATGCAGCGTTTGCTCTGTGCTACAAATCTGAGCAGTTTATACACGTATATACAGCTTTTAATCCCAGTCTATTGGTCTGTTCCATTTGATTTGACTGCCTGGTTGTGGGTTCGCTTTAGGGGGGGTATGTTTCTATCCGTCCATTCGTTTTAGTGATGTTCGCTTCCATGTGCATCGTGGTGATCGTCCTTGAGGAATAACTGCTCGTATCCGAGATATACGGCGAAAGCTACGGTTGCTATGCCCAGGCCCGGGAAAGCGCCTTTAAATCGGTTCCATCGCGAGAAAGTTCCGGTATACCGCCAAGCTTCGCTGTTTTGTCACTCCTCTGTTAGTCAAATCAAGAACTGCCTCAAGCCACCGTCCAGTCTGGAGGGATTAGACTAACGCTCGCTCCCAGGGGTCGTAACGTGGCTGGCCGGCCGCACGGGCGAACTTCCTGGGGTCGAAGCCAGTGATGTTAGGCTTGGGGTTATGGTGAGCTCGAAGTATCCTGTCGGTATCCAACATTAGTGATTTGTGGTCATAATGAGGATCTGGAAGTTTCCTTGTCCATACCTTGTGGGGTACATGGTGATAAAGTGATGGATGTGGATGTGAATGGGGTCCAAAGCTTCAATGAGATTCCCGCATCGACGAGCTATCACAATAGCAGCTTCGGTTGGAGTCCCAAGTCACCAGTCCATTAACCGGTGCAGTTACTTCAATTGAATTCTGATTGGTGAATAACTTTGATTACCTAAGACACAGTGGTCACATTGGGAGGATTTACTTTTATCCAGGTCCACAGGCAAGGTACCCACTTATACACAGTGCACAGACCATGTGTAGTCAATACAGGTCGGTACCCCGGGCCAGGAGACAGGCCATTCTCCATCAAGGTTCAATTCATGCAAGTCGGTCGTGCCAAATCGCGATTGGACTTAATTTATACCAGCTCCTCAACATCTCAACACAGTATCGATCCGAACACTCACTTACGTCCTGCATCAACACCAACCAGAAGCCTCACCCCTCTCCACCATCTTCTTCTGCTGAGCCGACCGCTCATTGTACAATCACGTAGAACATTCGCCTCCGTCCTTTTGAGCGTTGGTCTAGTACGAAGTCGGGCGCAGCAGCGCAATCCATGCCAAGCCTGGCCTCCACGCCCTACCAGCGGATCGGCTCACGAGCTCACCTGCCCATCCCCCCTCCCACTTCCCATGTCGACTACCTGTTTACCTTTTTTCATAAAAGCATCAAGGGGAACTCCGTGAGGTCGACTAAGAATCTACACTGGCATCACTAATGGCGCCTCCTTCGCGCTTCGGCGGTGGCCCGCCAGCCATGGCTCCTCCCTATCAACATCAATTTCCTCAACATCCCGCCACCTCGCACGCCACACACCAACAAAGCTCTCTTTCGAACCCTCCATTCTTGACACAACAATTAAGTCCTTTCGCAACGAATGGACTGGGGCTGGGCGGCGGCATGAGCGCCGCCTCTACCTTTCAGGTCGGTGATCAGACTGGTTTCGCAAGTCAAGCCGCAAGGACCGGGTTCCAGCACGCCGTTGCATTACAACAGCAACAACAACACCCCCACCAACAGTCCCATGGTCAACCGGGCGAGCGAGCAGCACGAACAGGAGGCGGGAGCAAGAGCCGGATACGAGAAGTATGGAGACACAACTTTGAAGAAGAGATGGCCGTGCTCATGGAGTTGGCTGAAGAGTTCCCGTACATAGCTATGGTAGGCCTGAATTTGGTATACAGTTTCATGTGGGCTTGCTGACCAACTCGGCATCAAGGACACTGAATTTCCTGGAATCGTCGGACGACCAATGGGAAATTTCCGGGGGAAGAGCGATTATCACTACCAATGTCTTCGCGTGAACGTTGACATGCTCAAAGTCATACAAATAGGCATTAGTTTATTTAACGAGAAAGGCGAAACCCCCGCGGAACGCGCACACAACACTCTCACGGATATTGGACCTAACGCGAGACGACACGCCCAGTCGCAGATTCCCCTCGCGTGGCAGTTCAACTTCAAGTTTGCGCTGAAGGACGACATGTACAACCAGGCCTCGATCGAGTCACTACAACAGGCTGGGATCGACTTTAACCTTCTAGAGCGAGACGGCATCGATCCTAAGAAGTTCGCTGCCCTCTTCGTCGTTTCTGGCTTTGTATGCTTCGACAATATCAAGTGGCTTTCATTCCATGGCGGCTACGACTTCGGTTATTTAACCAAGCTCTTATCAGATACGAAACTCGCCAATGATGAAAGCGAATTCGACAAAGTTATGAAGAAGTGGTTTCCTCAGACATACGATGTTAAGCACCTCATGAAGTACGCTGTCAAGCTTCACAATAGTGGCATTTTAACCCCAACAGATCCTTCAACAACGGAGATACTACAAAAGTTCGAACAGAAGTCGGGCTTAGAAAGCATTGCTGAGGCACTCAAGATTAAGCGTCTCGGAGCTGCTCACCAAGCTGGATCTGATAGTCTACTCACTGGCAAGGTCTTTTTCCAATTACGAGAGAAGATATATAATGGAGACGTGTCTGATGACCACATCGGAAAGATATGGGGCTTGGGGTTCAGTGGTATGGAGATGCCGATACAACAACCAGCAAATACCGACAACACTCCACCGGGCGGAACAAATGGCAATACAAATGGTGGCCCCAGTACTCCGAGCACCGCTAGTGTTGGGCTAGCAAGTACTCCTGCTGCGCAGTCACACAATACGAATGGCATGGGACCGATGACACCAGGCGGCGGCGGCGGCGTATTCGGTCAATTCAACTTCCCTTCTAATGCCAGATAGAATCCGTTAGAAGGAAGACAGCCAGGCGTATCATCGCACAGGAGAGCACGCTCGCTGGCTAGAAATTTGCATCGATTCCGTCATGAAACCTCCAATCCGTCGGATCATCTTTCCAGCTCACATCAACCTTCGACTTCTTGGCCTAATACACCGGACTTGGTCCCAGTCAACCAGAATCGACCTCGATCGGGAGGCATCATCCCCAACCCTCTTCAGTGGCCAAATTTTGTTCCTCGACAGTAGCCGTCGTGGCACAAGAAGGTCGATCCTGTTAAAAAACTCTCCATATAACTATCCCGCAGTCAACGTACCCACGACTTCGACTTTTCTCCTTTGAGACGTTCATATCACTCGTCAAAGACTACCACCGTATTTGACAGGTCCATATATCAAGGGGCTCTGGGTTAACACAAGTGTCCCCATCTCCAATCTAATGGAGGAGTTGTTTTTTTCCGTTTCGCAAAAGATTTCCCCTGGAGTTTCTGATGAATGGCTAGTTCATTTTTCCGCGCAATATCTGGGGTGTTGAGGCTCATGAAAGCGGAGTAAGGGTCTGGCTAGGAATGATTGGGCCGGCGGGTTGATCCATATCTTTTTAAGCCCTCTCAATTTTTTTTTTTTTTTGTTGGACGGCTAGGGACTAGGGAGTCGCCTCGACTTGAACCTCTCGTGGTCGTTCACGTACAATGTAGTTTTAGGGGACGACAGGCGTCTTGATCATCGGTCAGTGTGTATTGGGAGCTTACGGCTAGACTACCTACCTTGGTTAGGTATGTCAGATGGACTCGGAATACAATGTTGTCCATACAACGTCTGATTAACTCGCTTGTCTTGTCTGATTTACCTTGTGTGCTGTTAACTAACCTTACCTAATGCCTTAAAATAGCACCCAGCTCTCTATTTCCAATGCCTTTGTATGAGCTTAAGTAGATAAGGGCCATATCCATAGTGTAGGTGGTCACGCATGAGTATTAGTAAAGTTATATACGAGGGTTCTTTTTTATGTGGGCAGCCCTGTTCCAAAGATCGCCTATCCATTTATTTGGCTAACTCCCCAGGGTCAAAGTTAATGGGGTGATGGCTTTGGTTTGTCTATTCTAAGTCTGATAGTGAGCTACTACCCACCTACCTTCTAGCCTTTTTATAATCTGTCAGTGTATACACTGTATACTGCAGTACTAAATTGATCCGGACATCTGTCTGGGCAGTGTCCTTTGACACAATCGTTTATTTTTGTTGGCACTGGGGAATATCGCGAAAACTCTGAAGAATAGACTAAAAGTCTAGCTATCCTGTATTCACCGCTTGGATACACAGGTTACCCCAGATAGTTAGATATTTTGAAAATGTTGAGGCTGTGAATAGGTTCGATGAGCCGGCATTGAAGTTATCGTGCAATGGTTTTACAAGAGAAATTCATGAGGTGACTGGAGATTTGTAGATACATTCGAACGAAGGATGAAGAAACGCGTTTGTTTCTCCGCGGACTTTTCTATCGGCCATGAGGGATTTCAAAATTGCATTTCCAATCCTTTTTTTTTTTAACTCTCTACATCTGGCTTTATTGACGCAGTAGCCATCGTGAAAGTAACACGCCTCCCAGATCTACCCCATGGAATTTCATAATTCTTCGATTCTGGCTACTTGAGCCCACGCGTTAGGGTCATTCCGAATGATAAGGCGGCGGAGTTAAAATCATCCGGTAGAAGAGAGAGAGAAAAAAACAGTATCGATTTCTCCTAGACAATTGGGATAAGCGCACTAAACACGCGATACGTATGCACTTCACGCAAAAGCGAACGACTCAATAATCCACCTGCTGACAAAACCACAGAACGAAGCCTCCTTTAACGCCACGGTCCTCCAGTAAAGAATGTCCAGACCATACGCCCATTTGCTTAATCATATATACACCCTACCTAAGCGCCTTGAACACCGTACGTATATCCGATATATGTACATCACCTCAAAGGAGTGTCGCTATCTCGTCCTTGCTAACTTCGTTATTATCACCTGCAAACAGAATATCGGTGTTAGCAATGGAGTGTTTCCGAATTTCCGCGATTGTCGTCAAATTCCTGAATCTCGATTTGAATAGTGAGGGGATGAGGGAATAGTCCCTATTCATCACGTGATGTACACTTTCTTGAGTTCATCGACGCTGTACAACTGGCCCGTCCGGAGATCCTTGACCTGGCCCTCTCCCAAGTTCGCTTTCTTGGCGTATTCCTCGAGACGCGCCTTGCCGTAAGCGCGGCCGTTGGGCAACAATAGCAAATCTGGTTCCACGTGGCTTTTACTGTGTAAAGCGTGCGGCACATTACGCGCGAGCTCGTTGAGCTCTGTACTGCATATTGGGCATACGCTGGTGGCGAGAGATAGACTTGTGTGGTGGGAGGGCGCTGCGGCGGAATTTGGGTGGATCGAATGGCAGGCTGGTGTCTTGAGCGCCGACAGGCCGGATGACAGAGCAATGTGAAGAAGCGGGATAGACGGGAGGGAGAGCAGGCTGTGATGTGTTGCCGTAAATAGGTCCGCTAGCATCTGCCAACGCGCTGGGGCATACAACTCCTTGTAGGCCTCAACCCGGCTAACGTATTCGGGCAGTATACCCAAGAGACCACAGGCGTGCATAACTTCTGTTTTATACATGTCTCGATATGGGAATAAGTGTTTCCGTGCGTGGGCCAGTGCCTCGTCTGGCTTCGTCTGCGAGCGATTCCGCACGATTTCAATGTATTGTTGATAACGGAGCATAAATTCGAGATTGCTCTGTTGGTATGTCAGCCAAGAAACCCATCAAGAGACCTGCTTGGCAATCTAAGACATACATCCATTTTCCGCAGTTCTTTCTTCGTATCTCCAGCGGTACACCAAGCGAGAGCTTCCTGCACACTGCCGTTGAGTAGGCACCACCGAATCCTGTTCATCTGTTCGAAGGTATCGATGTCGACAAGGAGCTCAATCCCGCGCTCTTTAGCGAGCGCCTTGGCACTGTCAACATATCCCTGGCGTAATAAATAATCGGTAAGGAGACGATCCAAACGGGTCCTGCTCCAGCCCTCGTACTTAACATCGTCGACGGTGTGCATGCTGTATAGCTCGGCGAGGTGCTTTACCCGAGCCTCCTCGTGCCGGTGCAGCCGATTCTCTTCTTCGGAGAAGGCGGTTAGCTTTCGCTTCACCCCCCGCATCCGGGCGATCATCAAGTCGAGTGTCTTGAGTGCATCCTGCTGGGAGATCCGCCCGCCGACGTTGTCGGTGACAGTCTTCTTTAGCGTTTCCTTGACGAAGCTACCATCTTTCTCGACCTCGAAGCGGGCGGATCTGAGGTTCTTGCGAAGGAGCTCGACAGGGAGCTGGAGGAGGGGTTGGTCCTAGAAACAAAAATAAGCACCCGTTGACGTTAGTGATGCTCAGCTGCGGACTGTAGAACGGATATTTGACGCCTATCCGTCGTTCGGAGCTGGGATGGATTGGGAGTGGTAGGTCTCACCAGTAGAAGGTGGTTCTCGTGATCTAGCTTGGAGCTTTCGTAGTCTCCCATGGTCAGGATTCCGGCTGAAACGTAACCTAATCTCTGCTGAAGTGTGGTAGTAGGCTTATACAACCTAGGTGGGTAGGCCGGCAGGTTTGGGGGTTGTTCGGGAGTGGGTGATGAATTCGGCGATTGTCGGCGGTAGCTCTGGGATAGAGAGACGGAAAGACAGCACTACCGAGTTTTAGTGGGGTGCAAGGGCCTGTGGGGAAGGGGGGGGGAAGCACCCACGGTCCGGTCGCCCCAACCAGTAAGCTGCCAGATATAGTCTTCTTCCCTCCAGTTATGGAAACTCTGGACACTTTACACGAGATACATTATACTCAGGTTCTTATAATATGGAACTTGTACACTAAGCAAGGCAGAAGAGGTCATGTGGTTTGTAGATGAAGAATCAAAGGTATTGTGGTGCCATGCCAGGCTTGTCTGAATAAAAGTGCATTTGAGATTTGAGATACAGTCTTGTGAAAATACAACATTCACATCTACATCTGCACACTCAATTAGACCCAGCTATCGTGGGTAATCCTTGGATAAGTAGTGCCAATAGTGGCTCTCTTTGTATGCCAGATCACCAACAACAGGAACAAGGTAGGCAGGTCAAGCAGTCGGGCCAGGTAGGGTACACTACATATACTAAGGCATGCATGGTACATCAAAAGGCTGCATTGAGTGTAGTCCTATAAATACTTCTGTTGTAGCTCGAATTCTTGGTACTTATCCGGGAACAAATGTTATTGTTATTGTTGCTGTTGCCGTTGCCGTTGTTGTTGTTGAGGGTCATACAGTATATATTTATTCCAACTTTGATGGTGCCTTGCTTGAGCATGCTGCAATAACCAAGAAGTGATCAGGCCGGTACACTATGACATGTCACCAGCTTCGCCCATTTTCCAGGCGCCAAGAGCGGCTCTTCCCGAGTGTCTGTTGTTGGTAATTCGTGTGCTAACAGGGAGACGGCATCGGATGAGGAAGCCAACATAAATGATATGCAGTCACACACAGCCGAATGCGGTCACGAGAGGATACATCACGGGACTTGAGCGCCGTCCCCCACGGTAAGGCAGACAGAGGGTAGCAAGAGGGGACACAAGGGCTCAAGGAGCTTACCGACAACACCATCAATCCCGGGAAGGGGTTGCATTGACAGAGTCAGTCGCAATTTCGACGATGCACACAATATGCAAGTTTCAGAACATCTTGGTATCGCAAACCGTTGCATATTTCTTTTGAGCAGGGGTTGAGACTAGAACGCGTCGTTGTTGCTTTCGCCATGGACAACTACTTTGATCATGATTGTTCTTCTAACCCTTCTTTTCATCCCTTTCCCTTCCTTTATTCCTTTTAGAACTAGGTTACATGTTAATACGTATCGTGCATTGTAAAGTAGAACACGCGCTCTTGTGATGGATACTCACTTGGGGCAATACCTGGAGTTACTTAAGCTGTCGAGTTATGTGAAAAATACTAGCAAAAGTACCCTACTGATGCCTCATGCATCCTCGACGCGTGTAATAAGAGGTACCAGTGCGTGCGATACCCAAGAGGGCCCACCCTCCCTCAAGGTTGTCTCTCAATGGGCTACACTCTAAGCAACACTGGGCGACATTGGGTCAGCTGATTCGTCAGATATCAAAGGGAGCGCCAAGGGTGTCAGTAGTGTATACTGTAGTGGGGTAGATCAGTGCCATAGGTATGCACTAGGTAGGAGGCGGGTACCTCGTAGAGGATAGGTTACCTTCACTGGCCACAATACTTCCCAGTTTCTAGCATATTTAGGGAGAGCAGAAGTACCTACATATGTGCCTGTTATTAGGTATGTAGGCAGGTTTATTACACTACCTCCCTCACTAATAGTACACTTATTACCTTAGGTTGCCGCTAAAAAAGAGTGGCCCGTGCCAGAGGTACCCATAACCATTCCCATACCGGCCATAACCCATACCTACTTAAGTACCTACCTAAGGTGATGTCGAGCCTGGACCGTGCGCCCATCGGTCATATGAGTCTAAGGCATGCCACCTTCTACCTCTTCAACTCCTCAGAACTCGCTGCACCCTCGCCTCTCTACTGCAAAGCCTCTGAGAGCATTTCTTTTATAACACAAAAGACCCCCTCGGACTCGCCGAACTTCCCGATTTTTGTCGCGCTTTTTTTGTTGGAATTGCAGACGCGGATTTCAAGTTGTCCACTTACTTTCTCCATCCCGGATCAGTCCCCATATGCTTGCGCGCGCAATTCGAGGCTAGACACTCCGCGAGCACGTGAAGTCATCTGACCTGGCCAGCGGGCGAACCCAACGGATCCAAGCTCTGCGCGCGCGCAGCCACGAGATCTAGCACATGATTTCAGGTATGCCATACTGCTTTCTGTCTACCTCTTTTCCTCGTTGCTCCCTCTTTCTCTCTCTCTATCTCATTTTGTGAATCAATCTATCGTCACTTTTGATTGTCCCTTTGACTTTTCCCCTCAAACTGTTATCCAAGCAATTTCGCACTGGCATATCCTGTTGAAAACTCTTCACCTTTGCATTGCCTACTTCGCGACTAGTTGTTCTTAGGCGCAACGAAAATGATTCCCAATGTCGCATTTAGGCCTGCATGTGCTTCGAATGAAGGACAACCATATCCATCTTCTTCTTCCCGTACTAGGATGCAAAACAACCAAGTCGCAGCCTGATAAGAACCTATCTCTCTAGCACAATTCATCTATAAGCGCGAGGGTTCGATCTAGTTTCTTTACTTGTTGCGGAGTGCATAGTGTTGAGTGCCACCGCAAAAAGCATTCTCAATCAATCATCCTAGACCCTATTATTGCCCAACATTTACGCATGCATGAGACACATTATCATCTTGGATCGTAGCCCTCTATTCTCTACTACTAGAAACAGCGCCAGTTTTGCAGCACTAACTTGGGCAGGTCCCTCAACATCAACAACGTGATTCTCATCGCTGCTTGGTAGGCCACGGTTTCTGAGAACTGGCCACGGGACGTGGCGTCGTATAGTTACGACTTGTCTTGAGTTAGGTCACAATGGATACCAACGGATACTCACAAGGGGAGACACTCCTAGATCCTCTTACTCATCTCAATCGTGAACACCTTGCCGCCATGGCAGACGCCGCTGTCGCAGATCACCATAATGATTATGGCACTTCTGCCCCGTCAAGCCCTAGTCAGAAACGCAAGAGAGTCGGTCCTGACTCCTCACCGGATTCAAGACGTTCGAAGCGCTCTGTTCCTGCAGCTGCCATGTCCAGCACACCAGATCCCGCATCCGCAGCATATGTTGAAAGCGCCGTAGAGGCAGCTCAGGCCGCTGCCCAAGCCGCGACCAATGCTGATTTTGCTGCTCTACAACGTGCCACAACTGAGCGCCATGAGGTATCTGATCCTGCTAATGCATCGAGCACGGCTGCCGCTGCTCTGGGCACAATGTACCCAACCCTACACATTCCCCAAACAACCGATGCAACGTTTGTCGCACCGACCAGTGGAGAGACCGAAGGCCATCAAGAATCACCCTTCAGTCATCATGACATGCTA
Organism: Xylaria digitata; assembly: GCA_022495195.1. NCBI lineage: Eukaryota > Fungi > Ascomycota > Sordariomycetes > Xylariales > Xylariaceae > Xylaria > Xylaria digitata. Next base: position 330,738 of record MU376971.1, on the reverse strand, counting down.
CAGTCTCAGGGCCCTCTCGAGCCATCGTCAAATGATATATCGCAACAGGCACAACAAAACGGCGTTGGATCAGTTCAATCACCATACGCTCGGTCATCAAATCAGCCCAAACTTGCAGTAGGCTCCGAAGAATGGCACAAGCAACGAAAGGATAACCACAAAGAAGGTGAAGCCCTGCAATGGACTACATTTTCTTGACTCCTATGCTAACCAGCAGGCAGTCGAACGCCGTCGACGTGAAACAATTAACGAAGGTATCAATGAGTTGGCCAAGATTGTACCTGGTTGCGAGAAGAATAAAGGCTCCATTCTCCAGCGGGCGGTTGCCTATATCCTCCAACTTAAGCAGAACGAGGCACAGAATATCGAGAAGTGGACACTCGAAAAGCTACTCACCGAGCAAGCCATCCAAGAACTGAGTAGTTCAAATGACAAACTCAAAACAGAATGTGAGCGAGCATACCGGGAATTGACGATGTGGAAGAATCTAGCCCAAAATGCGGGGCTTGAGCTTCCTCAGCCCAAAAATGAGTCCTAACGATTTCGCGAGTGTCAACGGGGAAAATATGGACTATTTTCAATCGCCCTTGCCACATGGTTTATCTCGCAAGGGTATTGACCTCAGTTCCTCAAGAATTGCTATATCTAGGCAATTGTAACATCAGTTCATGGTATAGATGACTAGCGGCGATGGCTCGGCGGTTTGTTGCTGGGCGCATATATTTTTCAATCGAAGCTGAAGACTAGGTGCTCCGTCACCTACGCTGTAAACCCTCCAGATGAGGTTATTTAGCTAGCGGAGGCGTTGTCCATCTAGTTTTTATTCTTGTATCCAGGCTTGAGCGAAGAACTGGAAGGTTTGGCAGGCCCGGATAGGATTAGGTGTAAATCCGGGGGGTTCCGGCGTTGAAGGCAGGCGTCTCAGTGGTTCACATCTCTAACTGCCTACTCGTGAAATCCAGTCAGGGTAGTATAGAGCTAACGGTAGTCGAATTTTCTACCAGCCTTTCGAGGTCCAACGTACTGTATATTTTGGCATAGCATGATGACCGTCGTCGCTTATTATCATTTACACTTATCATTTGCATCCAGATATAGGGGAGATATCTTTGGGGCTGTACCGTGCCCCGGAACGAATAACGATGAGTCGCACATGGAACTGTGTGAAAGACATAACGTGATAAGTGATCAGTTACCTAAGCACATAGTAGAAACTAAGCGCAGTGCTCAGTCAATGCGGATGCCAGCCTGAGCCAAGCCTGAGCTGGCTTCGCTTTTGCATAAGCCTATCCATCTCTAAGTTTAAATGGTACCTAAATTCGGCTCTGTGACTTAAAAGTGGAATAGCGGGGTTTCTTGCATAGAACGTACCTATCATGGTAGTTTTTATCGGTATAGCGGGTATCTAGCATTATTTAGTTATGAAAGAGGTCCCACTGTTCTACTTTTTAAGTCACAGAGCCGAATTACTATTTAAAGAGATGAAATGATTTTTATTATTTATGACCGACTTCCTAGGAAGTTGGCCGCAGCTCAGGGTAATGAATAGTCTATTTATTTATTTTCCACCTACGGTATAAATATTAGCAAGAATAAGCTTTATTGTATAGTTGTCTAAATCTTTGTCTTTATTCTTGAAGCCGTTCTTGCAGAGCCGCTTCCTGAATCTCGGCATAAAAGCTGCCGGCGTGCTCAATACTTGGGATGTTGAAGTTGGCAATATTAGGTACTAAGAGATATATCTTTAACGGAACATATGAAAGAAGCCGAAGGTGTTTGCGTAGGAAGGTCGGCAATGGAAGGGCTTTAAAACGCTCGATGATTCGCACGTGCTCTAGATGTAAGCCGCACCTACGTAGCCCCCAATCGCTGGAGTGATGAAGATGAGGAGGGCGAGAGCGGGCCACCCACACCTTTTTCGAATCAACCTGGTCGCCTGGCTAATGCCTCATCTGCAATATCGGGAAATTCGAGCTTCAGAGAAGGACCAGGTGCAAGGAGACGAGCAGATAATTTAGGGAGGTCATCGCACCAGGCACAACGAAATGACATGGCAGAGAGCCTGTATCTCTTCCATATCCTACCGAGAATGATAAAAACGTCGAGTTGTTCTCTGAAGTGCTCTCGGCGCTTGATACAAATCAGCTTCCTTTACTGAGCCAGAACATTTTCCGGCGCATCCACCCCCAACTTGCTCCTATGAATACGAACCTATATACGGTTCCTATCACGTACTCTTTCCCTTAGCCATCTACACCCGCCTGTGCTGGTTAGCTAAGATCCCCGTCAGCAGCACGGCGGACGAGTGGGATGACATGTCCGGGTCGTCCCTGGTCGCCGAGGCTAAGACGATGTAGTTCCTTAAGTGCGAGACCACTGTTCTCTTGCCTGACGTCTTATATTTCTTGTCAACGACTCAAAACGCTCTCCGGCGCCCTTATATCCTATTGTCTTATATCCCCGGCGTACCTCTACACGGCGTCTGGTTCGGTCATCAGCTCAACAGCGACGATCCAGAAGTGAACCGCGCACGCCGAACTCGCGCTCTCTCGAGTATCGCCTCTACGATGACGCAGCTAGGCTTTTTTTTTTGCTTCGGACTAGCGGTAGCCTTGTTTTTGCAAGCGACGGGTCCCCGTGAGGCACCCGGCCCGGCACAACGAGTTGACTAGAAGACCATGCTCGATAGCTAGGTCCTGGAACCTAGTGGGACAGATCGTTTCGTTCTTGCCCACCCCGATTCCGACATTCAGAATTTCATCGTCTCGGAAGACGGCGACCTCCGAGGCAACATCGACTGGGACGGTGTTACAGCCGTACTTCGCACCATCGGTAACGCGAGATACTCGGAGTGGCTTACGCGCGACTGGGACCCCGCTATGTATAGGTATCGGGAGTCTATAGAACAAGGGGCCGCGCCGGACGGAGTGTGGGAAAATTCGCCGCCGTGGCTCACTGACTATCGTCAGGTCTACAATACAAAGGTGCCGTTGAACAATGCCAGAGAGACTTATCAATCGCTGCCGAGGATGCTGGGTGTCAAAGCAAGATTCCGCGCAAAGTCGCGCGAAAAATATGGAATCGTGCGGGACAAGATAGCGAGTTGGATTTTGTAGAGCTTGTTACTACGTCCGCAGAGAATACCGTAGACAATGCCCTCCTAATAGAGGAGGGGCTTTAAGATGTTTAAGACGACAACCGACACCTTGGCGACCAACTCCCTTGCAACCTAGCGCGCTTTTACTTTTATTATCACTTTAATCGTTATTCTCTTCTTCTTCTCACCATAAAATCTAGTGTATTGATATTAAACAGCGGTTGGGTAAGCCGTTTACTTAAAACCTACCAGCCGTTTCAAGGACCATTTGGATAGACGTTTTCTATGCATCAAGTTATGCACATGGTACCAGGTACCCCAGACTACTTCGTAGTAGGTACCTGAGCCTGAGCAAAAGCGGCGATTACGCTAAACCAAATTTGTTTGCTGGACAGAAAATGGCACATTCAATTGCCTAGGTAATTGGATATGGTCATGCAGTACATTTCTGTTCCTTTATTTAAATGGTCATCAGAAGCTGTTTTCTAGGCGCACTTCCTTCTGTCACTTGTGCCCCTAGAATTTTGGAATAGTGCAAATACTTACTTTGTGCATATACTCTACATCTGGATGCATCAAGATTTGGATGCTATTGTGTGTTTAGGTGATTCGTGATTTAGCCGTGGATACCAAATCCTGCGCCAATGCGGTAAATCATGATAAATATAACACCGAGGTAGATTTCAAACTGTTGTCACCCCAAGCTATGAAATATATATTGTTGGCATATACCTTATATACTGCAGTACTAGATTAATCCGGCATCTGTCCGGGCAGTGTCTTTTGACATATATCATTGTTTATTTGATGGTAAACTCTACCAAAAGTAGCAGACGCAGTTCCAACAACCGATGCTCAACATCCGGGACAATAACATAATTTAGCTACTTTCAACTAGTTATAAATAAGACGATTGACAGCACCTCAGCTAAAGTTGTATTGTACGACTAACCAAATAAAGTTATATCCTTCCGTCTATAATGACAATGAGTTATTATATCATTCCATCTACAAGGCTTCACTAGCGCCGAGTTTCTCTGCAGACACGAAAAGCCCGATGGGAACTGATGAATAGTAACGGTACGGGCTTCGCTACAACAGCACGATCAAAGCAATTATCCTTGGTCAACTCGCCGATTCACTTGTCTCGGTCGTCCAAATTCCGGGTTGGGCTGGTCTCACGCATATATGAGGGGGCCCGCGAGCAGCTTCTCCATCTGCACGAGAATGTGTATTAAATACCCGATGCAGCGGCTGGGGCGGTACCATGCTTTTGCCACGAGATCAAGGCTGCGACAGATCTAGACTAAGGAACGACACTCAGTGGTAGCCGAGGCCAGGCGAAGCTAGATATATAGGCATATGGTAATGGCTCAGAGTACAGGCTCTATGGTGAAAGAATGTAGCCAAAAGGGTTGGGTAATGTCATGGGCATAGTTTATAGTCCAAATAGATATAAGCAACTAAGGGAGGCAAATGGATAAAATGACTTAAGCTGGATTAGGTATATCAATGTATATAAGTATATATGGGGTGACGACTGAGTTTGGGCCTGATTGCAGCTGTCTGTGGGTAGGCCTCCTCATTGTCCTTGCTTCCAGGTATCTTGCTGCCTATACACCTACTACTGCTTTGTCGGATCCTTGGATGATTACCTTGAATGCCTAGAGCAGAGCTTGGGGGTTACTGTGATGTAAAGTTTGCATCAGGTTGGGTCATGGTATGCCATATTCGGAGCAACAAAGGATTGGTTCGTGATGTGCTCTATGCGCTGTGGTACGGCACGGGCAGCCTCAAAGTTTCGTATTTCCGTGATCTGGTTGTAGGATCATGGTAAAGTCCGAATGATGGGCTCGGCCGCGGCTGGCTGGGCCGGCCGTCAGTGATGACCTAACCTAGGTGCACTACTTAGGTCCTACCTAGTAAGAGTCTACCTTAGGTACCTACTTAAGTACTTAGTGTAGGTAGGTATCTACGCTAGGAGGTACTGTAGCACCACTATTTGCCCCCTCTCACAAGCATGATGAGCCTGGACACTGCCTGGGCAAGGACACGGACAGAATCCAGAATATCTAGGCTACTAACTAGTCCCCACAGGAATTTTTCACAAACATGCTTACGAGTTAGTGCGTGCCTCTCAGTAGGTCTACCGGACACGCCACGAGACGAGGCGATCATGCCTGTGCTTCGGACCAGAGTTCGGATGCTGCTCGAGGGGGGACAATATCACAATGTGGTACGGTAACTGGTACGATTATAGGGAGGCTAGGGGGTGTTTTGTTGGTGCCGAGGTCTGCCAGGTCATACCCAAGTTAGCATACATTGCACATACAGGTAGGTAGGTACCTACACTACCTAGGTAGAAATAGGTAGTAATACTGTAGGTCCTTACATAGTAGGTACATGTTCAAAGAAAAAGAGAAAAAGAGAGAGAAAAAAAAAATCCTAAAAAACTGGACAGAGCACGCGTGCAGGAGCAAGTGGCCCGCGCGTTCCTATTTGCTCATTGTCCATCATCCATTACCAGTCGTGCCCCATCGCCCCGTTGTTCCCTCCTCTTACAGTCTAATGCTCCGCTTTCCACTCCCACTATTCTTTCGTCTCTTCCAAACTTCTCTCTTCCCCATCACCACAATCTTAGTACACAACCACCATTCTCAAAAAATAAAACACCAAAAAACCCACTCTTCGACAACCTCAGCGTTCCCACTCCTGTCCTCCTGTTCCCCTCACTCTCATCTATACGCGGCCTCTGTCCGTCGTGCAAACACCAAAATCACCTAGGCGACGCTCGCAGCTGGGTCGTCTGACAATCACCATTCTCTATCCTAGCGATTCCTACTCACAACCGGGTCATCTATCGCTCGTCAGTCCCGTCATCGAGAAAGGCCATCACTCTCGTGGTGACGACCTGCTCTTAAAGTCCTTCGACGACGACAACATTGTTCCTCGCCATTTCAACACCCCCACATAGAAGGGTTCACGATACACTTGTTGTTTATGTATCAGCACGACAAGACCGCTGTGTCTAGACACCTTGCCCCCTTCACGCGGCAATCGCTTCGTATACCGCGGAAACCTTGTAATCCGGACATCAGTTCAGTAGGCTGAACAAATTCGCGATAGCATCGCCCATGTTAATGCCTTCCAACGCTTGCAACTGTCCTCCAGTCACCCCTATGTCCACCATTTGGAACCCATTGCATAACTAACCTCCTGGCTCACTTCGCCCTCTCTTGCCTATTTCGCCCACGCTCGCGAATGACTTTATAGTATCTTCTCGCGTCTCCAGACTCAAGAGACTCATCGTCCTCCACCTCCAATTCCACCAACTCACCCAATATTGCCAACACACACCCGTCAGCCACTCTTAATAACACCGTCAAAATGGCTCTCATCAACGTCCGCCGCGATGTCACCGACGCCTTCTATCGCTACAAGATGGAAAGAATCCAGACAAAGATTGAAGGCAAAGGTAACGGCATCAAGACGGTTGTCGTCAACTTGAGCAGTGTTGCTGCCTCTCTTGCCCGTCCCGGTTCTTACGTTATCAAATACTTCGGATTCGAACTTGGTGCTCAGACCAACATTGATCCAGCCGACGACCGTTGGATCATCAACGGCAGTCATGATGCCCCCAAGCTACAGGACTATCTTGATGGTTTCATCAACAAGTTCGTCCTTTGCAAGAAGTGTAAGAATCCCGAGACCGATGTCGTCATCAAGGATGGCCATATCGTGCTCGATTGCAAGGCCTGCGGCCAACGCACCGACGTAGATCTCCGTCACAAGCTTAGCGGCTTCATCCTAAAGAACCAGCCCAAGAAGGGTGGCAAGAAAGACAAAGCTGAGCGCAAGGCAGCTCGCAAGGCCAAGCAACAGGCCCAACAGAATGGCAATGGAAACGGCAATGGTAGTGGTGGCGAGAATTCCCCCAACGAATCTAACGAGAACGATGACAATGAGGAGAACGGTGCCGGTAGTGATGACGAGTTCACTCGTAAAATTACAGCTGATGCTCAGGTTATCGATGCGCCCGTCGAAGTTAATGACGACGAATGGGCCGTTGATATGTCTGAGAAGGCTGTCAAGGCCCGTCAAAACCAGCTTCCTGATCAGTTCCGTCAGAAGCTCGCTCTCGGCGGTGGCGGCGATGATGAGGATGAAGATGGAGAAGGCGGTGGCAACACCGTCTATGATGCACTGGGTGACTGGATTCAGGAGGAGGCTACAAAATCTGGTAGCATTAACAAAGTCGATGATATTCAGGTCTATATCAAAGCTAAGGAGTTTGGCATCGAAGGCAAGCACAAGACCGTGTTAGTCCTCGTGCAGACTCTCTTCGATGAGAACGTCATTACGCAGATTCCCAAGCGTGCTGGGATGCTCAAACAGGTAAGTTACACGCCAGGCTCATAAGTTACAAGATGGTCGAGCTAACTATTTGCTTAGATGGTTACATCTGAACGACACGAGAAGGCTCTTCTCGGCGGCGTTGAACGTCTTTTGGCCAACCTCAGCAAGGACCATGCTGAGCTTATGACTAGCGACAAGATCGTCAAGATTCTTCACCAACTATACGACAAGGACCTCGTCTCGGAGGAGGTTGTTACGAAGTGGGGTACCAAGGCGAGCAAGAAGTATGTCGATCTTGCCACATCCAAGAAGATCCGCCGCGCTGCGGAGCCTTTCTTGAAGTGGCTTGAGGAGGCTGAGGAGGACGAGTCTTCGGACGAGGAGTAAGGATGAACCAAACAAGTTGTCAATTTGCTCAGTCAGGAGCATGTAAATGTGTTTCGCTTCCTTTCTAGTTATGCAGGCTTTTCTCGCCTCACACCTTCGTTTCGCCAATGTTTTCAGCCTTCCGCAGTTCCTAACAAGGACTTCAGGAAACGGGCTTCAATGACTCAGAGCCTTTGTATGACGTTGTTCCGCAATTTTGCTTAGGCATTAATCCGTATCACACGATTAGGCTCGGGTACCGAGCCGGTTAGTAGTGTTAAGATGGGAAATACAATTCGCCTCTCTATCCTATAAATTGAAATGTTATCTACGACTAGTGTGATAAAGAAGATATCGTGGGGTGGTTTCGCCCGGTGGGAATAATTAAAAATTCTAACAGCAGACTTTTCGATCGATCGTGATACACAAGTGGTTGGAAGGCTGTCCAGAAATGAGAATCTACGACCACGTGAAAACCTATCCACTACAAAAAGTAAATATGAGAGGAGGTGCTGAACGCACTTCCCATTGTCCTCCTATTTTGTCACGCTATCTCTACCCGACTTGAACTTGCATTGGCGTTTTATAGGGGTTCTTATTTCAGTTTATTTTCCCAGGCATACACGGCCATGGATACTATCCTTATGCTGCCAGGAATATTTTCCTCAATTGTTTCGCTATCATATGTGTACACCCTCGTGATTAGGCCGCAACGCCGAGCCATCATCAACTTCGCCGCCGGGTTGGTGGAAAGTACCGCTATGGTTCTACATACAATCAATTGATTGTCTTAGCCGTACCCGCACCTCTAGGCTTTGAGTAGAGACAGTTGCTGAGACGAAACAACCCCGCCGGAGAAGTAGGTCTATGAATAGTAGAATGATATCGTGTTCGAGGCTGAGTCCAAATCCACTGCTAACATGAAATCGACTACTTATAGGACAGGACATAAGCCTTACTGAAAACAGCATGCGGAGAAGATGAGAGGAATGGCGATATCTTAGCTTATCGCCCTCCTCGTAAAGGGCGATGCATCGTAATGGTAAAAGGGCATGTGATCCATCACCACCAAGATTCATTTTTACCCTTCTTGCTGTTGCTGGTGGTTCCCTTAGCAATATCTGCCTGGCCTGCCTTGGTGTTCCAATAACCCCCGGAACTCTGCGCCAAGGTATCATCTCCCCAGCCGGGACCAGACTCGACGGCCTTGCCCTTGCCCTTGCCCTTGCCCTTGCTCTTACCCCTGTTCTCGAGGGGGGATGTGTGGCCGCCTACGTTCCCGCCGCTCCAGTTTGGCGCGGACCTGCTGCTTTGGCTCGAGAGCACGGGGCTGGCCCAGGTCCCTGGGATCGGGGTCGAGTTTTGGGGAAAGGGGGATGGGGGGCGCGCGGGTTGCCAGGTGTTGTCGTTGTTGGTATCGTTGTTGGATTGGTAGTTGGCCCAGTCGTTGTTGCCGTTGTCACTGTTATTGTTGTTGGCACCCCATCCTCCGCTGTTGTTGTTGTCGTTCCATCCGTCGTCGTTGTTAATATTGCTTGGGCCGTCATTATTGCCGTTATTATCCCACCCGCCATTATTATTATTGTTGTTATCCCATCCACCGTCGTTGTTGTTCGTGGTAGCGTTGTCCCAACCGCCGTTCCCGCCACTGCCGCCCCGGTTGTCGTTGGCTGCCGCGTTATCCCAGGCGGAGTTACCACCCGCGTTTGTAATCGCAGCATCCCAACCGCCTCCGCCGCCGCTGTTGTTGTTCGTATCACCCCAGCCGTTGCTGGGCTGTGGGCTAGACTCCTTGTTGCTACCGCTTCGATTGCTCCAACGCTCGTCTCTAGCACGCAAGTCGGCGGAATCCTTCTCCGCTGCCTTCTGTAGAGCCTTGCCTAAACCCGCAAGCGTATCGTTGAAGGCTGTGCCTGTACCGGCCGTGTCCTTGGCCGAAGTATCCTTATTTCTCTTCTTCTCGGTTTTCTTTTCAGGGCTCCATGAAGGGCCTGAGACGCCCTGAGCGCCCCACGGCCTTCCTGAAGCACTCCCAGCTTTCGAGCCCTGGGAATGGTTTGATCCATTCGCCCCGGTGACTTCAATAGAGGGAATCGGAATCACGTTCGAGTCCCAGCCGGCGTCTTGGTCTCTTGATCCGCGGGATCTAGGAGGTGACTGGTTATAGCGCTCAGAGTGGGGTTTTTGGTTATTCTTGTCTTTGGCGGCTGCAAACTCAGGAGGTGGTGGCATATTGGGCGGGATCGGTGCCGGCCCTACGGTGCCCCAGCCTCGGAACCACGGATTCGTCTCGTCGGCGGCACCTCTCTGAGGCGGGGGGAAGCCATTGTACCATGGATTCTGCACAGAGTGCGGCACACCGACTGGCAGATTCTGGTAGTTATAGGTACGCTTGGGATAGAGCATTCCATATGGGTTGCCATAGGCCGGGCCGTGGTAGACACGCGTGGTACCGCTGTCGTTATCGAAGAAAGCGTTGGGCCGTGGATCTCCGGGATCCTCCACCGCGTGCTCGACTTGCATCACGGAAGTCCGTGGCGGAAGTAACATGTTGGGTTGGCGTATATGAGGAGAACGAGCAGGTGGATAGCCGGTAACCTTCTTTGGTCCCTTCTCTTTTTCCTTCTTAGGCTTGGACTTGACTTTCTTGGGAACCTCGATCTCAACTTCAGACTCGGACTCGGACTCGAATTCGGATTCGGATTTAGATTCCGACTCTGAAACTGGCTTTTCGTACTTCTTGGCAGACTTTTTCTTCTTCTCTTCATCTTTCTTGCCTCCTTTCTTGCTCGTAGCCTTTTGCTCCTTCTCGCGTTTACTGCTCGGTTTGGCCTTCTTGTTCTTCTGCTTGCTCTTCTTCGAAGACTGTGCTTTGGCCTCTTCCTCCGTATCTTCCTCTGTGCCCTCCTCTGTATCCTCTCCAGTCTCTTCCGTTTCTTCCTCCGTCTCCGAAGGAGTGCCTTCAACACTAGACTCTCCTGGCTCGGATTCGACTATCTTCTTCTTCTTGGCCTTGGTAGCGTTTTTCTGGACTGAAGAGTCTTTAGAGTCCTTGGACTTCGGTGCGTTGGCTTTCTTACTCTTCTTCACAGAGGCGGTGGTAGCATCGCTCTCAGTCCCGGCGCCGGATGAGTCAGGAGTGAGAACAACATTGGTCTTCTTAAGAATGCTGGTCATTTTCTTTCCTTGATTTGCTTTGGGTTTTGCTTGGACCACGCTGGCTTCACTCTCGCTTTCATCTCCAGACGACAGAGCCACGGCCACGGATGCAGCGCCCTTGTTCTTTTTCTTTACTTCAACTTTTGCTTCTACAGAGCTGTCTTCGCTCTCGTTCTCATCCGTGGAAGACACAGAAACGGCAACATCACTTTTTTTCTTATCTTTCTTCGGTTTAGGCTTTACTTTCACGATACTGGCATCACTGTTGCTCTCTTCAGGTGACACATCAGCAAAGGATACTTTCTTCTTCAGCTTCTTGGCTTGATGTTGCGCGTGTATAGCAGCAGCAACATCTTCTTCGCTCTTATCTTCGGACGATGAAGCAACCGGAATACTGTTCTTCGTTTTCTCTTTGATTCTCACCTGCCTCATTTGTTTTAGTTTCCTTCGCCCTTCAATACATCTCTTGCATGGACAAGTCGGGTCAGGCTCCTCGCTCGAGGTGTCTTCATCCAAGCTAGTTTCCTCACTCACATCAGTGGCGGTCTCTGTCTCGGAATCTAAGATGGTTGGGGGAGACTGTTTTAAGGATGACTTCGCGGGTTCGCTGGCGATCCGAGTCTTTTTAGGTTTTTTAGGCTTTCCTCTTGGCACGGCGATTCTGTAGATGTCGGAACTTGATTCGTCATCTGTGAGCACGTCAAAGGAGACGACATGGCGTAGGTTATTTGATTTCTTCGGGTGCTTGCTAATATTCTTAATATTCTGGCCAAGCATCCATTCACACAGGGAATGGGGAGGCATGTTGTCAATGTTATGACAGTTGAGTCGTGCTGGAATTGACAAGGCCTCAAAGAAGTGCGATGGTGTGCCACGTAGGAAATTGCCAAGCGAGCACAGGATCTTGCCGTGCAATAAGATTCAGTGTTGAATAAGTAAGCCGGATTGAAAGAGTGTGCAGGTGACAAAAATTCAAGGTAAAAGTGAACCACCTTGGTAAGCCCTTTAAGTAAGGTTAAGATGTGAGTTGGTGTAAACCAGTCTGTAAGGTGTCGCCGGGCAGCGGCCTGACTGTCTAGCCTACACGATGACAATCTTTAGGATACGTATTAAGCACTTGTATTGTTAGTATAGTATTCCGAATAGATATGGTAGGAGTATTGTTACTACTTAGGTGTACTTTATTAAGGACTTGGACAATAGGCAAGGTGGGGGGGGGGGAGTTGGTCGGGAGATGAATGACAACCTTGAACAGTGGCGGGGTAAAGTACTTAGGTATCTTGGAGTCAACATAGGAACAATAACGAGGGCTTGCTTGCCGTAACGATAACTTCCACAATAAGAATTCGGGTAGAATCTAGAGTTTCGCCTTCTCCTCCAATTCCAGGTGGTGCCATTTCTGGTTTATCCTGATGTTCTGCCAGTATACCCAACCTCCTGCCGCAACACCCAACGGAGGGAAGAGAAGGCACAGCCAGTTCCACCATGGCGGACTGCTCTTTCTGATGTCTGCAAGGCAAGCATCGATACTGGCTTTTAGTTCCTCCCGAGACCCATCATTCCATACAACCACGCCCTTCCCCTTTCCCCTCGCCTCACATCTTTTCGCTTTGAGTCTGACATCTGTCTGGCTGAGCACGCGGTTCTGTGCATCTTCGGCACTCAGGTGAGGATCACGTTCCATCAATCTCTTCATCTGCACCTCAGGATCTTTGACAGCAACAACCATCACCACCCCTGATAGTTTATCCCAGCCACTCTCGAATAGTAAGGGGACATCAAGCACCACGGCCCAGTGTCCCTTAATGTAATTCCGCAGAATAGCTTTGTATGTTTCCTTGCGCACCGCGGGATGCACGATCCCATTGAGCACGGCCCGGTTTGCCTTTTTCTCTTCGCTGTCCCCAAATACTTGCCTGCCAAGAGCCGGTCTGTTCAATGGTCTGCCCTTCCCGTCCACGCCGTCCTCAGGCATAGACTCGGAGACAGGGACTAACAAGTCCGGAGTGGTAGGGCCGAAGTGCTTGATGATAGCATTGTAGCCACTGGTGCCAGGCTCCACGACCTTTCGTGCTGTGATGTCGCTATCGATAATGGGCAGGGAATAAGGCGGCAATGAGAGAATGGATGATACGGTAGACTTGCCGGTCGCAATAGACCCGGTCAAGCCAATGAAGAGCATATCGACTGTGTTTTCGGCTTTTATCCAACTAGCTTCTTTGTAGTACTATAAGAATTTTATAGACGATTCTAATTCTACAGAGCCTGTCTCTCGGTTGTGCTGATGGTATGCTATGCTGTGAAATGGCTTGTAAACAAGCATGACATGAAGTTGAGCTGTTCCCGAGGCTCAATTGAAGATGGAGTCTCACAAACAGGGATCCCCTACATGACTCCACTTCGACCCACTTCGGCTCTATTGTTAGGTACCTACTACATGCTAGTAATCCTTATCGGCTTATCTGGCTGCAGCCATGCAGCACTGCGGGGGAGGGGTACCTGTGACAATTGGAGGGGCATTTTACCAGTTGAGCGCAAAAAATTTGAGGATATTCGCGGACCCGGTCCGACATCGTCAGTCCACAGTCAGAGTACTTAGGTAGTTTCTTTTTACCTAATATCGTATCTGGCGCTGTGCGGCAGACACTCAACCGGTATACATATAACAATATTTCATCGCCGTCAAACTATTTCGATATAGGTGTGCGAGATATCTAGTTTCGACACTTGCCCACAAGACGGCTAGCTATTTAGGAAACTGAAAAGAATCCTTCATTAGGCTTTTCAAAGATCCTTAGGAGCCATGACTTCACAAAATAGCCCTCTTCGTGTCTTTCTCATTGGCAATGGGGGTAGGGAACATGCTATTGCCTGGAAGCTGAGCCAGTCGCCCCTGGTTGAATCCATAATAGCGGTGCCGGGTAACGGAGGTACAGCAACATGCCCCAAAACCACCAACAACGCCTCGGTATCCGCCGAAGACTTTCCCGCACTGTTAGATCTGGCCAGAAAGAACAATATTAACTTCGTCGTTCCCGGCCCTGAGGCGCCTCTGGTTGCTGGCGCCGTAGATTTCTTCGAAGATGCTGGCATCAAGTGCTTTGGCCCGTCCAAGGCCGCCGCTCATATGGAAGGCAGCAAGACATTCTCGAAAGACTTTATGAAGAAACACAAAATTCCAACTGCCGCTTATGAGAACTTCTCCGACTATGAGAAGGCCCGTCAGTATCTTGACAGTATTCACCACGATGTTGTCATCAAGGCAAGCGGCCTCGCGGCTGGCAAAGGAGTCATTATCCCCACAACAAAAGACGAAGCCCACCAAGCACTCAAAGACATCATGTTAGACCATGAGTTCGGTTCTGCTGGAGACGAGGTCGTCATCGAGGAATTCTTGACCGGTGATGAGCTGAGTATCCTGACTTTCAGCGATGGGTACACAATCAAATCTCTTCCTCCCGCCCAAGACCATAAGAGAATCGGTGAAGGTGATACAGGTCTGAACACAGGTGGTATGGGTTGCTATGCGCCTACCGATATCGCTACACCGGAGCTTGTGGCGCAGATCGACCGCGATATCATACAACCTAGTATCGACGGCATGCGCAGGGATGAAATACCTTTCAAGGGCGTCTTGTTCACCGGCCTTATGATCACATCTTCGGGACCCAAAGTGCTTGAGTACAACGTGCGATTTGGCGATCCTGAAACCCAGACCGTCTTGCCCCTGTTATCTGATGACACAGATCTAGCCAAGATCATGCTCGCTTGTTCGAAAGGCCATCTCGATAGCGTATCAATCAAAATAAAAGACGAGTTCAGCACGACGGTTGTCGTTGCCGCTGGCGGTTACCCGGAATCCTACGCTAAGGGTGATGAAATCACTGTCCAAACACCGCCTTCAGGTACTTATGTCTTCCACGCGGGCACCAAGTTGGTGGACGGCAAGCTCCAGACAGCAGGTGGTCGGGTCATAGCGGCGAGCGCCACTGCTAGCGAAAGCTTGCGAGCAGCGGTGGACAAGGCCTACGAAGGCGTTAAGTATATCCAGTTCAAGGACATGTACTACCGCAAAGACATTGCACACAGGGCATTGAAGCCTACGAGCGATACGAAGGAAGCCCTGACATATGCACAAGCCGGCGTCAGTATCGATGCCGGAAATAAATTTGTGGAGCGCATCCGCACCGCTGTCCGCTCGACGCGGCGCCCCGGCGCAGATGCCGAGATCGGCGGCTTCGGAGGTGAGGTCGACCTTTCGAAGGCAGGCTTCTCCAGTGATGCTCCCATCATGGTCGGCGCCATCGACGGCGTGGGCACGAAGCTCATGATCGCGCAGGCGACGTCGAACCACAGCACTGTAGGCATCGACCTCGTGGCCATGAACGTGAACGACCTCGTTGTGCAGGGCGCTGAGCCGCTCATGTTCCTAGATTACTTCGGTTGTAGCAAGCTGAATGGCGAGGTAGCCGCGCAGTTCGTCGAGAGCGTGGCCGCCGGCTGCCGTGAGGCTCGGTGCGCGCTCGTTGGTGGTGAAACGGCCGAGATGCCCGGCATGTACAGCGCCGACGATTACGATGCCGCCGGTGCCGCCATCGGCGCCATGCTTCCGGGTAATCGCCTCCCGCGTCTCGACGCTATGCAATCTGGTGACGTTCTACTCGGCTTGGCGTCATCGGGCGTCCACTCCAACGGCTTCTCCCTCGTACGCCGCATCCTCGCCCGCGAGAACCTTGCCTACTCGGCACCCGCCCCCTGGGTATCATCTGCATCTGCAACCACCGTCGGCGAGTCTCTGCTCACGCCGACCCGGATCTATGTGCGCTCGGTGCTCAAGGCGCTCCCGCACCTCAAGGGCCTCGCGCACATCACAGGCGGCGGGCTGACGGAGAACGTCCCGCGCACACTGCCGCCGCACCTGGCTGCAGAGATCGACGTCCGCGCCTGGGACCTGCCGGCCGTCTTCAAGTGGCTCAAGAAGGCCGGCAACGTGCAGGCGACCGAGATGGCGCGCACCTTCAACACGGGCGTCGGCATGGTTGCCGTCGTCGCCGCCGCCGACGCCGACAAGGTCGCGCAGATGCTGCGTGACGAGGGCGAGACCGTCTACACGGTCGGAAAGCTCGTCGGGCGGGGACAGGGCGGCGAAGGGTGCGTGCTGACGGGCATAGAGTCCTGGTAAAGGAGACTTTCTTCCTCATCTCCTCGGGTTGCCCTTCCCCGTCTGGGCCTAGGTACGGGAAACAACGAGATGTCTATGGCTGGGCTAGGTGGTTTCGGACTGGGTTGGGATTAGATAAAAAGAGGGGAAAAACAAGGTGATGGAATAGTTCCGTTTCTGTTACTTTGTCATCCTCGTGAGTGTTTATACGGCAACGGTGGAGTGTTGCGAAGCCTCCTGCAGGCCGGTAAATACACACATCGGTAAAACCGAAGAAAATACCTATTGTATCCTAGAGGGCGTGTCTTGCCAAATCTGATAGTCACTACGGCTTATTAGACAAAGTCGATGCCTATTAAGATTCTAGCGTTTATTCGCACGGAGCTCGGCGGCATTATGTTCTCTAAGTTTATGTTTATGTACAAAAGCAATCCAACTATAAAAGCAACGCTACGTGCAACGATTGTTTCCTACATCTCGTCGTTCTCCCAATTTCCGGCTGCCTCGTCTTTGGCACCCGGCGCCCATTCCTTGCATGTTCCATACCAATGCCTTTCGACGCAATGCGACTTTGGCGAATCGGTGACTGGCACCGGTCCAGAGGGTGTGGTTGTGGGTATAGAGGGTGGTGATGTGATTGTATGGAATTGTGATGCTGTAGTTTTGTCTTTACAGCCAAACCAGCCCGGCTTAGCGCAAGGCGATGACGTAACGGTAGCAGTAGGTTGAGAAGATGTTGTGTTGGTTTCGTCATTACATCCAAACCAACCAGGTGTAGCACAAGTAGTTGTCGATGTAACAGTGGGAGTGGCCTGAGAAGATGTCGTCTCAGTGGTGGTGGTTTTGTCTTTGCACCCAAACCAACCTGGGGTCTCGCAAGTTGACGTAGATGTGGTTTCAGAAGTCGTCGAAGTAATGGTACCTGTTGTTGTGGTCTTATCGTTACAGCCCCACCAGCCAGGAGTTTCGCAGGTCGCTGTCCGGGTACGAGTCTTGGTAGTTGTTGAGCTGCTTCTGGTCGTGGTTGTTCCGTCTGTGCTGTTGCTTTCATACATTTTCCAAGAAGCACAGTCTCGACACTCCGGAGTGTACTTGCACTCTGGGACGGTATCATACTTCTTGATGACGTCGTTAATCACCGAGCGGATCTTATGCGTGCCAACACCCACACGCCAGCCGTGGTCAGCTACGGTGTCATATGTACACTCGAGTCCTGCATGGCAAGCTGTTTCCAAGGCATAGCCACCATACGAACAAGTGGCGGTAGCGCCATTGCATGTTCCAATGTAAATGGGATCCGCAGTATGGCCAAAGTGGTATGCTCCTGTGTATTGGCGGGTTTGGGGAAATTCAGGGTCGCCATGCGGGGGAACCGGCAGCCCGAGACGTGAGGCTGCTAACGCTTCCGGCACAGCTTCAAATGTAACAACGGGTATACCGTACGTGAGACCAATCATGGAGCTGACAGCGCCACCAAGGGAATGGCCAGCAACCCAGATGTTGGAGTTTGGATAAAGCTCAGTGACGTTAGTGTAGAGCTCCCTAGCAGCTTGGTAGTAGCGATTTTCTTCGCGTAAGGCCGTTCGA
Organism: Xylaria digitata; assembly: GCA_022495195.1. NCBI lineage: Eukaryota > Fungi > Ascomycota > Sordariomycetes > Xylariales > Xylariaceae > Xylaria > Xylaria digitata. Next base: position 313,012 of record MU376971.1, on the reverse strand, counting down.
ACACACGTGTTATTACAAGCGTACGTCCCCGTGGCGCAATCGCAAACCTGTCGATACGTCCACTGCCCCTGCTGCGCGCAGCAACAACTGAAGAATAGATTATCGTTGATCTTGTCATTTGTTGTTGTCCCGTCACCATCGAAAACGGCAGGTGAAGTGCCTTTTAAACCGATGACAATGGTAGAGTTCGTCTCGTCCCCCCATATGTGCCCGCGGAGCCCGTCAGACTCCCAGCCAAAATCGGCGGATCGGTTGAACGGCTTGCCAACTTCTTCCCAATCCGGTAATTCCGGAGTCTCTACATAGGCATCCGCTACTATCAATGCCATGGTGAGGACTGTCTCCTTATTGGTAACATCGGGAGCGGGAACATCATCGATAGTCCAGGCGGACGGAGAACTCGCGAACACATAGCCTCGCTGGCGGGCTGCAGCAACTAAGGGATCTACGGTACTCGGTCGTCTATCAGCTAGACGTTCTATCTTTTGGGCGCGACTCTTGGCCTTGAGGGCGGTGATCTGTTCACGAGGATGAGTATCCTCGGCGGCGAGCCATACTTGAGCCTCCGGATGTCGGACATCTTGTTTTCGGTGGAGACCAGGGTGACGGTAGGTCCCGTGATGGAGGATATGACGGAGGGTCTAGACCAGCGATTAGCATGAACACCGCAACCGCAGCATCGGGGATGGGGATGGGGATGGCATACGAAGGTGTGCTCGGCAGGAGGAGGAGGCTCCGGCACTAAAGGGACTAATATCGGGCTATCTGAGAATAGGGAAAGGGGATTAGACGCGGAGGCGGTAGCGGGAGAGGCGGCGGATAAGGCCAGGCAAGATAGAAGAATATTGGTGGTGACGCGACCAGCCGAGTCACAAATTTTTGATGCGGACCGTCTCCGGTTCAATATCATAGTGATAGTCGTCAGACAGGCAACTCCAAGAAGCAGAGAGGCGAATGATAGGCACCGATGCAGTAGATGGAAGGAGAAGTTGGATTAATGATGTAGTAAATATGCGTACCATAAGAGGTGGCAAGAATAGGATATAGTGTTTATTGTTGCCTAGTAGTAAGTTTATTTATGTGTGGCAATAGAGAGAAGCAGGTGAGGAATAACGGCGATGAGTTGGATGCGCATGTCCTTGTAAGTATGGATGGATGGGATGGGTGGACGGATGGCAGGGACCAGGTTCATGTCCGCTAGGTACCTAATATACCGTGATAGTGTAGGCCTATCTAAAGTACCTACACTAGTTGAATGTCAGTAATGGACGGATACGGTTGACACCTAAAGAGCAGGTATGCGGGTGGTTCCCCACAGCGCCCCAGGCAGACCCAGGGTGCTACATACTAAGTATGTACAGTAACTAGTAGGTACACTACCTGTCCCGTGGCCACGCCAGAGGGGAAGCCAGGTGACCTATGACAACATTCCGACCCCGGGGCTGCCGGGGGTTACCTCGATTTGTCTCCAGCGGTCTGTCTGTCTCTACAGTATATAGTAGTACTATGTAGTACAACCTTTTGCCATTGCACGGGCCTGTGACACTCGGCACCTAGAAGACTTGTTGTGTCTTTTCAAGATCCAGCGCATTGAAAAACCCGAAAATGTAGGCAATCAACCTAACATTGGTACTGTCTCTCTCTACCTAGGTAGCAAGATTGAAAGACGACCATACGCGACTACTAGTAGTACGTACCATTCCTGTGGTACTACGCGCCACGGGTTTTATCAGATAAGGTAAGCAAGGATAGCGTGCCTTGCATGATCACTGGTACTGGAGAATAGTGTACAGTATGTAGGGCTAATATACTATGGTCAGGCATTCTGATACAGACCTTTCAGCTGTACAATATATCAGTGTATTATAAAACAAAATGGCCGTTTACGCCGGGAACAAATAAGAGATGAAATCAATATTTCTTGTTTCTGACCTCTTCGGTTGACTCAACAGTTCAAGATTCCAGCAAGGTACCTACCTAGTACCTTGGGGGCAGATGCTAATTTATCTATTACTACAGTACCTAGGTAGTTACCTAACCTGCCTTGGGCCGAATTCGATACCGGCTCGTTAGCGTGTGTCAAGGGTAGGTGGAGATACCTAGTGTAGGTTTAGGTACATTACCCAGGTATCGCATATGCGACACAACCTAGCGCCAATGCATGAACGCGACAGCTTCCCACGCAGCTCTACCTCATCCTGAGTTCATGTTGCCGGTCCACTCAACTAACTCGCATTCTAAATCCATAATCACCAATCGGCCACATATACCAGTCATAAAATAAAGCCTTTCCATTTGGTTCATTGCGATCTGGCCTGTTAGCTGATTAAGTTCTATCCTCGGCGTTACATAACTGGAATCATAAAGACTTCTCGGATCATATACCTCGTGTTCCTGATCTTGCCTTGGAGCCAAAGTCCTAGAGTCCAAGTCTTACTCGACACACCTGTAGCCGAAAGTGAAAAGGTACATAGTATTCCACTACTTTGTGTTTCTCGGCTACTTTTGAATCTTGTAGCTTTCTCTAGTGTATGTAGCCTAATTGTGATATTCTCAGTGCTACCGAGCGGGCCTACATGTCGTCCTCGTCAGTATCAAAGGGCTCCGAGCCCAGACCTAACCCCCCGAAGTCCTCGAGGTCGTTTTCGCACTCATCCGTCTCGGATACCGCCGAGGCCCCTACGAGTAAACCACAGAGAGCAAATACTTTTCAGAATGGAACGGCCGCCGAGTCTATAGCTCAAGATACCTCACGGAGGGGTCAAGAGCAGAAACCCGATGCCTTCGAATCCGAAACTGCTGAGGAGGAAGAGGTGGAAATTCCGCGAGCATCTGTTGATATTGGTATAATTCCCATAGAGTTGGTGAGCATGACGGATGGGTAAGTGGACAGGCCGATATCATCTAAACTGGTGCGATTAGGCGGCTAATCTGTCTTGTCTCTCAGTTTTATCGATTCTCTATCTGCCAAAGTTCACCCTACCCCGCCAAATATTGATAACCTGGCAAGAATGTTTCAAGAATTTTACCATACAGCTGCACAGCACATACAAACCCATATCGCCTCCCTTGCTACTCGACAAACCCGTGAGTATTCCCTAAGTGCCGCTAGCCCATCACGAGCCTCAGCAGCGAGCTTATTGCGCGCGAAGGCCGCCTCCATCGGGACCAGGGACAAGGCCAAAACTGTGCAGACACAAGAACCGGAACTGCAAATGCTTACAGCCGAGGAGTTTGCCGATAGGAAGCGGGCAAGGAAGGCATTCGAGCAAAAGAAGATCCTTTTAGAAGAAGCCGTCGAAAGGCGGCTCTGTGAAGGCATATACGACCGGATATATCGTCACAGGAGCACACAGGATGAAGCACAAGATGATAAGCTAAGGTCTAAGACAGCCGCATTAGCTGTTGTGGGTATTGGCCCGGCGGATCTTGGAGTTGATTTGGGCGAATCCCCAGAAGACGGCCCAGAAGTGCTGGTGAAGAAGAACGAGGAGATTGGGGAGTACTTGGAACAAGCACGAAAAGACCTCATCCTCATGAACCAGAAGAGATATCCCCTGGGAAAGCTCAATTGCCTCAAAGCTGCTCATAAGAGCATCGTCGACACGTTATCATATTTCCACCCGTCTTCCTCGGCGGATGAAATCATGCCCATGTTAATTTACACTCTGATAACCATGCCTCCTGAGAACCTCAACGTCATCAGCGATTCCAACTTTATCCAAAGGTTTCGCTGGGAAGAGAAACTCGAGGGAGAGGCTGCTTACTGTTTGACAAATCTTGAAGCTGCCATTACATTTCTGCAGACGGTAGACTTAGCTAGCTTGAGGGCTGAGGAGGCATCTATCACGCCAAACAAGCCCGGAATCTCCAAATCGGAAACATTCCCACCCGCTTTCACGGCAGGTATATCCACATTCACCTCCAGTCCTGCAGTCACAACCCCTGAGAATGTGTCAGGAGCGAAACCAGCTCAAACAGCCAGCAGCCTTAGAGCCGCAGTCCAGCGTCGCAGGTTAAGTGATCTTATCCAGACACCTGCCCAGGCTATAGGAACGGCAAGCGATTCGTTCTTTAACACAGCCGACCAGGGTATCAAGACTATTGGTAATAGTCTGAATGAGAGCTATAGGTTTCTACTCGGAAAACTCCGCGACAGTACGGCTGATGGGCGCGAGGTCATAGTACCGCGCACACTGGATGATGCTCGCAAATTGGTAGGGACACCACCTCCTGAAGATGCCATGTCCCTTGACGACCCTGCTTTGACGGAGGATGTCGACCGATTGCCTGGCGGCAGAGATGATAAGCTTTTCTCTTTGGTTGCCGGTAAGAAAGCCGTTCGGGACCACAGCACAGATAGTATTCGTAGTGGCCGAAGTACTAGCAGTTCGAAAAAGGTAGTGTTCGCGGAAGACAGCAGGGAGAAAGCTTCACCACTAAGTCAAACGCCACCAGCAGCAAGCTCCAACCCAGCTCTAGTTGAATCGATGCGGAATCTCGGCAGCTCCTTGAACCCCATTAGTAGGCTCTCTAATATGAGCATGATGCGAGGGTTCGGTCGAACAGCGACTACTTCCACGCCACCGAGCTCGAAGGATGCTGCCGGTAGGACAGTGGATGGGGGGGACCTGGCCACAGTATGATCATTACCCTATTTCCCCTACACCTACTAAAGTGAAATAGATACAAACTAACACCTCTATAGGCATTTCCAGACATTGCTGCATCACTACCGTCAAAAGACGTGCCGAAGATTGACCCGCCGAAGAAGCGCTTTATGGAGCTACAAAACCCAGCTGACCTTAGAATCGGCGAAGTGCTAGAACTGTTGCGAGATTATCGAAGGTTAGCGGGCGCATTAAAGGATATGAATGCGTTTAAAGAGTGAACTATTTTGAAGAGCAATGGACAACGTCTAATCTCGCATTGTCAAACCAGAGTGCGAAGTTGTAGGTCTATCTGTTGAAGTTGGTAGAATAGGGAAACGCGGTTAGCCTTTAGGGGTATTTGCATAGCATGGATGGGTGTTTGAGGGTACATTGGACGTTTATGGATCTAAACAATCCGAGTTGTTGGTACATGTTTTTCAGGGATATACTAGAACTTATAGACGATATACAGTTTTGGTTTCTGCTTACCTCCACGTCTCCCTGATTGAATACTATAACTCCTCGGAACATGCTCTATTCATACTATACAATTTTCGCTTTTCACCACTCCGATGTGATATATTGTCCCCATACACTTAAACATACATGTGTGAATGGATATCAGGGTTCGGACTATATTACGTCTGTAGGTCTAGGGTTATGATAACTGTCTGTGTAACACTTAATAAGAGGAGGGTTCACTCAAAAAAAAAAAAAGACGAAAATGAATTTTTCGAGAGTACTGAGAGAGCACTTCAATTTCCATACCATCCCTTCCTATTTCCCAGGTTCCTTTCCATTCTCCCTTCCCAATGCGAAGAAAAACGACACAAGGAGAAAAAAAACACCCCGATCAATGCTATTGAGACCTTATGACCGAACCCAAAAAAATTCAAGACTTGGGGACATGGAAGAAGGGGAAAAGCAGATGAACAAAATGATGGCGCTCTTTTTCCCGGTTCCCCCATGCTATTTGCGGATACTAGTGAAAATAAAAGGGAGGAAATGGGGAGTGAGAAAAGGGAACTTAGAACTCTTCTGTGTTGGTAGACTAGCCCAGCCAGTTCCAGGAGGAGGGGGTTAGAAGATAAAAAAGGTCCAGCAAATTGCGAAACGTATCTCGTTCTTCGTGTGACTTCTCTTATGTACTTGGATTAGAAAATGTGTATATTTTGTACGGTGGGTATTATTAAGCGAAGAAAACTTTGTGGTAGTAGTAGTAGACTGATTACCCGTGGGGGTTGAGTTTGTCTACCGTATTTGGGGTAAAATTGTAAGCGGGGAGGATGGATTAACCTAGCAGAGTAGCATAGTTGGTAATTAGTTTTATTAGTGGACGCCATTCGATTTTTTAGTAGGACTGATTCTGCCATTTGTATCCTGGAGAGCGACGCCTGTACCAGGTGAAATGAGTTTGTCCATGAAGCTGATGTAGTCGTACTGGGGTACGCCGCGGTCCTCTGCCATGTCTGGACCATGGTGAAGCGGTACGATGTTACATAACTGCTCAATAACCTCATCAGGCACGAGGGAGTGCCGAAGGTCCATTTCGGTGACGTATGGTTTCCCATCGGCAACCTCTCGGAACGACTGGAATACTTGTTCAGCCGTATTCTGGTCCTCGGTCACATCAACCATGAAGCGGATGAATTGCTCAAAGGATACCCGGTCGCGACCATGTGACGTTTCGAGGAAGTACTCATGCATTTCGTCCTCGCTAAATACTAGACCAAGGGATGCGAGCGCAGCTGAAAATTCGAGCTCGGATAGTGAATTTGTGTCGTCTCGGTCAAAATGTCGAAATACAGACTCGAACTCTTCCAGTTGGATCGGTGTCAGGTTTGTCATGCTCCGAGCGACCATCTGGTTATCTAAGAAAGCTAACTTTTTCTGTACAGAAGTCTTGACGAGCCCGAGCTCGTAGCATAATTCATCATATGTGTAGGTGGTAAAATCGTTCTCCTCGATATTGGCCTCTCGACATTTTTCATCGACAGCGGCAATTTTCTCGAGATAAGCATCAAGAGGCGGCAGGTTACTACTAAGCTTCCGCACATGCAGGAGCTGGTCTTCTACTTCCCCTTCAAGTCCCGAGATAGCTAATTGCATAGTGTTGAGAGCTAAGGCGAAGTCGTTGGCTTTATCTGCAAATGACTTACGAAGGGCGTTCTTGATGCTACATCACAGCTATTAGTCGAGCTTTAAAGCGATAAGTCCAGAGACAACTTACTCTCTGATAGTCTCGTTGATGAGTTGACCCCGCATCATCTCGGATTTAGTCAGGTTCGCCCATTCCGTTTCCATAGTCTCCAGTGAAAGCTCCGGTGGTGGCTCGTAGGCTCTAAGTCGATATGTACCTAGTTTGGTCTTGATGTTTCCAAGAAGTGTTGCCAGATCACTCTTCTCAGCAACCCAGTCTCTCTTTTTGCCTCTCTTGTGAGACGCGAATTCGCTGGCTTGTTGTTTAGCATCCATGTAGGTACCCTCAAACGTGGCTTGCTGCCATTTTTCAATCTGCTCTCGGATTTGCTGTAATAATGCGGCCATCCTTCTCTCGTAGGCGCTCTGCATTTCCCATGCCCCCTGCATATTGTTGACGAATTTCTCGACACGTCGACCAGCATTCTCAACTTTCTCCATTTGTGAGAAGGCGTGGAACCAGTAAGCGATATAAGTCATCAAACTCTTCTCGTCAGGTCTGGTGACATCACATACGTCCTCAACGTCTAGCAAGGCAGGGATACCAATCTCCTTATGAGCAATATCGAAAGCCATTTGCATATTCCCGCGGTGGTCACTCTTGTCTAACGCGTCGTAATCAATCAGATCCGGCCGGTGAATATCTAATAATGCGCAAAATGCCAAGCCATCGTTCCAGCTGGCACTAAAGTCACGAACTTCCACTTCGTCATAGCAAGCCGTTTTTCGCTGACACCACAACAGAAGACCTTCCTTGGCTGTCATGCCCTCGGCATTGATGTCACTGATGGTGAAGCGAAGAATGAGGGTCCATATTAAACCAAGGATAATCTTTCTATTGCCATCGACGACATCTTCGGCACCAATATTGATCATGGCAATGCCCCTTGACTTCACGAAATTGAGAGCTATGTTGGCATTCTCGAACTTTTGGACTCGGAGTTTCGGTCTGGATGCATATCTCCCTAGCGATTCGTTCGATAAACACTCGAGTAAATGTATCAGAAGAATCTACAGATGAACCTCGGTTAGCACAGAGATAACAAGACACAAGGAGGCGAGCAACATAGAGACTTACACCGTCGCTTAGGTCGGTAACCAGGTCTTTGACTTGTACCCCTCTGGGTTCTATCTTAGTATTGAGCCTAGTGTTGCAGCGATGTGAGCTCTCGTGGTCAATATATCCATGATATAGAGATAGGGTGCCTCAGAAGAGGCAATGGATGTCACAACTGACCATTTTGTAAAGGTTTTCTGTTGGACAATGATCCATTTGTCGTCCATCTTGGTCAAGTTGGACCCTGGATGCTCAGGGGCGGAGTTGGCAGACGAGGTTGACGAGAGGGAGCGCCTCTTGGGGTTATTGGCCTTGGGCTCCCTTACCGAGTCTATTTTAACTGGGGTCGAAGTCGAGAGGGTTGCCGACCTCTGAAGACGAGCGGCATGCAGCTCGGGATGGGATCGATTAGAGACAGTGCTCCGTGTTCTCCGCGATCTTGGCGATGAGGGGGAATAGCCGTGACGAGATTTGTTGTGGTTTTTGTTGTCGTCGTTCCCGTGATTATTGACTGGCGCGGGGGAGTTTGTACGTGTACAACGTCGGGAAGCTGATGACGAGGGTGTGGAAATGGGAGACGAGTCTGGCGTTGATACGTATACACTTGTGAGACCATAACAGGCGCTGTTTCTAGCCGAAGACACTGAAGACGCTGAAGAAGGTGTCTCTGGGGTCCTTGGGGCCTTTGGGGTCTCGGTGGTTTCTGGTAAAGGTACATATGCATCGGGCTCCAATATTGGAAATGCATCAGCTAATGTGTATTTGACGTCTACTATTGGTTGTCCAGGGGATTCACTGCTGGCGCCCCCGTTCACACCCCTATTTCTCTCCCCGCTATACTGCCCGTGCCCGCTATTCTGTCCGCTATTCTTCCCGCTATTTCCTGCTGGTACCGTCAATACCAGTTGTGAGGAGGCTGCCGACGACATCGTGTTTTATCGATAAGCCTTTGTTTACTGGGACACGGGAGACAACAATACGTAGGCGATGAATAGTTCCCTTAGCTAAGGCGATGGATGACCTAGTGGGGTATGACTTATAGAGGTTGCAGACTAAGATGCCATAAATCGTAATCGTCTCCTGAGATGGGAAGAAAAGAACAGGTCTCTAGACAGGTAAGTAAGTAGGTGAGAAAAAATCCTTTTCTTATTTTCTAGATACCCAGAATTAGACAATTAGAAAATCATTCAAAACTTCCGAGGCAATAGACGATGTGCGGTACGCTCCCTTCAAATAGAGAGCATTATAACGATCGACCATCTTCAGGCTAAGCGTCCACCTCGCCTCTAAACATAGAACATACTTAAGGTAGTGTGTAGTCCTCTCGTCGGGCATTATTATATCTGACACTCTTCACTATCCGAAACACGTAGTCTTCCCGCATTCGCCATCTTTTAACGCGCGGCGAATCTCCTCAGAGCATTGCATTCCTCTTTGATGCACGTCATTCGTCAATCTGCCCCTAGTCAGGAGGCGGTACGCATTATGGACATCGTTGTAGATCCTCGCTTTCCGTCAAGGGTTGGCGTTATTCTCGCATCCTTTCGGCGCCCTGTAATAACTAAACCTGATTCCTTCTATGCTGTTCTACATCTTCTTTAGGAAGACCACGCGAATTGCATAGCTTTAGAACTTGGTGGCGCTTGGCTTGAAACTCCCATGTTTTGAGGATCTGGCCGTTTTACAAATCAAGAAGAGGCTTGGGAAAACTTGAGAGGCTTCCGAGTCCAGTCATTTGCATGAAGTACACCAAGCCGACTAGGGCGATCTATGCATGAATGGCCTTCGACAGACGACGTCCTCCACATTAGGTAAATACAGCTAACCGCTGGTTGTCAGGGGTGAGTGTCGACAGTTCAATTGACTTTCATCATCCCATGTCAGATCCCGCCTATGGTAAAATAATCAAACCCCCTTGTCCCTGTCTAATGCCGAGCTTAACGACTAAATGGAGAATAAGTCAGCATTGGAAGACGCATGATCAACCCTATAGCCTCCTCCCAAGTATGTAGGCACTCATGTAAGTTCAATCCCTGAAAGCTAGAAACAGGAGCGTGGTCGTTTGATGCACACAGACAAAACAGAACCGCCATTAGCAAGAATAGCTCAAAGTTAGCCCAAACCGTCTTATACCAGCCCGGACGTCCGTGTAAGAGAACGCTTTAGGCTAATAGAACACTGGCTGGTGTCGTTCATAGCAGGGCGACGTAATGTAATTGCCCCCCCCCATTGATTTTGAACTTGTTTAACATGTGCACGAAGACGAATAATCCTCGACTTACAATAAGCCAAAGGTCAGAAATGTTAGCGCCTACCTCTATCCATGGACATCTAGGCACGGGAATATAAATCCGACAGCATAGATCAATCGTAGAGTTCCGAGAGATAAATGATCCCGTCTAGGGTAATCGGCACCGATCTCCGAAACCGCTCCAGCGGGCGGGTACCACTTTATAGCTTCTTAAACTTCCGATTGATCATATATGATTTTTTGTTAAAATTTTTTTGGGGACTCGTCCACAAACACCCTGAGGAGCAGAATTCCTCGATATGGCTTGTAGGTCCAGAATAGCGCCAATCGCCCGGCGCGTGTCGACACCGGGGCTACTGAGGACCGCCCTTGCTTCCAATTCCGGTCCTTCCGCGCTCCGCTGCCTCTCGAGCACACCGACGAGGCGCTTCCGGGATTCGGCTCCGCGAAGAGGGAACTTCACCACCGACAGCTACCCCGAGATCAAGCGCGACCCGCGGTTTTCGCAGATCACCGCCGAACATGTGGCCTACTTCCGCGACCTGCTAGGGAAGGACTCAGCCCTCATCGACGGCGTGACGGCCGACGTCTCAGCAGACGACATGGAACCCTACAACAGCGATTGGATGCGAAAGTACCGCGGCCACTGTAAGCTTATGCTCAAACCCGCGTCCACCGAGGAAGTCAGCAAGATCTTGAAGTACTGCAATGATAATATGCTGGCCGTCGTGCCGCAGGGTGGAAATACCGGTCTGGTCGGAGGTTCAGTGCCCGTGTTTGACGAGATCGTCATCAGTATGAGTCGCATGAACCAGATCCGGTCCTTTGACGAAGTAAGCGGTGTCTTGGTGGTCGATGCCGGCGTCGTACTAGAAGTTGCGGACCAATTCCTCGCCGAGAAAGGATACCTTTTCCCTCTAGATCTCGGCGCGAAGGGGTCCTGCCAGATCGGCGGCAATGTATCAACGAATGCCGGTGGTCTCCGTCTTCTCCGGTACGGAAGCTTGCATGGTAATGTCCTAGGTTTACAAGCAGTCCTCCCCGATGGCACCATTGTGGATGATCTCTGCACGTTACGTAAGAACAACACTGGCTATGATCTTAAGCAACTGTTCATCGGTGGCGAGGGCACGATCGGCACGATCACCGCAGTCTCGGTACAATGCCCACAGCGAGGCAAAGCAGTCAATGTCGCATTCCTCGGCGCCGACTCTTTCGAGAAGATTCAGCTGGCTTTCAGAGAGGCCAAATCCCAGCTGTCCGAGATTCTGTCAGCGTTCGAGCTAATGGACTCTTACAGCCAGGACATGGTGCATAGGGTGCGCCAGAATAAGCGTCCTCTAGACGGCGAATACCCGTTCTACTGTCTCATTGAGACCACCGGGTCCAATTCGGAGCACGATGCCGAAAAACTCGAGAAGTTCCTCGAGGATGTCATGTCAAAGGATATCATCGCTGACGGTGTGCTAGCACAAGACGAGACGCAGATCAAGTCGCTATGGAGCCAGCGAGAGGGTATTACGGAGTGTGTCGGCCACTTTGGAGGTACCTACAAATACGATGTTTCCATACCCTTGAAGGATTTGTATAGACTAGTAGATGACACGAGGGAAAGGATCGAAGCAGCTGGTCTAAAGGGCGATACTGACGAGTTCCCTGTCGTAGAGGTTGTCGGGTACGGCCACATGGGTGACTGCAACTTACATCTCAACGTTGCGGTCCGGAGATACGACAAGCGTGTCGAGGAGGTACTTGAGCCGTTCATTTACGAATGGATCGGCAAGATCAACGGAAGCATTAGTGCCGAGCATGGCATTGGCATAGCCAAGAAGAAGTACCTTGGATTCAGCAGAAATGACACGATGATTGATCTCATGAAGCAGATCAAGAAACTATATGATCCCGTAAGTTTCCACGAACCGAGTTTTAATGAAGCTACGACTAATACGTACCACAGAACGGAATCATGAATCCCTACAAATATATATAGAACGTACCTAAATAGCCAGAGCTTATTGTATACAAGCCGAATATACCTTGTATAAATAAAATTTTACAACGTGATGCATTTTCAAGTTCTCAGCTGACGTCGTGGTTCACCTTCACGAGTTGTGTCACCGAGTAGCATCTCAAACTTTCATACTCCGTGCCTCGCGATCTTCCGTCTCTCCTGTGCTATCTACTCATCGTTTCCATTTTTAAAAAAGTTCCTAAATAGTTGCAATAATCCATTGATACCGATGTGAAAACCTCTAATTTATCACTGATTCCACGAAATCTTTGTCGTATCAAAGCCGTCAGTCAATTGTTTTACCTCTCACCCTAGTATCGGGAGGCTAAGTGATGTACGCCCATGTCGGCGATAAGATAAGAACACCTTGGAGAAATTTCCTTGCTGGATCAACACGACGAGTCGGACAACGGACAAACATCAATCCCATTACATTGCGCCTACCCAGCAACAAAACAGCTACCTCCAGCTCCGACACGCCCACTTTCTACAACAAAGCCTAAAAGTCCGCTCGCAACAAGCACAAACATAATGGACAACCTCTCGCTCGAAAGTGCCGACCTCGAGAAGCTCAACGACAAGGACAAGGCGGAGCTCCGGCAATTCCTCCAGAACGAGAACCAGAAGGCTCGTATACAAGCTAGTATGTGTCTCTCTATTCTCCTATCCTACTCTCTCTCAAATGTATTTAATGTCACAGAACATCAAAATACTTACATCTAACCCTACTTGGCTTCTTGCTCCCCCGCTGACTTATCCCCTTTGGACACTCCCGCTAACAGTGCTTTCCCCTCCTTAGCTGTCCACACCCTAGCCGACGTCTGCTTCAAGAAGTGCATCACGGGGACGATCAAGAACGGCAAACTAGACAAGACTGAGGAGGGCTGCATGATCAACTGCGCGGAGCGCTTCTTCGATATCAGCTCGTTGGCGGTGAAGCATCTGCAAAACATCCGCCAGGGCTGATCTACTCAACTCCCAACATAGATATACTGAGCATAGAGCTATACATCATCTGATTTTGGCAGGAATTTGTGTTGAAATGGAATTTAGAATCATGCACACCTGAGCATGTGTAATTCACATGGATTACGAGGAGTCAGGAATACTGCCAGGTCACATTGTACGAGCAAGTTAGAGCTGAAAGGCGAAGCCACAGCCACATTCACATCCCTTGGCACGTGAGGGTCACTTTTTGTTCATTAAACACATCAACCTGATCCGAGGCAACGCCGTTCTCAATGCAAGTTTCATTCAGCTCGGAGTGTACTATAGCACTCAATACGAGCGGCATAAACCCTATGCACCCAATGTACCATCCCACAAATAATCATTTAAACTAGGGCAAGCTTGGTGGCGGCGATGTCGAGGGCGTCAACGTCGGGGGTAAGCTTGCAGTAGGCCTTCTTCTATATTTAGACACCAGATGTTAGCATTTGCCCCTGTTGTATAAGTGACCGTGAATTCAAGGATTGGCAGTGACGACAAGGGCTGGAGTTTTGACAAATTTCGCCTCATGATACGACAAAAGAAGGATAATTGAAATGAACGCACCTTGCCATCAGGGCGGATGAGAGTGTTGATCTTGACAACGTCGATCTCATAGAGCTTTTTTAAGGCTTGCTTAATCTGAGCCTTGTTTGACTTCACATCGACGATGAACTAGTAACTATTAGCTTCAAAATCTTTGTGGACAAAGACCAAACTAGGAGTTGGCTACGGAGACGTCATTCTACATACCGTAAGAGTGTTGTTCTCTTCGAGCTTCTTCATCGAAGACTCAGTGTTGAGGGGGTGAACAATGATCTTATGCTCGTCTAGGCGGGGCTCATGGTTGATAGATTTACGGTGGTCTACCACGAGTTAAAACACAATTCCAGATCCGGGGCTGTCTTCATCCAATCATCCGGGATGTAGCCCTATTTCTCGTAACGAAGAGGTAGAATAATCGACTTACTGCACACATGTTAGCACGATACCAAATAAATTTCTCCTATAGATAGAGACAAATAAATCACAGGTTTAACATACCACTTAGGAGCCCGGGAGAGAGTCAAGGTCCTATGAATTGCGTTAATACAAGTCTTATTCGAACCTGAAATCTTTATCAGGTCGCGTAATGATCGACTTACTTAGGGCGGTGGAATCTACAAGCATAAGGTTAGTTTATACGCAATCCTAATCGCCATGAGGGGGTATCTTACGTGGTGCTTGTACGAACCACTCTCTTTTTATGGGCATTGTCGCCTTTGAGCTTGGGGATGGTTAGCAAACCGTCAAGCGCATGCCGTCGCGGGGTAAGCTCTTAGATACATACAGTGGCCTTAGCAGCGGCCTGAGCCTGCTTCAAGCCCTTGCCTATTGTTGGAAAGCATCAGCATACGCCCTGAATAAACAGAACTACGCAACATTGTCTACTGCTGATGCGACGGACAGGCCGAACCCATATGGGCAACAACCTTTGGAGGCATATCGGAGATGTGACGATGTCGTCGACGGGAAGAGGCTTATGTAGTACCTTTCGCGGAGACTTTGGGACCCATGTTGTCGGAATTAGATGCTGGGCGGCCAGTTAGTGAGGTTGTCGTCGGTCGCCGATTGTCGTGGGTTGACTAGTCGGTCTGAGGAAAAAGAGAGGAATTTCACCAAAGTTAATTTTAGTCTTTGCGAGAAGAATTGTGGTGGAGTGCTTAGGGTCGAGCTTATCAGTGGTCCAAGCTTATGATAACGCTTCTGATAAGCCCTTTGGCGACAACACCAAGTAATGAGGACGCATTGACCACCTTACGACGACCACCACCAGAAATTCAAGGGCACTTAGCGCATTAATTGTAGCTTCATACTCGGGTCCAATATCTATGCCTCAACTCAATATTTGTCGACTATGGTAAATTATATTTCACCGAAATATGGTTGCCAAGAGGAATAAACGGCCTGTCAGAACATTGGCTCGGGGACGGCCACCAACCGTCCAGAAACCGAAATCGATATCACGCAAAGCTACGAGAGGACTTATCAATACTATTCATCAACTAGAAAAGAAAAAAGCACAAGCTGTTGCTAAAGGGGACAAGGCTGCCGAGGCAGCGGCCGATGAAGAAATTTCCTCTCTAGGCGGCATCCAAAAATATCAGCAAGCAAGTCTTCAAGGGCAGCGCAATGATCGTGGTGGTGACAGTTCGCGAGTCTTAATGGAATGGCTGAAGCCCAAGTTTCATACATTTGGCTTCACAGCAGATGGCTCAGTACGTATGCTCGAAGTGGGTGCTCTAAGCTTAACGAACGAGTGCTCTAAAAGCGGGTTCTTTGACATGGAAAGAATCGACCTCAATAGTCAAGGCAACGGTATCCTCCAACAAGACTTTATGAAGAGGCCGCTGCCGGTTAATGATACGGACACTTTCGATATTATTAGCCTATCTCTCGTGCTGAACTTCGTTCCTAATGCTCAGGGTCGAGGCGATATGCTTCTCAGAACATTAGATTTCTTGAAGAAACCTCATGAGACGGAATCGCATGATGCATTCCCGTGCCTGTTTCTGGTCCTGCCTGCTCCTTGTGTCACGAATTCAAGGTACATGGACGAACCACTATTGGAGAGGATAATGGAGACTCTCGGCTACATGAAAACCCACAGCAAAACCACGCAAAAATTAGTATACTACTTGTGGAGGAGGACATCACATACTCCGACTAAAGTCCCCGCTTTCAAGAAGGCTGAGCTGCGCTCCGGTTCGACGAGAAATAACTTCTCAATTGCCCTTGGTAGTTCCACACCCTGAGCGAGATATTTAACGAGTCAGATGTTTGGATTTCGGAACTGCCCTCCTGTCACTCAACCGCGACCGGCTGGAAATTGCGCGCTACTATGTAAAGACTTTTGCCCTAGTGGTATGTTCTTTTGATAATGCGGATATCTCGGTTGGTCGTCAGTCTTGCGTCAATTCGTCGTAATACTCAGAACTGATACTTATCGATCACGATGTGATTACGAATATCCGCTGCATCAGCGGTTGTCGGCCAATCCCGTGGGTTTCGTCGTTGCATAGCCTAGCAATCTATTTGCGACCGTTTGGAATTTCTCGAATTTCCCCAACGGCCGTCTCCTTTCGTTGAGGAGATCGCCACTAGGCCTCTCAACCGTTCGACGGTTACCCCGCAACCACTTCCAACCTACAAAATATGAAGGGTGTTTAGGGCGGGGTGTTAAGACGTACCGGGCCAACGAGATGGTGTAAATTGGAGTCAGCCGACTTTGAAGTGCCGACGCCGTTCGTTCGCTCGTTCGCTCGTTCGTTCATTCGACAATTTGGGGAGCCCGAGCCAGCCTCTGAACGCGCGAAGAGAAGACGGACGCGCGACGATCAGGGTCTATATCCCTACCATGGTGACAAGATGCAAGACTGGAAGTACTTAGTACACAGTATACGGTCCATTCCCCTAAGCGGGGCGAATAGGAATGCATCGCTATTCATCTAGGGCATTATAATCGATCCTATCGTTGAACCTAAGTAGACCAATTGGCTGTGAAGGGATGGGAATGATACCACGGACGGGGCTCGAGCGGTACCGTCGATGATTAGTTCGCAACCTTTAGGCGATGGCCTACTTAAACTTGTTCCGTAGCCAGCACTGGCGAATCTTGACAGTGCTTGGCTACAATGATGGTGTGTTCATTTGGTCATTGTGAATAACCTACCCAACACCTACGTTTAGGAAATTCTAATCCTGAAGTTAAAGTGGAAACAGAAAGGAGACTCTGCGAGTATGTCATGAGATCGTGGGACGATGTCGACTAACCGAAAGCGCGTTTGTCGCGTGACGCATTTATGCATTATGTGAACTAGCCTTTCCTCATTCTGCGAAGCCCAGTTGCACCTAGAATCCCCCTTCGCCTTGCTTCAATAGGTACAAGTAAATATACGATTACGATGTCTTATTTCTTATCCTAGGTGGCGAATATCCGAAGCCGCTTTCCCTCTGCCCGTTCCTGCGCGCGCGATCTGCGGTGGGCTTATTTGGCAGAATGTTGGGGAAATCGGGTATGGTGTATTGGGAGATGACCCCATAGGACCTGTCATGTCGATCTAGAGACTTCCATTGCCAAAGAGCCATTGACTTTCATGTGGTGTATCCTCGAGCGTCATGCTTGCCAAATTACCTGGATGGCAAAAGGGCAGACATACCCATGCAATATTCCTTTGGGCGCCATGCGTAACACACCTATGGGTACAAGCTCATCTCCGTTCATTTAGTGGTGGCTATGGGACTACCGGCATCAATATCTATCTCTGCTTGTGCATCTAGGCCGCGTGATAATACCCTCATTCAGCAACGGCGTGGACGATGTCGGTAATCAAACGGAAAACGGTATACAGGACTGGCCTTTGGTAATCCTAGCCGAGACTAGGTAAAACAATAATAAAAGCACACACCTATGCAACTGATCTTTGAATCATGTCTTGACTACGTCCAGGTGTTTATTTCCGAATCGCAATATCTGATATCTGCCAGACGGGAAGTTGGGCTTACGTGAGACTAGACGTATCGGCAAGGCACTTAATCACTCAATGCCTTGCGTCCGTTAGATACCGTAGGCAGTTAGGTAGGTATTACTTCATGGAAGTTGATTTGCCGCTTGTTTGGCCACCGATAGGCTGTGTCATAAGTTCAATAGCCAGCCTTCTACCGCCAAAGCCACGCAGGCCAGCCAGGTACTTATATAACGATGGTACTAGTAAAAAAATCACTATTTTTTGTATGGATCCGCTCGATCTCTATGGTGTTGATAACTTATGGTGATTTCTAGGTACGGGACGATCCTACCCACAGTCCACGTGTCCTCACATTCTTGAGTCCTGAGGTTACTAGAAACGATCATATATGGCAGAGCAAGTCTCCTGGTAACACTTTAATAACACGCTTGATCAACAGGACGACTTTCCACCAGATACCCCTCACCACCCCTACGCTTAGCGTCCTCAAGCCAATCTCGTCAATGAATATCAATTACCGCCTCCTGCAGTGCCAAATGCAGCCCCTGCATAATGGCGACTTCTACGTCTCGCTACAATGCTTGTGCTACGAAATGCGCCTAAGACCCGTGGCCTACGGCGGGTAGGTAATGTGAAGTGTTCCCGACACATGTCTTAAATTAGTATTTCTTAGCCCTCGTTAAACGTTCGGAGCGTTTATCTACTTCCCCACTCTCTCTCAGCAAGTCGGCTGGGAAAGTTGATCACGTGAGGATGATTCAGATACGTTGGTGTCGTAATCTATAATTGGGCATCAAAGATCGGGCGCACATTCCCCTACTTCATGTATTCGCCTGCATCTTCCTAAGAAGCACTATCTATTGAAATGCATGAGAATTCTTCGAGGCTGATACTGTTGGAAGTAATATGTGTAGGTAAGTCTGGCTTCATCTACATCTATATGAACTATATCCGCGTTGCTGAGGAGATGCTTCCGATATAACCATGGGCTCAAGGCGGGTTCATTCGCATCCCCGAAGGTCTGTTTAAATGAGCGCTTTCGCCCACCCGATTAATCACTAATGGATTTGGACCTGTCCAAACGATTCTATGAGTGGAAGTCTCCCTATCACGCCATGGGGCAGCTCTGGATTGCCAGGACGCTGTACAACCATACTCTGCATCCCCGCGGCAATAGCTGCATCGACTTCCTTTGCGTTGTCACTGAGGAAAAGCCATTCCCCAACCGGAACTTCCGGATGGGATTCCGCAATCGTCTGGTAGCTCTTTGCTTCTGTTTTCAGTCCAGCGTTAACAGTATCAAACCAGTCCGAGATGAGGGGTGTGAGGTCAGATGGCTCAGCATTTGTGTGTTTAAACAATAGCTTCTGTGCTGGTACAGACCCAGAAGAGTAGATCATGATCTTGAAACCGTTCTGATGCCATATGCGAAGCTTATCGGCGACGTCTGGGAATAGTGGTGCTTTTAAATGACCCGCTGCGTATCCCTCTTCCCATAAGTATCCTTGGAGGCTTTTCAAGTATGAGATCTTTACGTCTTTATCCATGAGATCCCGGGTATGGGCAGCCAAATCATCCTTGGATGTTCTGTATTCCGGGGGAAATGCATCCTTATACTTTACGAAGTCTGGATTATCCCACTGGGCCTCGAGGGTTTCAGGAAGAACTCTCAGAGCATAGGGAAACTGAAATGATGTATTAGCTCACGGAACTATGGGAATAGTATTCTGCATAACATCGGTCGGGAGACAGCGACGAATGATAAGACATGATCCAAGATCGGCACGGCGCAACCTATAAGGGTGTGGCTGTCCCGAGAAATAGAGCTAGCCAATGTCCGAAGCCACGACGAACGTAGCGGTCACAAGATCAGGACACTGCAGATGTTGCTGATCGTCACCTCCGATTCTGCATAGTGTCGATGCCGATAGGATAGAAAAGTGACAGCGCTGTCTAGTCTAGGGGATAGATGGGCGCAGGTATGACGCGACATATTCACTACTGTAAATGCAAAAAAGGCTGGGCCTTACCAAGACATCTTTGACAAAGGAGATTGGACAAACGGTGCCCTCTGTTCGCGATCCCATTAGCCAACATGTCGGGCTAATGCAGACGACCCCTACGATAAGGAATCCGGGCACGAATGATAAGACCATGGGAGACAAGCGCAAGCGCAAGAGAAAGAGAAAGAGAGAGCGCGCGATTCCTTACCAATGTCTAGCAAGATTGCCTTGACATCTGAACTAGCTGATGCAGTCATGGTAGCAGTAACCGGATTAAATCGTAGTTCTTTGTAGAATCTTCGGTAGTTCTTCTGTTGGCCCTTGGAAATTTCACCCCAGATCCGGGATACACGACCTGCAAAGTTTTGGCCGGGGGGAGCGGTGAAGGGTGAAGGGTGAAGGTTGATTTTGTTGCAAGAGGACCCCGCGATGGAAACTCTCGTACGAGAAAAAAAAAATTTTTAATTTTTTTTTTCTCGCTGTACTCCCCTCTCCTGTTTCCCGATCCTTTCACAAATAGCCGAAAATGACGACCGGATCAGACGAGTAAGTCGTCCCTTTTAGGTAGATTGGATACGATGTATGTAAAAAACGTGTGTCGTGAACGTTGGTAAGGAGGCGGTCAAGATGCAAAACAGAAGAGAACCCCAGAGTGGCCCACACGATCAATGCACGATATCCGGCGTATACTATAAATCTTGGTCTGTACCCTATAAGCTACTACTGTGCAGGCCTTGGGCAGTCAGCAGTTGCAGACTCCGGAATATTTTGATGACCCTTAGGCTCGGTCGCATGCAGTAGACTGCATATCAGACGATGAGAGTTGGTGCAGCTAGCCGAGTTACGGGGCGGTTTGTGTTGTTTTTTTCGCAAGTGGAAAAGTGAGGTTGTGATGCAACTCAGGGCATCTGTACATCGATACGAATACAGTAACAAGATATCAAAAAGGGAAATTTAGTGGGAGACTGGTGGGCAAGCGGGTCTGTGTCTAGTGTGAGAGACAAAACGTTGAGAGCCAAGTGTTGTGGCTGGTCAAATGAAAGAGGGAACATGAGAGAGCAAAGTCCCTCCAAAAGGCACCCTCGTACTACTAGTAAGTCCTCCGCAACTCACATCCAACGACCACCACGAGTACTGCACACATGCAATCCACAACCCGTTCACCCAGCTACTACTGCACATACTACTGCGTCCTGTGCATATTGTGTAGCCAAGACTGCTTCAAGTTGGATGTGGCTTCACTCTATAATGTCCTGCAACACACACTTACCTATCATAGGCATGCTTTCTCCATACCTAGTGTAGTACTATGATGTATAGTCAAGACGACTATATGATAAGACAGCTCTGGGGCTATCTATGGGATGTCGATGGTATGCACACTACTATTTAGCAGCATTCTTGGCATCAGTTCATAATGATACAGCAGTGTACTATATTATCAACTTAGATTAGGGTAGTCTGTGAAGTACTGACTGTA
Source organism: Xylaria digitata (assembly GCA_022495195.1). Taxonomy (NCBI): domain Eukaryota; kingdom Fungi; phylum Ascomycota; class Sordariomycetes; order Xylariales; family Xylariaceae; genus Xylaria; species Xylaria digitata. The sequence continues at coordinate 291,864 of MU376971.1, read as the reverse complement.
TGTATGTAGGTAAATACCTAGAAGTAGTAGGCTATCTGTAAGATGTATGATGCCATTCATGTTATGCTACCTCAAGTAGGTACTTAGTAAGTGGCTCAATAAAGACGAAAATACTTTAATATCTGCCTACATATACTTCGCTGCGTATGTAGGTATGTAGTATATATGTATGTAGGCCTCGCAGGCAAGCAAAAACCAGTCAAATCTACATGTGCCAATAGTGCCGTTTTACCTACCTACTATCTATACACGGGTGCACGCCGGAAAGTATTGGCAGGCAATATGTACCTTCTGCCGTGTACCTAGCCATCCCGGCATCCCTCCAGTTTGTTATGCCTCAACGGCGAATCGTGAGAACGGCAACCTCCGACGTACTTTGATATACCTACCCCACGCCCTACCTACACACTACATGTAGGTATTCACTATTGTTGGTGGTTGTTTCGCATTGCACCGCATGGTTGCCCCGAGAGCTTCGCCCAGCCTAGGTTGTTTTGGCGTTGTTGAATTGCTACCGTACACACACATTCGTGCAATTCCAGCGGCTGTGTGCATGATCGATCGCGGACAAGCTGTTACAGTACGCTCTGCGGTTGTTTTCGTGGTACGACCACATCGCCCGGGCAAGAATAAAGCAAAAGCAATGGCTGGCTGGCTGTTCAGAATAATGTTGCACAGTTGAAGATCATCAGTGAGAGCGTAGACTCAAATCCAAAACATGGGGTCGCATAACACGGCAACAACAATTACTGCTGCGGCAGCATACCCGGGCTCTCATTCGCCAGAATCAGAATGTTGTTGTTTTGCCATAGTCTACGATGTCAATCATCACCTTGACCGCCCAGAAACCGCCTAACCTAGCCTAGCGTACTGTATAGTACTATAGTGTAATGGACTGTTAGACCAGCCCCAACATTTGTTGATCTATTATTACACAGCGCTTATAGGTATAGTATAGGGGGATGTTCCCTTGTGGTAGTATTTGTTTCAAACACGCCAGATAAAACTGCGTCGTCGATGAGAAGGAGAGTGAGCAATTTCTCTGGATTATGTCTCGTGTCAGGTTCTGTCTGTCTGTCAATCTTGACGATCACTAACGATCTGTACGGAACGACTGAGACCAACGGTACTGGGTTCCACGTACAGAGTGGTGAATTCCGTCGTGTTTTGGGTGTTTAGACTGCTCGTACACTGGAAAAATGTCAACCTGCACATCCCACGTCCCACGTATGGCATTTGTCAAGTCAAAATATGAGAGTCTAGTGAACACTACTACCTACACTAAGACGATCTGCCCCCGAGAGTGGTTTATAGATACCTAGATAGGTACCCCGACTATATATAGAGGGCTGGTAGGTACTTGTCTCAATAACACGGCTGACACGTTGCACGGCTGGAATGCAAATATGGGGTAGCCGAGAAACTGTACACAACGGCCCGCTATGTTTCGTGGAATGTGAGCTTCCAGTCCTGCCCAAACGAGCGAAAGGATCACCATAATTGCATCATGTTGCTACATAATAATTATTACCATTACGGTCCCTCTCCATAATCTCCATCTCGTAGGATCACAACAACTTATTGGCAATTGCGTAAGATTTGGTCGCGGGTAATTTATTTTGGTTGATTTTACAAAGAAAATGATGACAGCTTGCATCATAATACCTGCCACGGCCATCTCTACCTACACTGCCACCACGAGATGTCTAACAGTAGATAGATGCACAACTAACTGACCTAGGCCCACGCACACCATCGCGCCAGACTTGTGTGAGCGCTCGTTATCCGATACCCCTCTATTCTAACTCCAATTAACTTAACGTATAAACGTCTAAACCTTAGGCTCGGGGAGTTAATCAATCAAGGGTTGATGGTGTTCGATGGTGGACACCTTGATATACCGTGGCCCCATCTGGACTCTCTTATGTCATGACTGATAACAAGACCCGTTTCATAAGGTGTGTATGGAGTCAGGGGACTCATGCTTAGAAACTGATGAATTCTATCTCGATCTCCGGAAGTCGGCCTACGCCACAGGAAGTGTATAGCATACTATGCTATTGTCCACCATCACCTCATATTTTTAAATGGTGTCTAATAGGTAGTCACGTTGAAGTTCGGTGAGGCTCGGAAGGGAAACATAGCACGGGTACTCATTATTGACTGACACGAGGACCCTACCTACATTAAAAGTTCATGTTCGGGATATTCATAGTACACTACGCATAGTACTATACTTTGCAAGTTATAATATAGGAAAGCGGTCAAGACAAGTACGTCGACTAAAACAGGCTGCTGGACGGATTAAGCAACCAGAGCTGCAGGTGAAAAGGAGTTGGATTCCTTCGGTGGCTCTGGCGGCACATATCGAACCAATGACCTCGTTTATGAAGTTGAAGTGAAACCGAAGATACTGGAAGGGTCTGGGACGCGCCGTTTGCTCTTGATTGGCCAGCTGGCCAAGGACAGTTGGGTCGCGGCAACGTGTCCAAGTCTCGTTCTGTGCCTGAACAGGACCTGCTTGAACGAGGTGCTGACCTGCCAAAATCGCTGGCTAGCGTTGCCTGAATAGTGTACTATGTACATAGCTACCTATAGGGCGTGTGGACACCTGTTGGGAATAGACCCCACCTGGCAAAGGATGGCTACCTTGCCGTGCGGTCTCTCGCGTGCTGTAGTTTGCCTGAAGGGCTACTTCGGGTTGGGGTATCTGGCGGTGTGGCGATCATTAGATTATTGCCCCTGCAAGTAGCAACACTAATGTACACGGTGCATGATCTAGCTCCATCCATACCCTGCCTACTGTGCAGGAGGGTCGTCTTCTCCAGCGAATCTTGTCCGCGTGGTCCCCAAAATCCACAATTCGTAATCTGCACATTCTCTCTTTCTAGTGTAGTGTACCAGGTACGTACTATACACTACAGACTTCCAACAGTACCGTATATGCCCACATGTACAGTAGTAGTGTACTGACCTAATATTGTCCTAGCTGGCTCGCTGCAGACTGTCTCTCATGAGTCTCTCATACATAGTACACTACTCGGTAGTGTCTCTCGACCCCCGGGTCCAGTACCCAGTCAATTGCGCGGCTGTCACGGCACTGTGACGCATTAGCACATCCCGGTTTCAGCGGCTTGACAACGTCTGCTGTCGTAGAATAGTCCTGTACTTGTTGACACATCAGCACTTGCCGTGGCCTTCACCCGGTCCTGTTAGTCTTGGAGTCCTCTTCAGGTGTCTCGCTATCCGCTGGCGTGGCATCATGACGATACTCTGGGTCTCGAGTGTTGTCATGCCACAGTGAGCTGCACTGTCACCTATACTACTCCCAAAGGTGGTGACAAAGAGGCTGAAGTTCCCTTTTCTGCCTTTTTCTGCCCTCCCCTGCCCTTCCCCGGCCCCAGCTCTACACTACCTGCTGTAGATACTGCTGTCTAGCTCTGCCCTGCCAGCAGCGTGACCATTTTTGGCCAGGTCCAAGTTGCCTTTGTACTAGTGTACTGTAGGAGTGTCAGTCCAAGACTGTTGTTCGCTACCTCCGACTGCCCTTTACTGTACATTACGCAATGTAATATGTACGGCTGTACCTTTTAGACCCTACAATACACTGCCTTCCAGCCATCCATCGTGATCATCCCTGTTGATCTTTGTCAGTGACTTCCCGTTACTCTCTGAACCCAGCAACAAAGCAGGCCACTCACGCACTCACTGGGACCCTCCCCCAGCGCTACTCATTCGCCTCGCCTCTCCCCATCTGCTGTTCTCCTGTCTCCTGTTCTGTCCTGGCTCTTGTATCCAGTCTAGACTAAGTCTATCTAGGTACCGACCTAGTGTACATACTTGTATGAGCAATACACCACTGTCATGAGTACTGTCCCAAGTACTGTTCTGAGCGGTTGTCTGTTATTCAGACCCTCTTCATGCTATGCCTATTCTGGGTGTCCCCAGTCTCGCCTGCATTGCTTCATTGTTGTGCCGCCCAATCCAGTCGATGACCAACCCACCTCCATGGGCAAAGACTGGCTGCTCCCCTAAGTTAGTTGACTAGTTCGTTCGAGTGCCTTCGTACGTTCATTCGTTCTGTCTCCGTCTCCCGGTCTCTATCTCTTCAATCCACCCATCCATCCCATCTTTTTCCTACCGCTCTTCTCTTTATCGAACCCTTAGCCAGCATACCTGTTTCCTCTTTTACCTGTCATTGTCATCTCCCTTTATCCTTCGTATCGTCACTCTCTGCTCCTTTTCTCTCTCCTTCGCCATCATACAACAGCTCAGCCGTGCTTCGGGTTCGACAATCAATCAGTCAATTAGTCAATCAATCAATCGATCACCTGTACCGGAACGAGAAGACTCAACCCTGACTCACCAGCCAGCTAGCTAGCCAACCTATATCTATACCTAATACCTACCTAACATAAACAACGAACCTCTCCTTCCTTTGAACCATCTTGAGGTCTCTTTTAGCAGCTCCGCTCCTGCATCACACGACCGTAGCCCAAGCAATTCGTCGACTGTTGTTACCTCTTTGTCGGAATAGCTCATAATAATCATCCAATACCTCGCCTGTATATTTGTAGTACTGCTTCCGCCACTTCAATCTCGAGGACATCCACTCCGATCGGATAGCGTGCTCACCACGTCACACCCGCCCCGACTCCATTGCCAATTCGGATCCGCTTCTACGCTAGGTCTGCCTTACAACAACACCGAGTACCGCAATCTCTAGTTGAACAAGCACCCGAGGAGTCATATCTACTACCTCCTGTCCTGTCGAGTCATCACCGCCATAGTCAACTCTGGAACTGTCTGTTTCGACCATCTTCGACTTGACCCGCCTGAACAACACCGCACCTAGACCCCTCCCACTCACAACTCAACTCTACAAGAGCCACTTCGGCTCAGCTCGGTGACATATCAACAGAACAGCACATCTTCGACCTCGTGTGATTGTCTCATCGGATGGTTCTTTGATCGAGTCCGTTTCGGTGCGTTGATATTGCAGGAGCTCCGTCATCGGGCCCTAGTGCCTAGCAACTGTGTTGACTTATACTCTGATAACACAAACCTGCCTCTATCACGACCGAGCAACTTGGCAACGTGCGTCTAAGCCAAGTCACATCCTCATCACCACTTCAAACACTCTTTCACTTTTCATAAATCATACTCATGTCCTCATAACGACTTTCTTTTATTTCTCTCAGGACCCCTAGTCCATCAGTACTATTGATGATCATTTCCTTCCAACTTGTCCACATACCGAATACCCTCGATGAGCCTCTGACCCATTAACGACCTGGAGTGTTATGTTTTCTTTTCCCACTCTCGAAAACCTGTATATTGCATCTATTTAGTCACCTTGTGACACACCATTATCATCTCCGTTTTTTGCCTGGTCGCTCCACTCTGTCGAGTTTTACGATTCCTTAGGCTTCAAAAATTTGTACACAAAAGACTGAAAAGTAATCATCCTGTTTTCCTTCCATCTGACCTTCGATACCCTCAACAAAATAGACGGTTGGGAATAAACGGGTTGTACATTGTGCGATCATAAGTGGCTTCGTCGAAAGCTCCACTACCCCTCTTGCTTCAATCGATCACCGGTCTCCCATTGAGACAGCGTCATGGAATGCTTGCGGAACAATTTTCACGATGGCGTATTACTCGATGGGAGGTTCCAAACCATCTCCCCACTCAACCACGGTTCGTTTGGAATGGTCTTCCTGGCAAAAGATTTGGAAACGAACGATCTCGTTGCCATAAAATGTATGACCAAGCGAGCTGCTGCGAACGAGGCCGGACTCGAGTTCGCCATGGATGAAAGGTCGGAAGAGCAGCTTTGTCACCTTCGTCTCGGTGCTCATCCGAACATTGTCAACTTGGTTCACTCCTTTGAGACCGAGGCTCATTTTTTCCTAGTCCTCGAATACTGCTCTCGTGGGGATCTATACGAGGCTATTCGGACTGGGTGCGGCCCATTGGAAACTGAACACGTCCGCCAATTCATGCTGCAGCTTGTTGATGCCGTTTCTTATATGCACTCCAAAGGCATATACCATCGGGACATCAAGCCGGAAAACGTATTCTTAACTGAATCCGGTACCATGAAGCTGGGCGATTTCGGATTGGCGATCACGGAGAAGTGGAGTTACGAGATGACTGTAGGAAGTGACCGATACATGTCGCCCGAACAATACGACTCGGCTGGCAACGGATATTCGCCCGCTCAAGCTGATATCTGGGCTATCGGCATTTGCTTGCTCAATATTCTGTTTTCACGAAACCCATTCACCACTCCTACCGAAGCGGATCCCCTCTTTCTGGACTTCTCTCGCGACAAGCAGTCACTTTTTGATGTGTTCCCGTCGATGTCCCAAGACACCTACGAGGTGATTGTCGAGTGCATGAATTTGGATCCCCGCAAGCGGTCTCTTGAGGGTGCCAGGGAAGCTCTTCTCCGAGTTGTCAGCTTTACAACTGTTAACGAGGAATACGATGAGTTCTGCACTACTGGGCCTACTACGCTCGCCACTGCCAATCGGGAGCCTCTTCGAACCCCTTCGATTCAGAGTCCTCAAGTTGACCAGGGCGCATTCCCATGGGCTAAGGCTCTTCATGCTACCCCTCAACCAATTCGACAGCTTAGTGTTATTCCTGACAATGAAAGCTATACCGAGGATTTGTTCCCGAAGTCGGAAGGCAGGAGAGATTGGTGTGCTAGTTCGGTTGTGACACCATCTATCTCGTCTGTCCTCACTTCCAACCTTGCCGCGTCTGTGAACTCTCTCGGCATCTCTCGCCATATGGAAGTCCCCAATCGCGCTCGTATCCAAGGAGCCCCGATGGCTGGGTCTCTACCCATCAATGTGTCTCGTCCCAAGCCAACCCTGAGTGCCATGTCCCTGGTGTTTGGTCGCAAGAACGAGGCTGTGTCAAAGAGTTGGAGTGACATGTGGGAAGAGGATATTGAAGAGGAGAAAGAGGAGCGTGCTCGACAGCTTGTGGAACTCAAGGAGCTCAACAGTCGAACTTGGAGTCACGATAGCAATGTTGATGCAGTTGTGACTCAACAGGATCTGGTATCCGACGAAGAGCCTGCGTTGGATGAAAAGTCTGAGTACTCAGTCGCTGATGATACAATCTCGAACAACATCGACGATGACTTGATTGCCGACGGATTTTTCTTTCACGAACCCATCGCTATCAAGCAACCGGCGCAATCTCCCCCTCGTTATTCACCACCGTCAAAACGCAATCCTATTGAGCACAATCCTGTCGATAAATGGACCGCATTGGGAGAACGACGTCGGGCGTTTGCTCCGGCTTCGGAGCCCAAATTGAACGAGTTTAGCCCCAAGTCGCGACGACAGTATGGCCATAATTTTAACAATTACGGTATCGGCATGGGAATGTGGGACAACACGAACCATTTCAATCACAGATGGGGTCGTGACCGCTCAGCATCACGTGGTTGTCCATGGAATAAGGGCCGAGATTGGAATTGGCGCGATAAACGCCATGATTTCGGTGACATTGAGTGGGTTGGCCATTGGCAAGAAGCCCATTAAGGGTTCTTCCAGTGTTGCCTCTTGTGGTTGAGCTCATCCTCTACCTCCCACGGGTTATTCGTCTTGAGTGTCTGCCAACAACTTTATTTCATTCTGCCTTTTCTTATCCTTGATAGCGGGTTATTTTTTTTATTGGAGGTACATTGGGATGTTAATGAGGAAAGGACCTATCGGCGTGTAGGGGACTCTCCACTTATTGGATCAGAAAGTTTGGCAATCGGCAGTAAACACCCTTGACATTGAAGCCCGGTGGATGGATCTAGCTTTAACTCGCTCTCTAGGTATTAGATATTCTCCCGTCGCTCAAAGAATACCAGAAGTTACCCACTCAAATTACTGCTTGCTTGCTTGCTTATGTGACTTGCAAATTAACATCTTGCTCATACATACAGATATGTTCCGGACTCTATTCCTAAGATAGGCAATTGGATTCTTTTACTCGCCTCTACTCGACCTAGGCTAGATGTAGCATGCTGGCAGTTGTACACACCAATAAAATCAACCCTGAGGGGTTGCAATATACCAAGATCGGCATTTTAATTGATCGTTGTTCGGGAACTCGCCGCTTATAACGCAGGAACATCAGGTGTCTTAACAGATTAGTCAAGATCGATTATTTATTTATTTTCTACCTCTTCATGATTGACGATGTCGCCTACCCTATTTATTAAGCTACCTGGATGTAGAAGTAGTTGAGTCTAACATAAGGTTTGTGTGCATCACTTAAATCTGGGCTATAGCGTCGAGTTATACCATGTCTCCAGTGCTATAGTAGTATTGTTGAGTCATTATTAATCTTCTAGGTGTATATGGCGCAAGACCACGAGGAACTGGCCTAAGATAGAGAGTTAAGCAGTAGATACTCTAGATAGATCCTCTCGGGAAGTAGTAGGTGGGTTTGTTTAGTGACGACGTTCGTCACCCTTTTCCTGCCCCTTTCATGTCTCCTCCTTATCATTCTCGCTCTGTTATTGTGGATAGATAGGGGGTGATCTATTTGTTGCTCGGTTTCGGTATTGATATGTTGCATTTCAAGATTTCAGTGTCGTATTGTTGGGAAAGGGGAAGGATAGAATATTCCAAAGCCCGCTCCCATTGATCACCTTTTCAGAAGGCTTTTTAACGGGAGTGCTTGACTAATAATCTCACGATGGGGCTGGTGAGGGAACAGGGAAATGTAAATAACTTTCATAGCCCATTTTGAGTGAGAATATAGTATGGATACAAGGCCCTCTGGAAGCAAGGTATAGTATGCTTCAAGGTGATAATAGTGATACTTGATACTAAGAAAATACTTTCGGGTTAACTGATCAGTGGGTTGGGATTAAGTAAAGGCATTGTGTAACACTTAAAATGTTCCCCTAAGCCTTCATCGGTAACAATCATCATTACGAGTTTTCCGAGTATTGTGGGATTTAGAATTGTCTCTCTGATCAATTCGTATGATACCTAATTATTTCTACCGACTGCCTAAGATAATAATAGGGTCAATCGTCTATACTTAGCGAGGTCTAGGAATCTCACTAAGTTTGAATAGAAATTGTGCTCTAAAGGGGGTCAAGCTACTATGTGGCAATTCACTCACCGGTGCTATCACATGTGGGAATAGTAAGTGAATATCTATAGTCACAATAGTAACGGAGGCAGTTAGGGAAATGGGGTACTTAACTCGGACTGGGTAAAGGCCTTACTCTTGAAAGTTTCGACGAGAATACAGTTGTCTCAGAAGTTACTAGAAATTGTAACAACACGGACTTGGTGTCAGATGTTGATAAAGAGACCGGATCAAGTATATGGTGAGAATACTTTAGGCTAGTGAAGGAAAAAGAGCCACGTGTTTTCCCTGTAATAGATGAGGATTATCGTTTGTACAACACTAGTTACACTAGGTCTTAGAATATGGCCTTATTAGAAATATGAAATAGCTGATCACACTACGAAGGTAAATCTAGTTGCCATGGCCTGAAATAGGTACAAGCATAGAGTATATTCCCAATCACGCCCCTCCGTTATTGTCTTCTAGAGTCCCACGTGCACCCTGTCTCCTTCCTTCTCGTGGGTCCCCGAAATTAGGGTTTAAAAAGTCATTCAAGAAAAAAATCAATCTAATAGGGTTCGCCTGAGGTCAAGGGGCGGGGGTAACCCAGGGAAACTCAGCACGACGCGGGAGGACAGAAAGGCTAGCTTACCAGAGAGGATTCAACTTAGGTGATAACACAGCACCGACTCTTATTTTGAGTGGTTACCGACACTAAAACGATGCGGGGCGCGTGGGCGTGTATGTTTGGATATCGGCGCCCGGAGGGACAAACTGGGTCGTCTGTGTGACGGCCCCGGGGAAAGGCAGGCCGCCCCAGCCTCGACAGCTATTCTGGGCCCGAATACTAAATCTTGCAGATTATCCCCTCGCTGTATAGGTGGGTTTTTTTGTCGAGTCCCCAGACCTGCCAAGTGGTCGTGTTGGTTTGGGGGGTTGCTGTGCTCGGGTTGTACGTAGAGTTGTGCGTAGGTATGAATATTCTGACGCGGTAAAATTTTGTTGAGTTGTTTGTCTTGGCTGTGTACCTGAGTAACATCGCGTCATAAGGCTCAGTATGGGCATTGTACTCAAGACAGAAAGACTAGGCAATGACCTGCCCGAGGATCCGAGATCTGGCATGAAGCTCATTGACACACAGATCGTCGGATTTCTTAGTAGGGTTGATACGGCCGTATAAAGAGGAAGGCCACGACCGTGGTCCAGCCCTGGCGATCGTCTTTAAGATCTCCCGCCATCTACGCGTCATTGTTTCCTTCGCCTTCACCACCTTGGCATTCATTAAATACACACGACATATCTCTAATAGGGCTCGACTAGTAAAGTGGACGTGACCGGCAGGTAGGCAGTGAGGTAGCACGATAGTCATTCGTAAATAGATTAACCCGCCAAGTATTGTGTCACTTGCCTAATTTGAGATATCTCATCTTTGGGGGCCTTCTGGCACCATAAGAGCGCTGCTAAGTCTCGATATCGGCTCCGAATGGGGTTTGAACCAGGTGATGGTAACCTTTCTTTCGGCCAAAGCAAGGGAGTTTTCACTGGTCCATTGTTCACGGTCAATACCCCCCCGGTCCATGTCCTTTGAAGGGAGGCGAATGTTATGAGTAGGTCGCCTTTATTTCAGGTTCTTATCCCTTTCATATCCCCAGCCGCCTGGTGCAAGCAAGAGCACGTGGATTCGTCCCAGGGTAATTCTCGAGGAACCCCGAGTTTCCTTCCCTTCCGTACCCAACTCAATCTTAGGATTGCGAAACTTTCGTTTTCATTTCTGGCGGATTTTTTATATAGGTAACGCTCATTTGGAGGACGCTGGTCTGGAAGATCATCATCTCTTGAAGACCTCCTCGCCATTTTTATATCTCGCTACAGATTTCAAACGCACTTGCTTGTTTCATCTAATCACTTCTCACTCTCATTACGGTACACTAGAATCCTAATCTCTTTGGTGAGCGGGGGAGAACCCGCTGTATAATGGGAATCGGCCCATGCGTACATTCCGACAGAAAAGCAGTACCGGTTTGTTGGGATTGTGCTGAAGAGGGACACCTCAATACTCCTAGTCTGTCGGAAGGGGAGGGCATTTCGCCGACTTGGCAGAAGCTTAGAAATTTTCGAAGGAGTATAGTATTTTGGGACGGGAAATCTCGCCGGAGTAGCATCTCTCTTATAGGAACGCAATCTTCGACCATGGAGCTTCGTCCACCGGAAGAAGGGCTCGAGGTCGCGGCTTTCAACCAACGCCGATCTCAACCAGGTCTTATAGTCGTGGCTGGACCACACGTTGTTAGTCCTGAGGATAAGTTTCAGAATCCAGAACCGAACGTTGGTTACTCGGAACCAATTCAAAGTCACGACTTTGCGTCGAAGCCGGAACCAATTCGGAGAGACGTGGACCCTCCTCCACAGGAGTCAGGATCTATTCAGAAAGATAACCCTGTGTCGGAGCCGGAGAAGAAAATATGGGGATTGCGGAGGAGGACGTTTCACTTTCTTGTGGTGATAGCAGTTCTCGCTCTTGCTGGTGTCATCATCGGCGTTGCCGTGGCGGTAACGCAACACCATATGGTCCGGTAAGCACCTATTCGAAATGAGAGTAGTGAGAGGAATAGCACTAATGATATATCTATTTCACAGTTCGACTCCGCTGTCGGCATCTAGTGACGGAAAAGTAAGCAGCACTTCCCCTTCGATGCCTCCTCCTATAACTACCGAGACGGTGGCTCTTTACGTGACGAGCGACTCTTCCTCGTTCGTAACCCTCCTCAAGACCGAAATACCTTCGTCATCCCGCCGAGCGTCTAAAACCACGACCGCGACGGGAGGACGAATGAGCGAGGATTCCGAGCCTATTAGTGTTGCTACTGTATTTGTCACCAAGCTGCCATCACCTACTGACTCGATTCGTTCGCAGCCCACAACCACGGTTAGTAGTAGTGCCCCGCCACCACCAAAGAATACGTCGCCCTCGTCGGCATCACCACCGTCGCCGCTGTCGTCTCCCTTACCTACGCAATCTTCCCCTTCATCAAGAATTTGTATAGGTGATGACGGGAGCACATACACAGACCCCGGCACAGGTGACAAGTTTCGGCTTGAGTGTACAGTCGCGCACCAGGGCAAGGATATCGTGAATCTCGAGGCCAATACGATGCAGTCCTGCATAAGTATGTGCGCAAAGAATACTCATTGTAAGGGCGCAATATGGTACAATGTCGGGCCGCAGGGCACCGATCTGAACTACTGCTGGTTAAAGAGCGAGATGGACGATAGCGATGTGCGGATTACGGCGGATGCTCAGTCAGTCGTGCGGTTATAAATATCTTTATAATAGACACCTTTTCCCAATTTATATGGCATAAGATATAAGACTCAAAAATATATCGGGGAGATATACACGGCATATATATTAAGAGGTTATATAGATATGTACGGTGTTATGGTTTATATATTAGAACTTGAGGAATCCTTTTTGACTCTAATTTGCAGCTGATCGTCATTTGGTTTTGGACAGTCGAATGTCGGTCAACTCGATGAGCGGATACCCTCAGGGGTCTCCTGGTTGCGTTAGGTAAGCCGCCCACAGTAACCCCCAAAGGAAAAGATATGACATTCCACACGCATGGAGTCCGTGATGAAGAGTTGGTCGGGTTGTCCGGAGGCCGCGCTACACGTGGGCCATGTCGTCGGAGTAAGATGCTGCATCCGGTCTAATACAGATGGATGCCCCACGGGTATAACGCCTCCTGCGGAAATAGTGTTGCGGCTGGGCATCATTCAGGTTCTTGCTGTTGACGCCATTGGGCACTTCTGAGGGTGAGACAATAGCGCCTAGTTTTGTTGGACCAACAGACATTTTTCCAACACACCTCCTTCGGCTTTCGGCGTGGACTTGGGAGTGAGATGATTTAGACTCGTCAAACGCGGCGAGCAGGATGCCTCTTCTTTATTTTATTCTTCTAGGTCGCGACTCCATCAGTTGCAAGGGTGACTGGAATCCCACCGCCTTGACCCTAGCGGGATCGTCGCCAGGATTCCTAATACCCTGTCGATAGTTATTGTCAAATTGCACTCGTATATGAATGTGATATGAGGACTTGAATCTTACACTCTCGCTTTTCATTTTCCAACCTAATAAACTAGTTAATAAACAGGTATAATGGCGCCAAGCGACGAAATCAAAGGCTCGATTTCGGGCCCTATCAGGGTTAAGCTGAGTCCAGTGGAAGAGACCATGATACTGACTTTATGGAGTCGTGCTCGCGATGCCGCCTCTCCAAACTCGGTTTTGGGCGATATTCATGCCCAAAGAATCTTAGACCGGATCGACGCCGACAGCTTCAGCCCGACGATGTTCCCCAGCGATCACCGATATGACAACTACATCACGGCGCGCGCCAAGCAACTTGATGAGTGGTGCAAGACCTTCCTAGAAGCGCATGCACACGAGCCCATCGCCGTGCTTCATCTAGCGTGTGGGTTGGACCTTCGGGCAATGAGACTGCGGCCGCTTTGTGGCGAGAATGTGCACTGGATCGACCTCGATAGGCCCGAGGTCGTGAATCTGCGCCGACGCCTCATCCCGGATCTGATCTCGGCGAAGGGCAAAGATAGAGAGTGGGATTATAGGCTTGTCGGCGCCTCGGTGACTGACGAGAGCTGGATTGAGGAGATCCCTCACGACCGCCCGTTGCTGGTCATAGCAGAGGGACTTTTCCCGTACCTTACACCGGAAGAAGGTACAGCGCTCCTGCGAAGACTTGTGAAGCATGCGGCATCGGGCTGCGTTGTCATGGATACCGTTGGCTCGATATTAATACGGTATACTTCCCTTATGCCGCTCTTTCGTGGGACCACGGTGCGGATGAAATGGGGTGTCGACGACGGTGAGGATGTTGCCAAATCCCACCCCAAGTTACATCTTGCCGAGACAGTGTTGTTTCGGGACCTACTGCCTGGAATGTTCGCTTCGGCCGCGCCGCCTTGTTTGGGTATTCTGACACCTGTATTCTCGCTGCTGCCATCCTGGAAGACGTATGGGCAGTTGTTGCGGTTGGAGTTTTAGTTGGTTGGTATCTTATCTTATACCTATTGCCTATCCAGAACATAGTAGAATAAGTGGAAGATGAGGTTTGAAACGTCTCCAAATCCAATCATGAACAAATATAATGATCTTGAGTCTTTGAACTAAGTTAGCCGTGTTCTTACGCTATGCAGCCCTATCCCCAAAAGTTCACCTTCGCATAGATGGCGACGATATCCCGACCAATATTGAATTGGTTCCATCACACATCTTAGTCTTTGTTCTCGCTATGAAAACACATTCTTGCCGTTTCTTATATCAGTCTAGTCAGACAGCGTTCGCGCAACAACCTTGGTCGTTTGATATTTCGAAGTGAGTGATGACATCATGCTCAGCATGCCGGACGTACACGTAGTCGCCGTTCATATGGATGGATGACGGGTCCTGGGCCCTCTAACTGTCCGGGGGTGACGCTCAAGCTAGACAGGCGCCCACGGCCTCATCGACGTCGCGCGTCCATATTAGGTTCCTTATCGTGTCGGCGGTAGGCAAGAGGGCCCCAGGGGGTGTGATGGCGGTTTCATAGACGGCCGAACCGGGAATACGTATGTATTCTTATATCGCTTATTTCGATGTCCCATCCCCATGTACCGATAGGACGGTGCGGCGCTGTGCGTCGCCGTAGTAATTGCAGCAGACCGAGTATGGCATTTTTCGGTGCACATTTATGAAGATGCCTTTTTGGGCCCGGACACATACTGCCTCCCACAATCCTCGCTTCGACTTTGATGTTGTACAGGTCTGCTACATCGTAGTCGATCCAAGTCGGCACTTGTGCGTTGCAGTTAGTGCCATATAACTTACCTTGTCATGCTCTATGGAATTTGACCCGTTGATGTTAACATGGGTCGGTTTCTACTGTGTGGGCCGGGGAGAGTAGTCAGGTACCACGCTCGAGCTGCGGACCTTAGTCCGCTAGAATGCCCTAGGCCCCTGAGCTGTAGACCGCTTTCGTACTCGCTCTAAAGCCCGATCAAGTCGCCACCTAGAAAATAGAGCTGGCATCAACGCTCATGCACATCGCCGAGCCGATGGCGATATACGGTATACTTGGACTCAACGGGAAGTACGGTGCACTCCATCAGCGCCAGTGACATGTGGCAGGTATTATAACGAGAAGTACGCACAAATCAGTTCAAATTTACGATGATATACCGATAAAGCCTTTTGTGGGCAACCGTGCCTCGCGTTACAAGAAGCTCAAGTAAGAAGACGTACTCATAAATTAGGTACAGTATCCTTATGTATAGATTTAATCATGTTATTCATAAGTACTTGTTAAATGCGTTATGCCTGTGGAGACATATTGGAGCACCACTAAGTGTATAGGCAGGATCCCTTATGAATCGTTTGTAACCCTGATACACTACTACAGTGCGGGTACAAAAACAGGATTGCTGACAGTGTGGCGGCTGTATAGAAAATGATACATTTATCGCATTATTATAACGTTCCAAATTCCAAACACCTAGTTCACGTTGCCCTTGTTTGGGCTGTCATGCCTCATGCCACTGCAATACTACGCGTTTTGTCTAGCTGCGTGGAAGCTAACGTCGAAAGAGATCAGGTAGACTCTAGGAACAATCAGTTGAATTTTGATCAAACCCTTAATCTCAGCTCCCGACTCTGAGTTTCCGTGTGAGACTCCGTAAATGGGAAAATATAGGATGGATATGGCTCAGCGTATATTAAGGCTTTGGAGTCGATCTACTAGGACGCCAAGCTGCATTCGGTCATTTTCATCCAATCCTTCAACCTTCTCAAGCTTCGTTGCGGCGGTAATTAGAGGTTCGGCAAATCGCTGTTCAACTGCTGCGCCCATGGCGGCGGGCACTAGGTTTGTACGGCTATTGAAGAGGAAGTAGGCAAAATTTGCCACCTGGAGGAGGAACGTTTGGTTCTCTCCCCAATAGTCGAGAAAATCATCGCCGCCCAGATTGACAATGGATCGCACATCTGGCAGGACGTCATACTGGAGTCGCTCGATGACTTCGGGTCTTGAGAATACATTGGAGATATTGCCCTTCTGCGCTGCAATGATCTCCTCCTGGAGCCATTGGACAGCACACGCTTTCAAGGCTGCGAACTGACAATTCTCTAATAGGTCCTGCAGTATATCTAGTCGACTCTCGCCATCTGGGTCGGAATGGAGCAGAGTACCAGCAAACCTCGTTGCAGCATTTCTGACCTGGATGTCGGGGTGGAACACAGCTATTAAGGTCAAGCAATGATGGTAGACCATGTAATTTGTCTCTTCGGACGCTGCTATCAAGCCTCTATGGTGCAGCCCAAGCCCAATGGCTAATAAGGCGTCCACTATGCCAGGGTTCTGGTCGATTTCGGCCTTAGGGTTCGCACCAAGGAATAACTGTATCATGTCAAGGTGTTCTGGGAAAAGGTTCATCTCAGGGTCTGGGTTATCTGCACCGAAGGCGTCTGTTGAGAAAATCCAATAGGCAATCAAACATGCGGCTCCACCTTGTGAGAGATAGATGTCATCAATTGAATCAAATGTTTCAAGGTATGGCAAAGGATCGGCGCCGCTTGGTTGATGCACTATACTCTGAACGAAAGCTGCGGAACAATCGTCCATACCGAGATCTCGTAGCAAGGCCTTCACAAGTAAAGAACATTAGTAAAAGTTAGCAAAGCAGCGTGAAAAGCAAACACGTACCACAAGCTGGCCTATCACAGCGTCCCGTTTCTGTAAAATCTCATCTTCTCGGAATGCTTGTGTTGCAGTCATTTTTCCAGGAATAATTCTCTCGGGGTAGTATACCTCGAGTAATCGCCGCGACCACTGCATATCATGTACGTTGACATATCGCTGGAGAATGCAGGTGGTGAAGGACTGTAGAAGTCTTCGAGTCAAGCTCTCCTCCTTAGGGTCCTCCAGCTCGGCCTCGGGATCCGGGGCATTCTTAGAGACATCCCCATATTCATCGGGGTTGGCTACATCGATGCTAGAAGTACGGGTCGGAAGAGGCGGCCTTATTCGACCCGAGAGTGAGCGTACCAGATTAATTACGGCGGTTGTCACCGCAGGTGTTGGTAGGTAAGCTTCGAGAACCGAAACTAACGAGGGCCCTAGGAATCGCGAAGGGTGTTGGGTCTTGATTCTGCGTTGGAGGATGGCGAGCATTCCAACCAACGTGATGAGGCGATCAGGTACATCGCTAGGCTTCAGGCCAAAATGGAGACTCTCTTCAGCCTTGTCGCCTTGCTCTTCTTCTCCAAAGGGCTTAGCCAAGACGGCCAGTGTTTCCATGACCTTGATGATAACCTCGCGGGGATTTCCCAAGCGAGCGACGGTCTCTAGACACTCCTCGTAGCCATCAATGGAAATAAGCATCTGCACGAGATCCCAACCAATCTCTTGGGTGAGGTGAGCATTTTGAAGAGTCTCATTTAACGTTGGCAGGATACCCGGGGTCTTGACATGATACTCTAGGATGGTGAGATAGGTAAAGCGATCCTCCTTGGTGCCTTCTCGGATGGCCGTAATGGATTCTGATAACCCGGGCATCTCTCCTTCTCTATCTTGACGGGGTTGACGGGGTTGACGGGCCGCCCAGGGATATGCTTACACCTCTGGGATCGTTCCGGGTGGTCTGGACGACACGAGGGATGGTCTCCTGAATGAAATGAGTGGGAAAAGGGATGTCAGTATCGGGGCCAATTGTACTACTGCTATACGTAAGTAGGTATGTATGCAGGCACAATGACGTGGGTGAGACGCGTGAGGGGCAATGTTCTAGATCGTGAACAGAGAGCGTGGGGGCGGGGGATCCAGAGGGGGGAACCTGTAACCAAAATGAGCCGGAATTCTGGCCAGAGCTTTGAGGCTGACTACGGAGACCTACGTCACTAAACGTTCCCTGAGCCAAGCGCTAAAACGTCGCAATGGGCGTATCACATCAGTGGATATCCCCCTCTCTGGACGCTAGAGGCTGTTACCTAGTGTCCGGATAGGTACCCTGATTAAAAAGGGCTTTGGATTACTACATCAATGTTGCATATATGGCTTAAAAACCCCCCTCCTGAAAACGAACAACAAAGTATCAACTAATAAAGTGTTAATAAAGTGCTATAACTACTTGCCTACCTTGGTAGGTAGTATAGTTGAACCGAGAGGTAATCATCAAGGGTTCGGAATAGTCTTTTATCCCCACAGGGAACTATTGATAGTATACTACTATGTATAGTGTAGGTAGTACATATAGTATAGTGTACATAGGTACTAGGTAGTATTGGTAAGGCGCTAACTAAAGAGGTAAGTACCTAAGGTATCTGTAAGTAACGCTACACTAGCTTATTATGCAAGTACCTATTTGGCTTGGTTTTGCAGACAATTTATAGCCTTATTTCAATACTTTCATACTAACGCCTCGCGAGTTTCTCTTATATATAAGACAAAATATCAATATCAGATACTCCTCGAGAAAGTGAGGTAGGCGGCTCCAAACTCCAAGCTCAGCCGCTAGTGAATGAATGCGCGACAATATCCGCAAAACAAACTTCTACCACGATGTATGTCCGCCATCAATGACGAGATTGTTGCCAGTCACACTACAACACTCGGGGTCAGTAATTACCGTTTCGAGCACGATCTGGATAGTTTCGAGACAACTAGAAGCTTCTAAAACACAGATGTGGCCCAAAGAGAGGCCTTTCTGCTCTCAAAGTAACCAGAACGGGAACAAAACAACTCCGAGAATTACTCACTAAAGCTGCTAGCGTTGCTGAGCAAGAAGAGTGCTGCTCCCTTGAATTCGGTAGTCTCAGCGAGACGGCCCACTATATCGCGAGAATTGCGTGTTAGCCGGGTACCTTCAAAGCAAGCTTTCGATCGACGGCCAGTCAATCGCGGATAGAGACGTACTCATATTCTCGGCCTCTCATTTCTCCCGCAGCCCAGGGACCTCCTCGAAGTTTTTCAGGACCATGGGCGTTAGGATGTGCCCCGGGCTAATGCAGTTGACACGGATACCGCCCGTGCCATCTTTCCTAATAGGGCTCCATTCCATCGCAAGGCAGCGAGCTAATTGTATCACAGCAGCCTTCGACGAATTGTATACCTGCGACGACGTCTTGGTTAGATGTCATGGGACAACAAGTCATCTCATCGCCCTAATACTTACAGGCGAAATCAACCCCTTGTTAGCTACTTGGCCCGACATACTCGCGATAAAACACATGCTACCGTGGCACTTCCATTTGAACATCTGGCGAGCAGCTGATGTTGCCGCCATCATGACGCCCGTATAATTAATGTCCATTACCCGCGCTACATCGTCACGCTTGTACTCCACTGCGATATGTCAAGTCAATGATGTCCCTGATAAGTGGATTTTGAAACTGGAGCACATTTTAAGCATGTGTAGGAAGAATCCAGAGTGAGAGAAAGAAATATCATAATAACAAGAGAAAGAGATGATTTAACTACGGGGATCGAACTCACTAGCAGGGCATATTTGCTGCACTCCAGCGGCTGCGATGAGACCGTCTAGCCTCCGGTGTGTGTTTGCGATTGACCCGATTGTCTTATCTAGGCCCTTGGAATCTTGAACATCTTGCTGGCAGTAATGGAGAGAGCCTCCCCATTTATCTGCTCTCCTTGCAGCCTCTTTCCAATCCTCATCGAGGTGATCCTCGCGATCGAGGCAGTAAACTAGGCGATGCGTTGTCAGCTCATCATTGCGCATGTCCGTAGCTAGATCTTCCCAAGACTGAGTCGTAAGTATGAAGGCTCACCTTTGCCACCCGTTTCAACGAGGGCTTCAGCTAGACATAGGCCAAGACCTCTTGCACCGCCAGTCACGATGAAAACCCTTCCTGCCAAATCGAAATCCGCGAATCTTTTCTGGCCTACGTACTCGTCGCGGCTAGGGGCGAGACCAACGGCAGGATTCTTATTAGGCTCTGGTGGCACAGGCGCTGTTTTATGCCGGATACTAGGATCCGAAGATAATTGGTATTTTGAAGAATGAAGTAGTCTGCGTTGTGATATGCAAGGAGGATTTGCTGATGCCACCTTTGAGATGGCTGGTATATGCTGGCCATAGCGCCGGGTAACGGCTCTCGCAATAGGTTGTGACATACCGGTCCTTTCTGAGCGCTGATAAGCGCCGCCTGAGAAATAATTCGTTAAGGTGGTTGAAAGATATAATGTGTATGCCAGGAAAGGAGTCGCTAATCAACTTTGAAATCTTTAGGTTGTACTATATATAAATATCTACACCTTGTCACTTATGTAACTCACGATGTCGAGCGGTTGCGAGGCGATCAGTATGAAATGTCGCAGGCCGAGCAGACCAAGTGATGCTACCCAGTTGGCATTGATGTCAAATTAAGGCTTCTACGCGTAATACACGACGCCGGGCGGGCCGCTTCGCTCTGTTCAACTCACATGTCCCTCATCCCTCCGCTATCTTGGAAAAAGGGATTTCAGCATTGGCGGATGCCACTTTTAGAGGCGGTGATAATCGGGATCGTCAATCCGATATACGTAGGTGGAGACGGTCACAAGTGAGGATGATGTCAAGATGAAATCATACACTGACAGTATCTAGATAGTGTCAGCTACAAAACTTGGCTAACTACCTACCTAAGCTACCTAACTACAAACGACACGGGCCTATCCGGCTGTTGTTTATATTGGAGAAATAGCGGTCTGTCATCAAACAGAATATTGAATTTCATCTAGTTATTCTAACTTAGATAGTTACAGGACCGTATAACGCTTCTGATACGGACTAAATTGGTAACATCCGGGTTCGCCGGGCAGTGTACGCTCGTCTTCACTAGTTCGG
Source organism: Xylaria digitata (assembly GCA_022495195.1). Classification (NCBI taxonomy): domain Eukaryota; kingdom Fungi; phylum Ascomycota; class Sordariomycetes; order Xylariales; family Xylariaceae; genus Xylaria; species Xylaria digitata. Next base: position 270,867 of record MU376971.1, on the reverse strand, counting down.
AGCCTGCCTGTGAAACCCTCACCTGCAAGGCACCGTACTACCCACCACCAGTCACAGCCAACATGGTTCGGCCTCCACCCACAAGGACTGCGAAAACTGTCCTCGTCATCAAGCTCATTCGGTTTCAATACGTCGTAACGCCAATCCTCAAATCTGGGGGTGTTTCGACATGAACTACGGGGAGGCTGCACTTGGCGCTTGAGACTGGAGAGCCCGCCATTATGAATAATCGTAACACCTTTCAGTCTTTAGCGGTAGAAACATGTCAGTCTTGGAATTTTTAAGAGTCGCCTACTTATGACAACACGGCGTTTTCAAGATATGAGAGTTGAACACTTCGGAGATATTTTACGAGATGGGTCTCGACGATAGGGCCGCGGACAGAATCACAGAATTTCGAGCCGGTAGAGTACAATGTAAAAGGGGAACAGGTGGGATGGGTAATAATAGTTCAACGCTATCTTGTACCAGTTATACACCCACCCCCGCTATATGAGTGAAATAGCAGCCATGAGTACAAAACTCCATAAAGTGAGCGTTCCAGCCACAATCGATCCAGCACCGGCCGCAGGTGTCGAAGAAGGAGATGCCGTTGTTGCGGCTTGTGTCCTCAAGGGCGCGTCAGATTGTGCCGTAATTAAGCCTCCGAATCCGGACCGTGGGGGTGGCGTCCCGGTAGCGAGTGCCAGCGTTGATAGGGTAGTCCCAGAAAATACGTCTGTGAGAACTAATAGGCCGGTCGTATCAACGGGCGAGGCTGAAGCCGAGACGGTGTTGTTGTTCTTGATCGGAACGCTAGAGACCGCTGCGCCACGCGACGCGGTCAATAATCCAGTGGGTATCGACAGCAGCGTGGACATAAGTACGAGAACCGACGAGGCTCTCGTGGCTGTCGTGGCTCTTGAACTGGACACGGTTGTGCTCGTTGCCGCTGACGTCCGCGTGGGTAGAGGGAGAGTGCCGTTGTTGCTGTGCGCGTTGTTCCAAGTCGCGAGCACACATTGTTTCATGAGAGTGTTGTCGACGAGACGGCCGTTCTGGTTCGATGGTGTCAGACTAAGGACGTAGGATGTGCTGAAGCTACCTGCGCCCCATGCAACTAGGCCCGTGAATACGTCTGCATTGGTGTTGATGAATGAATTCTGGGCACAGAATGCTGTTATACACTGAGTTTATTATATGTCAGTCGCGAGAATCGTCTTTGTACTCTTACATATATCAATTGACTTACAGAAGCATCGCTTGAAGCCCCGGTTTCGCTGATGAAGCCCTTCCGTCCGTTGCTTCGCAGGTACCGCGCAACGGTTGTGAAGGCACCCACGTTGTCGGTGGTACACGCAGCATGGGTGCCTGAGTTGTCTTCATCAAGGTACTTGTGAATATCGAGGACGAGATTATCTGTGCTCCCATCTGGATTTGTGATGGCGAGAAGCGCATCAGCACTTCCACTCGAGACCAGTGTTGCCGCGCTATCGAAATTGGTACCAGGGAGTAATATCATCTGGGACGTGGCCCCCGCCTCGCGGATAGCCGTAACGGCCTTCTGGCAGGTCTGCGCCCATATTCCTACGTCAAGGTCGTGCGGTTCGTTCATGAGCTCGAAGATGATTTTGTCGTTCGCGGCATATTTCCCGGCTAGTTGTCCCCAAAAGCTGGCGAATTGCTCGTCTGTTGGACCGCCTTGCCCTATTATCTGGCCGTCCCATCGCGCGAAGTTGTGGACATCTATCATGCAGGAAGCTCCGGTATCGAGACAGGATTGCACTAATTGGTCGTATTTCAAAAGGTTCGAGGGATCGAGATCGCTACCTAGTTGATTGTTCACAAGGAATTGCCACGACGTTGCTATTTAACGATCAGCTCCCTGTCCCGATATCGAAGTGAGCCCTGGCCCGTACGTATTCTTAATAGGTTGATCCCGTCATCTTTTACGAAATGGCTCATTTGACTTGGTCTATCGCTAGGTAATTGTGCAGATCCTAGAGGGCACGTCCCCTAGATATGGCTTAGCAAAGTCTTGCTGAGATGGGTCTATGGCGGTCGCCTTACATCGGTCTGGCACCCGAATTCACCTCCTGCTATAGCGACTCCCTATTTTGAGCTTTCTATTAATAGACTGCCATATTTAGTTTCCTTGTGTGAGCGGCCAAGAAAAAACGTACCAGAAATTGAACTTTGGCAAAAGCTGCCGGTAACAGGGCAAGAGAAAGAAAAACCGAAAAATACATGATCAACACGCTAAATAAAAAAAAAAAAAAAAAAAAAAAATAAAAAAAAAATTTAAAAAATAAAAAAACATAAAAAAAATAAAAAAAATTTTAATAAAAAAAAAAAAAAAAAAAAAAAAAAAAAAAAAAAAAAAAGGATCTTAGGAAAGTTTGACGCGAGAAAACGTCGCAAACCACATCGCACGAACACAACCTGTATCTGGACCATAATGGTATTATATAATACGCAACCGGAGGCAATCGGTGCATGGATCGATGGGTCCATGTCGAGCGCGGATGGGGAAGGTTGCATGAAACCCCGGTCTGTGACTCCGTACATGTGAAATATCCCGGCGAGTCCAGACCTTCATTGGCTGGCGACCAGCCCAATTAGTACAGGCATCAAACACGTCTCGTCTCAGATTGAGAGCACAAGCCCAGTGGCGATGAACGTAGCCAGGTTATCGGACCGCCCGGGAGACCATCCAATCCAGGTTGTAGTTCACAAGGCGTCCTTTCTGTCACCATCATGATGGTTGCATTGACGCGGTTGGCGTGGTTCGATATCTGTATATATATAGCGCTGTGGTATAGATCCTAAAAGGGCTCAATTAAGATCATATAGTTCTTTATCTGCAGCCCAAGGTAAAAGCAAAAAGCAACTAGCCGAACTCCAATCCTCCTCACACATCCCGATTTTAGATCGTACTATGCACTAATACTTCCTCGCCTCGACTAGCTTATAGCTGTCTGACAACCCCCTACGTACTACCAGAGCCGATGGTTGCACAGGATATAGATACACATATTGAGTGATTGAGTGCCGAAGAAATAACTTCGATCACATTCACAACCTGATTCTATATGCCACCGTCCAATCAAAAGACTCCATCTCCATTGGGTAACCCAAAATAGTAGACGCTGGAATTGCTGGCCTTCGCTTAATGAGAATCCTGAAGGACGACTTGACTGCCTTGCCATCTCGTGTAGGCCGGAGGGTGGGACGGTCTAGTTGATGGTAATACGGAATACATCAAACAATGTTGGACCGCAGCATCAATCCTCCCATTCCTCATCGTACTGGTCGATCAGACGATTTTCAGCATCTCGATTATTTCTCACCCTCGTACTAGAGGGTCCTGATAAATAGTGGTATCCTCTCCGACTTGGGAATAGTCGGGCACAGGACGACGTAGCAATGACGAATATGTCCTACGATTGAAGTTAATCATACCGAGCGCTATGCGTTGGTAAGTCCCGAGAGACTTGAGAGCGGCTTACGCAGATGAAACTCCACACGCTTGCCCACATCGAGTAGTTTGGTAATTGTCTCCAACCTCGGGCATTCCCGACAGTTCGGTTGTAGAAGACACCACCTAGCAGGTAGACAAACACGGCTACAACCAGGATAATGGCGAAAACAGAGCCGGGTCCGACGCTGCCGGGTTTGTGCGGCTCCGCGGTGGCGCATGCATGGGCCGACTTGACCTTGAAGACGTAATTGCATTCGTCGGGATCTACGGCGACGAAGGAAACTTGGGCATTCCCGCCAATCGTGTCTCTGTCGCAACTGAAAAATATAGTCGTAGATTTCCTGCGAACCTCATCCTCGTCATTTTTGTCTTTGTCGTTGTTGTTGTCGTTGTCGTTGTCGTTATCACCATCATCATTGTCGTCTTTATCCTTGCTGTCGCCTTCGTCGCTTCCCTCAGGCGTCGACGATGATGGTTCGTCCTCTTCATTCTCGTAGTCTCGATAGGCTGCGCCGGCGTGTACAGTACTCCTGTCGCTTAGGCTCAGTGACCTCGACTTTTTCGTCCCACAAGGAGAGCCACCAGTATATTGTAGGACGAGCTCTTTCCCCCGCGTTACTGGGTTGGCCGACTGGAAGCCTAAGCTATAGTAATCTCCCTTGGAAACATAATATGCGCTGATATTCTGCCACTTGCTCTCCTCGATGCCCTTGACGTCCTCGATGGGTTCGACGACGGCGTTGCAGATGTTTAAGGTGAAGTTAGAACCGTAATCCCAGCCTCTCGCTTTATAGTCGGTCAAAGGTGCGCCTCGACTATGAGAGGGCCGGGACCCGTCGGGCTTTGGCTTAATGGCAGCGTCGTGTCTTAGATCGAAGAAGGCGCCGGATGTCGAGGAAGCGGTGCAGGCGGTAGTGGTTGAAGTAGGTTCGGCATCGGATGCGACGGCACTGGACATGAGAGCGAGGAAAGAAAGAATGGTCGGGTATACCGACGGCGGTATCATGGCTGTGAAGCGCATATCTCGTTAGGAAGCTAGGCGGAGGAGAAGAGCTCAATGCGCCGTTTGAGATAGTAGACGTTAGCAGTGGAGGCAGTGACAAATGGAAAACAAATGAAGGTCAGCCAATCAAGGCGACCGAGAAAATAGGTAGTCTGTTCTTGATGCTTCGCGAGAAGCGGCGAAGCTGGGTATCATGGACTCGTTGGCAACAGATTCAACAAGACAAGTAAATGGATGGGGATGGGGCTTTGATTCATGATTGAGATCAAGTGAAACTAAGTGTTTAGTGTGTCGGGACAACGCGTGCGGCCCCTGACATCTGACATTGGACTCAGAGACCCGGTTCTAGGTACTTGGGTGCCTAGTGCCAAGTTTACTGTAGTAACTGTGGGATGACGACGACGTGCATATTCGAAATGGGGTAAGTGCATAATATGTAATAATAAAGCATAAACCTCCAATATACTACTCTAAGGCTGTTGCTTCGAATTGGAGGACGTATCTCTTGGAGTGCCAACTGACATATGTGGCTTCTTCTTGCACTCACCCATGTTGATTGTGGCATTGTAGTGTAGTAGATAGTAGATGGTAGTGTTCAAGATCGCCATTGCTTACTATCCGGGGACATGTCCTTATTTGAAATCAACAATCATGCTCCATTTCGATAAACCACAATGCACTACCTCTCAAAGGTTATACTTATACTCCCTTACGTACAAAAAATCCATCATTATCATTAGACAGCAACTTGCTTAAGTTGGGTCTGAAAGCGAATGAATACCTAGGTATCCTTACAGTGGGGTTAATTTTCCATCTCTTCCATCATTTCCCGTGTGCAAGCTCAGTGTTTACTAACTAATCCATATTGTCCTCTATAATCATTACACACTTTATTGAAGATAAGGTCGTCTTTGATACTGTCCGTGAATTACACGTAAAAGTTAGTGAGGACAATTATTAAGGCGAGCGCATCGCGCTTATATCTGCGCTCTAGCGGGCTCACAATCATGAAAATTTTAGAAAACCCTAGGGTTTTGTTTGCCGTCGTATCTATACCTTGACGGCTTAATCGCGATAGTCCTGTTTTTCGGTTTCGGATTTCGGGCCTGTATTTTGAGGGAGGATGCCAAGTGATTACGACGGTTATCATCATATGAACAGCTAGGAGACCTATGAAAGCCCAGAGTGACAATTGATGCACGCCGCCTTTTTTTCAAATATGTATTTTCTAATCATCTCGAGGTGATAGGGGAGAAAGGGATCAACAAGATTAGAATCGTAGAAGTAGTGGTAGGCCAAGTGTAGTGTGATATACTAGCCCTTTCTTCCTTAGGATCAAGAATAGACTACCAATTCGGGCTCAGAATATCATGTATGGTACTAATAATGGTAACAAACGAATACCTGTAAATACTGATATATAAGTATGTATATGTATCTTCGTAGTAGTGTGGTTTCTGCTTTTGGAGGAGCAGCATATTCTGGGCTTTGGTGCCCTTGTGGCTTTCACTGTCGTGGCGCAGTCGCATAGGTGCTCCCAATACGGTATACGGGTATATTTACCTGTTAAAATAGCTTACACTCGTATGAGGTACATTACGATTTAATCCCCTGTTATGGGGGTTGATCCTTTAACTAGACCAGGCAGCAATTTAGCAGCTGCTGTTCAATTAATACTAAAACCTAGAATACGCAGAGTTACCTATCGATTCAACTACTCAAATATCGGTATATTGTGCATTGAGGACGATGTGTGATATTTCCATTTCCATCAATTGATAACCATGCCAAATATCATTCCAACTCCTAAGATGGCGAACCAGAGACATGACAATGCCGAGGCCGCCTCCGTCTCTAGTCAGGGAACCCACTTCGGCGATGAGGATGTCGGCGACAAGACAAGTGAGGTCTGGTTCCAGCATTCATCAGGCAAGCGGGTCAACACAGACACATTGATCGCGCAGTCCCTGGCCCAACAGTATCCCAGCCTGCAGCTCACCATTGCCCCGCCCATGAACGGGCTCAGTCTCATAAGCTATGCGCAAGCCAGCAACGCAAGCTGCAAGGCCATTGCCGAGAAGCCGGGCGACAACGGCGTGTTCGCTCCCCTTAGCTGGACCGTGTACATACCCCCACGGCGACGTATTGATGGTGACCCGGGCGCACTGGCCGAGAAGCTCAACTTCGGCAAGTTCGAATACACCTGGCGTGGTCACGACTTCATCATGTACGTCGTTGATGGCCGCGACGGGACGCTACCCTACGGTGGGACCACCAACCATTATATCCTATCGACAGAGCGCGAGCACGCTGACGCACTTCTGCTTGCCGCTGGGAGCTGGGCTAATGAGCTGCACGGTGAGGTGTGGGTGTTTGATCAGGGCTATTGGCAGAAGAATGCCGAGTTGTTCCGGAGTATTATGGGCGCGTCTTGGGATAGCGTCATTCTTGATCCTGATATGAAGAAGGCGATTATCGATGATCACGTCTCCTTCTTCGACTCTCGTGACACGTACACCCGGCTTAAAGTGCCCTGGAAGCGTGGTATAATCTATCACGGCCCGCCCGGCAACGGCAAGACAATCTCAATTAAAGCCACTATGCACATGTTATACGCTCGCAAGAACCCTATCCCGACATTGTATGTGCGTTCTTTGTCTTCGGTAAGTATACACTCTACTATTCCCTTTCCAAGGACTGAGACTGCTGACGCTACAACTTCGTGCTCCTCTTAGTACGCCGGGCCTGAATACGCACTCATGGATATCTTTAAAAAAGCGAGGCAATTCGCCCCTTGCTATCTGGTATTTGAGGATCTAGATAGTATAGTCTCAGACCAAGTGCGCAGCTACTTCTTGAACGAGGTCGATGGTCTTAAGAGTAATGACGGCATATTTATGATCGGGTCAACAAATCATCTTGATCGCTTAGATCCGGGCATTTCTGTAAGTTCATCGCTTAATCCCTACCCAAATAGGTTCGCGGGGCATCTAACTCCCATCAAGAAACGCCCTTCACGGTTCGACAGGAAGTACTTTTTCCCAGATCCAGACCTAGAGCAGCGCATCGCATACTGTAAATTCTGGCAGAAGAAATTGGCCGACAACAAAGACATCGAGTTCCCCGATGAGCTTTGCAAGGCGATCGCCGAGATTACGGATAAATTTAGCTTCGCTTATATGCAGGAAGCTTTCGTAGCAGCGCTTTTGGCTATCGCTCGACGATCTAGAGGCGGAGGAAGACGTAGTGAGGAATCACTAACGCGAGACATGGGTGACGGATGGTTAGACGTATGCGGTGGCGGCGACGGCGATTTGGATGAGCTCGTATTGTGGATCGAGATTAAGAAACAGATCGAGACACTGCGTGAGGGCATGCAGTCCGAGAAGAGAATCGTCGCATCTAGTCAGAACAGGCCTCGGAGGAACTTCTGATGAAGCTTGATTGAATCGGGTTCTGCCTCATACAGCTGACTGAATATAGATGAATCTAAAGCTGAGGACTTCTCTGCGGTACCAATTAACAGTGCTAAAGTAGATGGCCTAGTAAAATGGCAGATTTTGTTCTGTCTCTGAGACGTGACACAGTTTCTGCTCGATTATATATTGATTGCGCTACACGAAGGTGATACAGTCCAAATCTGAAAGGCGTGCGTCTCCTTATGCTTGAGAGTAGCGGCCTGCATCAAACCGAAACACTTCTTCGATGTTCTCGTTTTTACATCCGCCCTGTCTCGCGGCGACGCGTCATCGGGCCCTCGAGCACGCCTCAGACCATTCTATTATTCGTGGAGATCCCCATTATCTTTGTAAGGCCCACGGCTGCGACTTCTCGCCCTTGGACTACGCTCGGCAACTTGTGCGACGTACTGCAGGCCGCGAGGGCCGCCGACTAATCAACGCAGTACGCGCCCAACAACTCAGAAAACGCACCCGATCAGACAAGCAGGTCAGATGACCTACGGCTCGAGCATAAAAGGCCACCCCGGAATCATCATGGCCTTTTCCTCGGACGCCAGATCGCATAGGAGTCTAATACAAAGCGGCACGACCTTTTCGCACATTGTCTTTCTCTACGAACCCGTCCCAGGACGCGCGAGACTCGCGAGAAATACTCAATCATGTGCTACGAGCGCTACAAAGGGTATACCGTATGCTCGCACGCGGATCCCCAGAGCACGCCCACAGAATCCAAGCAGTGCCTAGAATTTACCGCGACGGGGAGATGTTCCCAGGGGAAGAAATACGTCCTCATAGCCGATGAGTCCACGCCCTCTCTATGCCCGGAATGCTGGGAGCTGGAGTGGAAGCTCGAAGACGCCATCGGCAGCCTGGACGACGAGCAGAGCCAGTCCGACACGTGGAAGCTGTGGTACCGCATCGGCTGGCCGCACAAGGAGCTGATGCTCGTCATGGACGTCATTTACGTGTGCCAGAGGGCGCAGATGGAGATGCGCGAGTGGCAGGGACCGAACCACAGGGAGCAGGTCATCCTCGTGAAATGGACCGACATATTCAGGACATTCAAGGCTTGGCTTGCGGAAAGACTGGAGAAGAGGAACTCTCGGGGCCAGCTTTACTTCCCTCCGGGCGAGGAAAGGGGTGCCAGGATCGAGAAGAAGAAGGTCTTGCAGCATCTTGTGAGATGGACGTGTGAGTCAGACCCCCCGGACTGTTTATTGTAGAGCTGAGATACACTTTCTAGACATGGCTACCTACCTCAACGTTCAAGACAGCAGCTAACCTGGTTTATCAAAGTGGTCAATATGGCACAAGGCAGGTTCAACAAGCTTAATAACGCGACTTTCAGGGAAGGCCTGGACAAGGCGTTCAACAACTTGATCTATCAGTGGGACACGCATTTTCCCGAGGAACCGGGCTGTGACTCTGCAAAAGAAGAATTTAGCAAATACTGGGCGAGTTGGTTCGCGAAGAGAAGCAGTGCCTCTAGACAAAATAGGAGCGGCGGGAGAGCCTAACCACAATGTCTAACCTGCTCGCCAAGCGAGCGGTTGAGAAGAGAATATTTTGGGCTAGTGACACATAGAAGTATTCGTTGAGCGACAGTATGTTCCTATGTTGAGGCCTCATGTGTTTGAAACGAAACGCACGACCTATCCGTGTACCCTCGTTAGACAGCCGGGGAGGCTATAGAGTGTTTCCTAGCGCCGTGGAATCGCTTACACATCAATGACTTAACTAGCCCTCGCGTAATGATACCGTTATGAAGGCCGCAACGCTCATCACAAGCGCTAAAGAAGCGGACTCTTGTATCTCTGGTTAGCAAACAACACTGGCCGCTACCGGGAATACCAAGCGAATTACACCATCCAAAGGCAACATGATCCACGTTTTCTCACAAAGCCGATAAGCACATCTACTAGCTTCCGAGCTATTTGTATCGATACGCCTTTCCCTCAGTTAGGCGGTTACGCTCGCGCGGTGCAGAGTACCCTCTCTTCGCCCCATTGAATTTCGTAGCACAATTCATCCGATATCTTAGGAATGCGAGTTTACTAAAAGCGCAAGGATTAATAATGGAATTGATGCTACATATGACTCACATCCAAGTTTCACGAAGAAGACTTAGCAACCCCTAGCCACTGAAACAGAAAATAATATCCTTCCGTAATGACGTCTCCCTACAATTGACGCATCCTTCCATCGCCTTCTCCAGGGCCACCGTACTAGTTTTCCATTGGCGTCAACGATAGAGCGGCGTACGAAAGCCATACTGCTGTCTATCGACGTTCCGTAGGACTGGGATAAGATACTAGATAAATCTAATAAGCATTTCTAGGCGATATGCTGAATTGTGTAGGATAGGCAAGGGAGGCTTTCACCACGCTAGAGTGTTACTGGTGCAAGGCGAAATGTATTCTTAGAGACGCCCGAATGATAAACCTCGCTTCCTTTCGATTAGCTGACATATCTGAAGGACTGCTCCATACGTTCCCTGCTCTTACCTCCCAACAGGCCCCTGTGCTTATTGGAAATCTCGTAATAGGAGATTTAGCCAAGTGCCACATTGTTGTATGATGGCCCTAGGTTTTCGAGCGACTTATCGACATATTCTCCTCGTGAATCCATTGGTGTTAACCGGGTTTAGGGTGTATATAGTAGGATGATAAAAGTTGCCAAGTTTTAGAAATGGCTGTTAAAGCTGAACGCGCTCCCATCTGAAAAGCGATGTGATATTATAAATTAGGTAGTCAGGTGGTCTTAATTTTAGTCGGATGTCAGATGCAATTAGCTTGTTGCCTGAGCATTTAACTTAACACTCTTTTCTTTTATGCCTAAGCTTAGAATTGCACTAGTGGATCGATAGAGCGGCAGATTATTCCCAATTAAACTTGCAGAATTATCTGGTTTGAACCTCGCCTCGCCTTTCTACTATTATGGAATTCAGCCGTGTGTTGAATACGGAGCTAGATGAGACCATCATACAACTTTTAATACCTAATACTCGCATAACACCGGCTGCGATATCGAGAAACTTAATTGATTTTATTGTGTTGCTGTAATGCCGCCCAGCGAAAGCTAACAAAGCAATTTCATCTAGGTAGGATATAAAGTTGGTCCTATTGCAACAATCTTTAGATAGGCTTTCAGGCCACGGGAATCTAGACGGTGGCCCCGATACCATCGCTATGGATCATGGCCCTTCAATACTAGCCTTAGTTGAGGGCTTCGGCCTTTATTCTGACAGCTTGAGTCTTAGTTCTGTTGTCTTCGGTCAAGGCCTTTAGACCCCGGCAACCTCTACTGGCCCGGGAGATAATCTTCCTATAACCTCAAAAAAGAGTAATGCCCCGATATAGTGATCAAAATCCCTGGAACGAACTGATGTAGGATTTTTGGGCTTCCCTATATTCAATTTAAATTTAGGCATGTTCTTTGAGATTTGAAGGTACAGTACAGGGATAAAAGCCTTGTAGTCAGAGATCTTGCGAAATTCAAGCTCCACGGACTGTACCCTGTCTAGGAAATCAGAGCTGAGTTGCTTCGAAGAGTTCATTGTGCTACCCAATTTCTCATCAATTCTGCCGCAGGCGAGCCAGTGAGAAAATCTCGGTTTGTTGAGCTGGGGGAGGAGAGTATCCTGGCTAGCAAAGGAGACCTGGAAACCAATGCTGTCGACACTCGGATCAAAGGGTAGGGTGTTTGGCGACGGATGTCCGTAGCGCTTGATTGCCTGTACTCTTGTAGCATGGCAAATCTAGAGCGTAGGTATGTCTGCCCATAGGCGAGGGCTGTGGAATTGGATAATGGCGTTTGAATCACCCGAAATAAGACCTTGAAGATGATATAGCTTTTCTAGGTACTGAAAAATATGGAGTTTGATTTCGGTCGGCAGAAACATCGGTTTGAGCTCGACCACAGCCTCAACTAAAGGTAAAGCTCTAGAGGCGTGGGTGTCGTTTTTCGTAAATGCTACGCTATATTTACTGAGACTTGGCCAAATGTCATTGGTCTTTAACCACGTCGCTTCATCCTCTTCCTGCCAATCAAGTTGGTGCATTATAAATTCGATCATGGGGTGAACTTTCGTCATCTTTAGGGTTGGCGTAAGGACGCGGCTCGTCGATAGTAGATGTCTTTTTTGCTTCTGCAAGTAATGCCTAATTATTTCCGACAGGGAAAGTTAGTGATGAGTGTATATGACGGCCTTGCAGATGAGAACAAGTTGGCGTCTTCGCTCTATGACGATACATGGTGGAAAGAAGGAGACGACATACCTAGGGAGTCGATGACTAGAGACGGAGTTCAGAAGCTGATTGCCGACAAGAGGTTTATAGAGGGATAATGCCGAAGGCGGATCATCTGTTGAATGTAATGGTGGAAATAGCACGGCAATGTTTCGTTTAGGAGATATGTGTGCTGTGTTCAAGGTGACACGCCTGAAGAGGTTGGTATTGGAAGGGAATAGAATCAACCGGAACACCGTAGTTGGGGACTGACAACGCAGTTGTCGAAAGGAGTGGATGAGAGAAAATGAGGTATGACTACTTGTAGCTACGGTGAGGTTTAGCTATCAAGTGACTGTGCATTTCAAAAACACGGGAGGATACGTAGTCGCACAATGGTGATCGAAGAGATGCAGATGTGAAGATGCGTAGATGAGTGATGGTGGGATACTCAGGTGAGGGACCCGTGTGAAGTAAGGTAAAAAGGGAGGTGAAAAGAGAAGGTGAAGCAATATCCTCAGCATGTTTGTTCGTCCCTTCCCTTCAAAAGAAAACAGTACCTGCCTTCTGCCCGCCGTACGTGCTACTGCACTGTTAGGTAGATAGCTACCTTTTCGGGCACTTTAAGTGAGTAGGTCAGGTACTTAAGGTATATGGTCATCTCCTTAGGACTATAGGCACTTGTGCAAACGGGAAGAGATCAATTGATCGGGTTGGCAATATGGTACATACCGTTACATTACGTACATACTAGCTTAGGACTCATGAGGGACCGTGGTAAATGAACAAATCTTCGTTATCCTCATTAACACACCAAACTATGGCCTTGTATATGTTGACATGGATCTCGACACGTAAAAAAAAAACAAATTTCAACTAACTCACTCCGCCCCCTATGTGATACATTGCCTACTTAGGTATTTAAATGAATTCGTACACACAACTCATTATCTCATATCTCCTTACTCCAGATACTTCATAATCTCTTCTCTCTCCCCGACAGGTATCGTGTGCAGCAACTCCTTGAGACCCTTAAGAGCCGCGGCCTTGTCGCTACTCAACAGCTCTGCCATCTGCCGAGACACCGTCTCCGTCTTCATCTGCTCCATCTTGCTAGAAATTGTCTTGGCGTTCTCCTCGTACCATGTCACCACCTCTTTATCGTCACGAGAGAAGTTGGGGATACCCGACCACGCAGCAAGCAAACGTAGATGTTTCTGGCGCGTCTCGATAGCCGTCGTGCTTGTGGAATCTGTCGTCTTGGATCCTGCCGCGACGGCCATGCGCTTGAGAACGTAGTCCTCGTTTAATCGTCTACGCGCGCGCCAATAGAAGAAGCGGCGCGCGTTCTTCCACTCGATGGCCTCGCGGATTGTACCCTTGGCCTTCATGCGACCGGCCCGATCGTGCAGATCAGCAAATTGAATACTGATTTGCGCGTAGATGGGTAATAATTGCTTCTCCCGGTTTGTCATCTGAGTCTTCAAGAAATCCAGTTCCTCCTTAGTCAAGTCCTTCTCCGCGGTCTGCTTCTTGAGCGCGGCGTAGGTTGGGTCGAGACGTGCCATCGTTTCAAGCTGTTTATCTTTCTTGTACTTGATGCCAATAATACCCTCAGGTTCAAGCACACCAGCGCGGGACTCAACATCGGCATACATTTCCATAGCGATGGGGTTGATCGTGGGATCAACTACGACCCATGAGCCACCACGCAACTCGCCAAAGGGCGGAATGTATACGAAAATGGGTTGTTCATATTTGACAAGCGCATCAACGATGTACGATCCATACTTCAAGACCTCGTTGTACATGTCGCGCTGACCACCGGAGAAACCTCTCCAGTTAGCGAGGATCATTAACGGCAACTGCTCACCGTGGTTAAAGTCATTAATGGCCTGGGCTGTCTTGAAGGCTGAGTTGGGGTACCAGACACCACCGGCTTCGTTGGTAACTTGCTCTACCGAGTCGGGGTTGGCTGGGTCTGCTGGAGTGACATTCTCCACAGTTCGTGTCTCGACAGCGATGACACCCATCGGGATGCCACCAAGACGAGCACGGCCGACGACGACGGTGCGAGCCCAGCCACCAAGGGTCTCCACAAATGAGTCCTTATCAAATAGACCAGACTGGAAGCCATCCTCATCTTGCTTACCGCCGATGAGCCATCTAACGTCGTAAGGCTGCTTATTGGGAGGTGTATATACGATCTCACGATCCCATGTATCAACGCTGGGGGTGATTGGAACTGGAAGGTTACGCTGGGCGGGAATAAACGAAAGCCACTCAACAATCTTTGAGACACCGGCGAAGTCGTCGTTGGCGGTCATGTGTGATACACCGTTGCGGTACATAATTTGGGTGCCACCGAGCTGTAGGTTAGAAGTGTAGACTTCGCGTCCGAGCAGGTTGTTCAAGGCGCCAGCACCCGTAAGGATAATCGGCTGGCCCTCAATCTGGATGGCACGTTGACCGAGACGAACGAGGTACGCACCAATACCTAAGATCATTAGCTAACGAGTTGCGTGAGGAGATGATGGAGAACTTACCAATCGACCTGCAAGTAATGAGAGTAATCGTAAAGATGTCGTTATAAGCTCGGCTTGTGGCACCTGCAATCAGACCAGAACCCCTCAGGCATTCGACGCCCAGACCGTCTTCAGCGCCGACGATAGCGACGATCTTATGTCGCTGCTCACCGTCCTCACTTATCGGCTCCGTAATCACATCACGAGCCGCACCCTCTTCAAATCTCTTCTTCGTGGCTTCATCGAGATACAAATATTTGAAGCCAGATTCCTGTTTGGTAGGATCGTTCCAGGCAACCTTGAAGTGTGGGATCAGCTCCTCAGCGAGACCCAGCCGAGCGCCGGAGTTGGCGGAAAGATAAATACGAGGAATACCCATGCTGCGAGCCAGCTCGGTACACTTATTGAAGAAATGGTCCTCCTTAGGTCCGAACGAGCCGATCTTATAGGTGATATCGTTGGCGACTACTACGAACTTACGGCCCTTTGGATACTCGGGGGTACGGGCATTGATGACCCAACCAACCATACCACACGTGTTGGTACCAGGTTCGCGAGCAACCTCGGCAAGTTTGTCATGATCATCGAGAACAAGCTCACTGTAGTCGATGCACTCGCCATGTGCGGGTTTCTTATCCGCAAACCCGGGTTGCTGCTTAAGAACTTGTACCCAGCTGTTTTCAACGGCTTGTCTGAAGAGTTCTGGGAAATCATATACATATTGGGTGCCCATGAGATGTGCCTTGTATCGCTTAGGTTGGAGCCAGTTTTTGGTTGGGTAAGGAGTAGAAACAGACATTAAATGCATGGAGCCAATCTTGGTAGTGCCGCCAATTGAGTGGAAAATCATTTCGCCCTTCTCAGACTTGCGCTCGGCATATATCTCAACTTGAATGACATATCCAGATGTGTTGCTGATCAGGACACGCAGAGGAAGGGGCATGCCTGTTGTAGCATCAGTGCAGATAATGCGGATCTCAACATGAGAAACACGTAGGCGCCAGGCGCGTGGACCAAAGCGGTCCAAAAAGCCTTGTAGCGAGTGTTCCACTTCCTGTGGCTTCAACTGGAAGACAGGAGAAAAGTTCAAAAACATGTGATTGAGATCAGAGTTGTTGTTGCCGATAATCTCTAGCGCATCGAAAATGTCATTAATGACTCGGTCTGCCTCAGAGACAAGATATTCGGCAGTCGGGATATCGTCCCGTAGGCGTCCAGGCCGTATAACAGCGCGAGTAAAGTAGCGCTTATCAGTTTCAACCCCCTTTCCAACGGCCTCGTAAACATGAATGTTCTTATTTTCTGTGAAGACCGGAGTAATTTTGAATTTGGCGAGGCGCTGCAACTCAAGCTGGAAAGCTAAAGAAGGTTCGACATGACGAATACTATTATCTTCTTGGTACTCCGGACCGCGGAACGTGTAGTACCGGGGATTGGAACCATCATTTCGGCCGCATACAATAGTGATGCGACGAACGCGTCGCGCGTACAGCTCCGGTCTCAGCCCTTCTACCAGATTGCGCATCCTTGAGATGATCTCCTGATCCTCTATGGACTCGGCGTCCCGGACGGCGATGTTGATGACATTTAAGAGTTCATCCTCTTCCGTTTTGGTCCTGCGCTTGCCACTGAGGTCTGGAACGGCGCTAGGGGTACGAGTCTTACGGGAGGGAAGGGTATCCAAAGCCTTTTGTAAACTCTCTTCGGCATCATCCAGATACCTGCAGGGGACGATCACGCCCTTCCGCACTGGCTCTGGTTCAGCAATCCGGTTGAGATAGGTCATGTCACTAACAGAACTAATGCGATTCAACCCAAATTCCTGCTGTTGAGGAGTGCCAGGCACGGACGGAATTGTCGACTGAGGAACGACGTCAAATTCATTCTTTCCGGATTTGCGGAACGAGAAGTCCCAAGAGAGATACGCTGGGTTTTCGTCAGCCTCATCCGCGTGATACGAAACTTTAGTAACATTGTAAGCACGGTAGGCCCGGCGAATGTAAACCTCTAACGCAGCGGCCGAAACCCATGGATCGTCGTGAGCAAAAAAGGAGGGCAATACATCGAAGACGGTATACTTGGAGTCAACTACCTCCTTAATAACGTCGAGATTTGGCTGTCGGTGTTCCCAACCAGTCTCGCCGTATTTGTTCTCAACCACAGACGAGCGCAGAATGTGTTCCATCTGGGCTGTTCGTTCCTCTAGAGATGGCAGCGCACACTGAATCAAGATCTCTCTTGCCTTGAGTGAGACCTTAGCAGTCGATCGGGAGTCGAGCTCAGCCATCTTTCGCAGTACAGGTCGAAGATTCTTGGCGACATTGCCCACGTTAGGCTTATTTGGGCGGTACTCGTCTAGCAGAGCCAGTACTAAGTGATTCTTAGAGCCCACGCGACTATGGGAGAGTACAGTTTGAATGACCTTCAGATAGTCTTCCTTATTCTCTTCACGAAGCTTGAGAATAACATCCTCGTCCTGTGTACGACGGTGCGCGAAGAGGGACTCGACATCTGTGTACGTAGATAATAGTGACGAGATAGCGTTGAGCTCTCGGACCTTTTGTCCTTCGGCGTAGTTGATAAGGACGTCTAACAAGGGCTCTAGGGTAACTCTCAAGGTATCGGCATCGGCTGATGACAAGTTATCACTAAGGAACTTGGTAAAAGTTCTAGCCAGGGTCTTCGCTGGGAATTCGGTTCCTCGAGCCTTAGATCGCTCAATTACTTGAGTAAATGTGGCGTCAAGTTTTTGTGGCATTCTAGAATGAAGGGCAGAGTGATGCGCAGCCCACTCGCTGTAAGGTAGTTCAGGGTCCCGTAGCACCTCAACCATCTCCTTTAGGGTTTGTTGCATGATAACTGAATTATCAAAGCCAAGAAGAATATTTCCCAAAATAGCATATAGCCTGTTAAATCTCTGGGCAGGCTTACTACCACCCACCTGGGGTGAACCGAGCTCTGGCAGCTGACCAAGGAATGGCTGGGCTTGCTTAACACGTGAGGGGTCGTCCAAAGCAAGGATACCGAGGATATCACCAGCTTCAATGGTAACTCCGGGTTGCTTGATCAATTGGACAATGCCATCCTCCTGGGCAATCAAAGGCATGAACATCTTCATGACTTCAACTTCAGCAAAGGTTTGGCCGGCTTTAACGTGCTCACCATTTTCGACGGTGTACTTCACCAGCTTACCGGGACTAGGGGTCCGTAGCTGAGTTGGATCATTCTCTTGCTCAAGAAGGCAGGTCTTGCCGTCGACCGAAACACGCGTGGCACCAACTTCCTCCTTCCAGTAGACGCTGTGACTACGACCGTTGATTAGAATTAGCAGACCGCCGTCACTCAAGGGTCGGACACCGACTTGGCATTTTGATCCGTTGATGAAAAGGTGATAGCTGTCAACAGCCGCACGAGTGGCCGTGAACTTATAACGATGACCTTCGTAAATGAAATCAATCGGGAAAACTGTCTTGAGGATGTCCTTGGAGGGAACCTGGCCTCTTTCTAGGCCAGCGCGATATTCACTGATGGTAGCCTCACAAGCGATGTGAGCTTTTGTTGTAGCACCGCAAACAACGGCGAGGATAGGATCAGGCCGCTCGGCTGTCAATCTTTTTGAGATCAACTCATCTAACCAGCCTGTGGTGATCGTGTTGTCCTCAAACGCTTCCGTCTCCAGCAGCTTAATAAGATACTCGACGGTTGTCCTAAAGTCACCACGAATACTCAATTCTTTCAGCGCCACGACCATATTCTTTCGTGACGTTGCTCGACTTTCTCCATAGGCGAAGATGTGACCGAACTGACTATCAGAGAAACTGTGGATACTAGAAGACGTACTGACGGAGAAGTAACCCCACACATTCGCACTACTCCTGAAGTTAAGGTCGTGCATCACACCATTGGAAGGCTTGAAGCCTTCACCAGGGTCTTCGGAAGTGATACGACAAGCTGTGCAGTGTCCCCGGGGTTGTGGTCGGCGCTGTGTCTTGTCACTCTGAGGGTCCTTGAACTCAAAATCAATCTCAGTGGCAGTCTTGGGATCAACTCCATAGAGTAACCGAATATCACTTATCCGGTGGAGTGGGATACCCATGGCAACCTGCAGTTGAGCCACAGGCAAGTTAACGCCGCTGACCATTTCGGTTGTTGGATGCTCGACCTGGAGACGGGGGTTCAACTCTAGGAAGTAGAACTGGTCGTCCTCATGCGAATATAAATATTCGACTGTACCAGCGGACACGTAACCGACAAGGCGACCGAGACGCACCGCAGCCTCCTCCATCCCTTTGAATGTTGGCGGTTTGGCAATTGTCACTGGAGCCTCTTCGATAATCTTCTGATGTCTTCTTTGGACAGAACAATCTCTGCCGAAGAGCGAGATATTATTTCCGTACTGATCAGCCAACAGTTGCACCTCCAAATGTCGAGCATTCCCAGCCAACTTCATGATGAAGATGGGCGAGCCGGGAATTTCGCTGGCCGCAGCTTTGTATAATTGCTCAAAGCCTTCTTCTGACATAGCTTTGCGGATGCCCTTGCCACCACCACCTTCGGAGGCCTTAATCATGACGGGAAATCCAATTTCTTTGGCCTTTTCGAGGCCCTCTTCCCATGAACCAACGCATCCTTTGAGGTAAACGTCCTCGCCAACTGTAACAAGTCCCTTGTCATCGATCTCGACTTGGTCAACGCCTGTACCCGACCATGGAATGCACGGGACCTTGGCGTGCTGTGCGACGATCGTTGAAGAGATTTTGTCACCAAGAGAGCGCATGGCAGATCCTGGAGGCCCAATGAAGACAATCTTCTTGGGAGATGCAGCTAACGATTCGGGCAATTTGGGGTTTTCTGAAGCGTGTCCCCTATCCACTTGTCAGACCTGACTGTCACCCAGGTTGCACGTTGAAACTCACCATCCCGCCCATACGGCGTGTACATTCATTCGTTCAGCAACATCAACAATCAGCTCTACGTTAGCGTAGTTGTGATTATTTGTGCCACCAGGGACTTCAACATAATGATCTGCCATTCTTATGTAGTCGGCGTTGGCTGCCAGATCTTCGGGGGTAGCCATGACAGTAAACTGAATGGCTCTTTCGTCGCCAAACGTCTCGTAGGCCCATTTCCGGACTGATCGGATTTCTTTGACGGCGGCAATACCGTTGTTGGCAATAAGAACCTAGGAGGCATTAGCGCCCATTTAGATCACACCCTCGCTCCCGGTTCAGCAATTTCTTACATTTGTGATGACAGTGTGCCCATCATGAGCAGCGACAAAGTCCTTAACCTTAGATGGAACTGCATTTTCAAGCCGATTACCGCCAATGAAGTGGTCCGCGACTTGGTGTTTCTCAGCCCAGCTCGCCTTGCCATTGGAGATAGGAACCGTTCGGTTGCCATTGGCAGAGCCTTGGCCGTTCAATTGGGAAGGCATGATCTCGACTGAAGGATTAGAGGATAATGGTTGATCGGTCGTGGGGTGGGAAGATGATGTCGAGTTGATTACGCGAAAAAGGATAGTTAGGGGATCATCCAAGTACGGTAGAAGCCCGACACGAGCTCCTAGAAAGCTGGTATGACACGCAATGGTGCCTAGGCGGACGATACTGTGAGTGGTAGACCCAGCTACTGCTGACTGTGCTGTCGGTGACTTTGTGCAAGGATTCTCGGTTGTAGATGATGGTGAGAGGGGTTCCCGCTGGACCACCCAAGAATTCTATCCGAAGAACCGAGCAGAGGGAATACAGTAATGCCTAGGAACAGGTACAAGCAGAAGGAAAGCGCAAATGTCTATAATACCCCCGGAGGGGTGAAGGGCGTCAGCGTCTGGCATCAACAGAGTTCGGTTCTATTTCCTGAGCTGCATTCGATTTGTTCATCAGAGTAGCTGGGACACTGCAACAACTTACACAAGCACCAGTCAGATCTATCTTTCCGGGTATCTAGTTTTATGTATGGCCGTCGTGGTGGAAAGTAAAGGGCCGGCTGTAGAGAGCACCAAGCTGTGCTAGAATGGGAATGGAAATTACAATTGCTCTCTTAAAAAGAAGAAGCACAGACAATAGTCGTACCAGAGTATATCATGAAGGTTAAAATGGAGAGGAGTCGGGGAGGGAAAGGAATCTCGGACGAGATAAAGGGCGGGATCATAATAATAATAAAAATGGCCGACGAGCCACTTAACATGTCGGGCCACGGTGAACACTCTCTGTGCAATACGGTAGTGTGGGTACCTGTCTGGGTACCTCTGTCTGAAGTCTGAAATATGGGTGGATACTCTCCGTACTAGGAACCTTAGTACCTTACAGAGGGTGACTTCAACTAACTTGAAAGACGCTAGAGAGAAATTCACTTAATACCCGTTGTAGGCCTGCGCTACTTACCTCCAATACCCGGAACAACATGAACCTTGGAAGTTACTATAGACGCTACTAAGGTGTTGGGGGGAACCAGGTCTTCAGTCTACCCACCACCTCAGCAAATCATCGTCGTGTCAAGGCAACACATCGACCTTCAAAAAAAATTTTTTTTTTTTTTTTTAATTCTTTGTCTTCTTCATCTTCCATCTCATATATTCTTTTTCTTTTCACATTTAAGAATTTTAATGCTAATCAGTTATTCAGCATGATAGAGCTGATGAACGTCAAGTTATGAGGATGTCGAGGTAGGCTTTACTGCATGTACAGTATCTGTACAATACTAAACTCTAGACAACTCTAGGGACGGACTCAGTGCCCCGACAAAGTACTGCGAAAATCCATTGTGACTTAACGCGATGGCGAATCTCCTGCAGTCTTTACCTACTTGGGTAATTAGAGGGACACGGGACCTATTAGGTACAAATCTATCGACCCCAACCAGATCAAGGGACCGTAGGTACGTCAAGCTGCATGTCCAGATTCGAACTCGACTCGATTAATTCTCTCTGTTCTCATTGGTAGTATATTTAGATTTCCAAATGATAGAATCGCGATAGCACCAGCAGTCGGGTCACAAGGATGGGTGAACAAACTTGATGCTTTTTAACGTTGCATTTCCTTTATTCTTAGACCTCTAGCTTTTATATACAATAACAGATTAAAGAGATAGGCATGTTTTCCAGTCAGGCGTAGAGATCCTAGACAAATAACTTATTAGTCACCCAACCCGACGGACGCCATAACTTAGTAGGTATGTTTGTACACTACTGCATTTTTGTTCTGTTGCCTATTTTTACTCGGCTCCTGTTTAAGCCAAAGCATATCTTCTTCTCTAGTCTGCCCAATGAGGAATGTTGAAGGTTTTATTGCTCAATATCAAGTGAATACCCGAATAGGAAAAGTCGTGGGCGCCGAGATATGAACAAGTAAAGTAGATTCCGGGCCAAGAGATACTGTCGGCCGGGCCTACACCATACCCATCCCCTACACTATGAAATCGAATATAGTACCTAGTGTACTACCATGGCCACCACGACCTAACCATCATATCTTCAGCCCATTGCTTACTGTGGAAATCCCCAATTAATGCTAGTCGGATTCCGGCGGCTTTTATTTCTACTGATTTCTAGAATCCCTCGAGATGGCTATGATGTGCGCCGTCGATTATAGTACAAGGCAGTTAACTTCACGGATACATGTCAACATACACTAACTACCCGAAGACTGGATAAGCGCAATCTCGACAGGAACAAGCAAGGATGAGGTACCTACACTACACACCTACCTATGGGGAGTACGGGGGCGCCTGTGCCGGGCCCCGCGGGAAACCAGGTGGGATTTGCTGTATAAATATTTTTAGTCTAAACAGGGCGAAACCCAATTCTCAATTGTTGGGGCTCATCTTGTGATTCATTCGATTCACATCAATTGTGTCTTGTCAAGCCCACCTGCAGGTACACAGTACTTGCTTACCTACAGTGCATGATCAACTCGTTTTTGCGCCTGTTTTTACCAAGTTTTCAGTGGCCGGTTGAGGGAAACAAGAAATAGTGCACTAACCTAGTGGACAACAAAAGGGAGTGGAGGGGGAGAGAGATTGAATGAATGGATCCAAATTGGGATATTCTCCATCCGCACCTTGTTCCGATGCATTCCATTTGGCTCGTTATACCATCTCCACCGGTGCGAGATTGTCCGAATGAAGCTGTCAGCGCAACGCACGTCCCCAATCGCATGTCCGACGGGCCCGGATCGTGTGTCCGCCAGAATGATCACGAAAATACCTAATATAGTAAACATCGGGATCATTTTGGCGTTGGCGTCCACACACCCGTATAATTCTAGTGCATCGTCCAAACCGATTCGATAAGCAAGCCAGCCAGCCAGCCAACAGCTGAAGCGCGATGCTACTACACAAAGCCCAAGTTCATGAGATGGCGTCCTGGGCTGTCATTCTCAATTGCCCTTCCCTCCCTGTAAGCGCAAACCCAACGCCCTCGATTCCATACTATACCAAAATCAATAAATGGCGCAATGCTCACCTCCGAAGATGCTGTACTGCTGTGAAAGGTGAGGGAACAAAAGTGATCCTCAAGTGCCTAACGCATCCTTCGGGTTTCGTGCACTTTTGTCCGAACCAAGCCGCCTTCGTCATGCCCAGTCGTGACATCCAAATCATACGAGCCCCGTGGTCGAGGATATTGTTTCGATAAGGCAAACTTTTTGAGGTGGAATTCGGACTCCGAGACCGAGCCCCGATTGGTGCTTGCAGTTTGTTTGTCTCAACCCGATCTTAGCTAATCAATCAGTGATATGTCGGCCTTCAAAGGTTTACTAAACTTGAGGTGTGGGTATGTGTGTGTGTGACATGTGTGCGATTCGGCCATCGAAGTGGTAGATTGGCAAAACAAATCTAAAAGAGAAAGACGACGTCCACTACTAGAGGCTGCTGGGCAGGATATATATAATAGTGTGCACAAGCAATACTTCCGAGTGGTTCTTCAACGGCGGCCGCTGCCGCAATGACGAACATCAACCCTTGGCATCGTACGATTTTCCCCCAGACTTACCAAACACCCGGGACTAACCAATCCTACCACAACAAAAGGAGGCGTAGGTACCTTTTATCCCACCAGTATGTCTTCGCTGAGCGTGCTCGGCAATTGTATATATACTATATATACTATGTATATGTACGTATGTGATGTCATCGCACGAACAACAGTGAGTCTAATATGCATAAGCTAAACAACACGTGAAGCATATCCCACAATATAGCACGAGCAAATTACTCATGAATCATTTTTCCCCTGAATTTTTAAGCCCCGGCCGACACCAAGTCTATACAATTTAGTCGGTGGGCACTTCTTCTAATTCAACTCTTAATGCGATATTTTGATAACTGCTGGTACTCCAAAAAAAACCATCATTTAAACCTTGTAAAAAGTCCCCTCCAATTACGCCGACGGGATAACTACCGAGCGCAGCACTCTATCCCAGTAATTAGAGCAGTTAAATTCATCATAGTATAGGAAGACTCTAAATATCATCAAGAGGGAAACCCAACAACGCTGGGTACCAAGTTTACTTGCTCCGACGAAATAGCCCCTGAGACATCTCCACACAGCATTTTGCAGCAAGTCCAAAGGAGGGTAGTTTTCAGTCAACTATTAACTCCATCTTGATTTCGTTTTACAATCGTCAAAACTGAAAATAAGACAACTTTTTGAACAAGCATACCGACACCGCGGTGTCACAAGTTTCCACAATATCAAGTATGAATTGGCAACAATAGTGGTATTCGAATTATCGCCTGTACAAAGGAGATTATATGCCGTTTCGGCCGGTATTACTGGGTATTTGGTGCTTCCAACAACATCCCCTTTCCCTCGTCATTCTTCTTCGCCTCTTCCTCCCCCTGCAAGATGACAAGAAACTATTATGTACAATTCACGGCCAGATGTGAAGCTAAGTCAATCTACAATAGTCAACAAGGAGGGAAGTTCGTCTTCCAACCAAAATGGACAAATAGCCCCCGTCAATAGCACCAGTGATTCTGTTTTGCTCCCAGAAGCAAAACAAGGGAATATTATGTCTCGTGAGAAAGAAAGAACAAATCCATTTCAACCCCAGGAGATGATCCGCCGCAACACCAATGAGTCCAAATTGTTCGTGATAAAGAACACAGGTAAGTCCGCAGTCCGAGTGATATATGCTAGCCGTTCGTAACCTCGTAACGCCGTCAGCGCCTCACCAATCTAGCCCAACACCTTTGCCAAATGCAAGCAGAAACGCCTATGTGAATGGGCAGCCGGTGTTGATGATGAGACCTGTAATATGGAGAAGAGAGTCGTCAAAAGAGCACAGGGAGATCAATACGCCTCCCCTAGGTCGCTCAATCTCCTAGACCTACTGCCGTCGTTGGCTCCACTTCCACTTACTCTCCGGGTGGATGAGCCAAGTCCGCCACTTTGCCGTCGTGATAGTGGGATCCCGCTAGGAGTTGGAATGCCGCTGGCACTTCCATCCGTGTCATATTTACTATATATTCCACGACCGCTGGGCGTGCGCTCGTCCATCTCATCAAATTCTATATGGTTTATGCTTTGAGAGTGCCCGTGTAAGCTCCCACTCATAGAGCTTCTTGGACGTACACCCATTGGCGTCCTCGCGCCGGAGATACTAGCCCGGGATAAAGGACGCGGAATTTCGGTACGGCTCGGGGGTCTCTCTGGTCTTGCATAACCCGATACACTAGCTCGACTGCTTGGACGTGAAATTCCCATAGCCGATCCCTCAGGATCATAGTTATTGGACCGGTTAGGCAAGGGGCCGAAGGACAGCCGTGACACACCCGACGTACTAAGTCGACTAGTGTGTCTGCTTGCCCCGGCGGTGTTCGTTGCCTGTGTCGGAGTCTCTTCTGTGACAGATGATGCGACAGAACCTATAGTGCGTTTGCGTGATCGCATAGTAACCGTCGATGGCATTTGGGGAACACCCTGCACAGACGATCTAGGTGAAGCACGTGGTGGTGTGTAAATAGGGGCTGGTAGTTTTGATCTTGCTGACTGGACGCGGGCCTCGAGACGCTGCATCTGAGCGGTAAGAGAGCGGATATGGGTAAGGGATGTGGAAGGCGGCATCTTATGAGAAGTGGCGCGGTTGGTGGCTGTGCGAGTCGGTGCAGGTGTGCGTGTGGCAGTAACAGAGCGCGCGCCAGGTTGACGTACGCCTGTTGGCGCAAGGCTCCTGGGCTTCGGCGTAGTGCTACGGTCTGCGGAAGGAATACGCGACTTCTTTTGTGAAGAGGGCGCTGGCGTCTTGAGCTTCGAAGAGGGTCTAGGTAGAGGCGCGGAGGCGTCAGACATGGGAGGCGAGGGCGGTTCATTAATCGCTGGCGGAAGTTTGCCGACAGGTGGGAGAGAAAGTTCATCAGGAGGTGTGCTGATCATAGGCGAGCTTGCCGTGGACCGCGGAGAGTCCTCGTATGTGTCGGAGTCGGGGATGGAGATATTAGTAGAGATGGCGGAAAGATGACGGTATTCGGCCTTTTTGATCTTGTCTTGCATAATTTCGGCCTCGATCTTAAGATCCGACAGTTCCTCTCGTAACCTTTGAGCCTCGATACGTAGTGTCTCTCGCTCTTGCTCCCCTATCTTGATCTCTTCTTCCATCATGACGGTCCTTTCAATAGCCACATTGTACTTGGATTCCATATCCTCAAGAGACGAAGTCGTATTCCTAGCCTGGCGCTCGAAATCATCGTTGGCGACTTCGATGTCCCGCAGTTTCAGTTGTAAGCTCCGGTTGGTATCTCGGAGAGTAGTAATCTCCTTCTCCAACGTATTCTGAGCAGTATTCGACTCGGCTTTCGCCTTTTTGCATTTCTCCTACGCGATGTATAAGCACAGTCGTGGGCAAGGTGGGGGTTTTTTTGCTTGACAAACATACCTTCCATTCGTCAGCTGCAAACTGCAAAGTTTCCACCCTCTGCTCCAATTCGCTTTGTCGCTTATCAGCAGCATCCAAGTCTTTCTCAAGTTCGGCTTCCAGCTCGTGGCTGGACTGCCGAAACTCAGAAAGCTCATCACAAAGCTGCTCATATTGTCTCTTGTACCAAGAAAGTGATTCCTCCGCAGTGGCGTGCTCGCTGGGAGGCGAGGATGGTGGTTCAGCCATGGTTGTTTATGGGTTTATGATTTATGGTTTACGTGTGCGCGCAATTAGATGATTCGCCTTCAGGTCGCAATTCGCTACCGCATAAGTTGGCGACAGAGTCGCGAGGGAGCTCAAGGTGGCGAATGCCCGCTAAGGACAGAATAAATAGACAAATGAAATTGGAAGAATAGGCTAGTAATTGATAGACTGGTTGTTGAATGAGAGAATGTGAAAAGAAAGCGTCTTGCCGGCCCCTACAAACAGATATGGGCGGACATGATCTATCTTTCAAGGGTATATAATGCTTGAGAGATAGCAGTTGGTCTCCTTTGATCTCCTTGGTTGGAACTCTCGATCGAAGTTGTTGTGTTCGACTGTGTGTCGCAAAGGGTCCAGGGTTGGCTAGGGGAATGCTTTGTTGAAATCGTGATATTTTCGTGTTCGTCGCGTTGTCGATATTATCTGGTGCTCGTGTTGCCTTAACTTACCTGGGCCATGGGGTTGTGCTGTCTGGTTAGTCGAACGGCGGTTAGGCGGAGATGACGATGATGTTGATGGAGGAAGAGGACCACGCACACCCGCCGCCTCTGACAGTTACTCCTGCTTTTGTTGTCTCGGCTCTGTCAACAACCCTCCCCCCTCCCCCAAATAAGGGCCCCATTTATGCGCTGTCTCCGCCGAGAGGGTCTTAGCGCTAAACCCTGCATGGATTAGCGTGGTATTCTAGGCATGTGGTGCGCTACCATGACAACCCGACCATCAGTAGTATGGGCCAATCATCTTCCTCCGTGTGTGCTGGGCGAACACTCAGTACTGGCGGGATTCTGGACAGGAGACTGGACAGGAGAACTGGTCACTCTCGGCGTCAACTGCAGCAGACATTCAATCAATAACGCAGAACTTCAAACAAACTATCAGAAAGGCTAGATACCTATCCAAGATTACCTTGGTTAGATAGTCTAGAGAGAGATGCATGAACAAAGGGCAAGGAATCTATTGTAAGTGACGGGAACCTCATATATGTCACGTTGCTAGGTACTTTGTACACCTATGTCTACTCAGTATCTAAGGTATGTACCTACACTATAGTACACTACCGGTGGTACAGTAGGTATCAATCCAACCACCGCCTTCAACGGCCAATGTTTGGTTGCCCGTCTGCGCTTGAAGCATACTCCCAAGATGTAAACAACACATGGCAGAAAATCTACCGCAATTCTTTGAGAGGAAGACACCTAATAGGCCTACTAGTTTCGACCCAACAGGTCATTGATGCCCGTGTGCAATGCTGTGCACTTACTACAGTCAGCTACATGTAGGTACCTACGTTAATATCACATTTACTTGCAGCATGAATGCGCCAATAAAGCTTGAAACCACTTAAATTAGCCAGATTGTAGGCCACCCTCTTCCAAGTGTTTCATCAATTTCTATCTATCTACACTACCTCCTATTAGGTACTTAAATAGGTGCCTAGTGATATCGACCTCCGGATAGGTTCCTACATGTGCAGTAGGTTACCTAGATAGTCTGCGTCACATGTGCGTCGCATCTTCACATGCAACCTCTTTAACTTCCCTGATCAAGCATCATCACCTGATCATATCGACTACAGACATACAATCATACAGGCCCCAAGAATCTGTCTAGTGACAACTCGGTTGTTGCTGACTTGGGAACAGACTGCCGTTTGCGGGTGTATATTCTGACTACTACGAGGAATCTTCCTTAGATCAGGTTAAGCGCCCGATCGGATACGCCTGCTGACTCATCACGATAGCTCTATAACAGCTTCGCTAAATCTACAGCATATTTTCACAACCTCCGTAGGGTTATATACATTGCGGTTCTTGCTTACCATAACCGTCCCAACAACAATACTATAATAGAATAGCGTTCTAAATCCGGGTATCGAACTTCACTATGTATTTCCTCAATACAGCAACGCATTAGGCAGCCCTATATCAATATAAGTCAACCTCTATTACCCCTTGAGGAAGCGGGGTTTGTTCGATATTTTAGTGTCTATTATAGTTTAAAGCCATCTTATCTATAGGTCAGGTAGAATCCTTCTTTGGTAGAACGAGTTTCCAGCCATGGCTATTGAGAAGCTTCAAATACTCGCACTGCTTAGTTAGGTAGCCCTGGACCCGTTAAGGCAGTATTATACTCATCTCACGATTACTGTAGCAGCAGGTGCTAACTGAGTGTCACGTAACCTCTAATGGTATAGTAGGGCTGGTCACCTCATACATTACTAATTTCGTAGGCACTACACCTTGTAACTAGCTTTATACTACAACATACTCTAGATAAGTCTTTTATTTTGCTTAATTCAATCATACGATAGTTCCCATACTTCGTAGTCATCCTAGAGTAATGAGAGTGAGCCTGTGCTACTACAACTACTAGGTCGACGGGCACCGAACATCATGTTTAGGAGTGGCTTTTATTCCTTTCTAGCCTCCCCTGAAATACGTTTGTCGTGCCTATATCTAGATACGTGTCACAATCCCACGATACCTAGGAACAAAGAAGATTCCCTGTATATAGCAGTAGCGTAGCTACGAGGGTATTCCGAAGGCCTCGTGCATCAACAAGTGTCATATTCTCCCCTATACTAGCAGTCCTAACAATACGAACGAAAATCTTCCTCCTCCGTTGACCTTTCATAGCCATACCGAAGTGCGACTCTCGGCAAGTGTCATCCCCTAGTCTTTCTCATATCCAACTTTGTTAACAGTTCGTTTCTTTCTGTTAGCTAGCGAGTGCAGAGAAATGGTCCTAGACACTGATATGCTTATTCAAACTTAAGGACGCGAAAGCACCTAAGTGAATCAATACGGGGATCAGTCAAAGGCTAAGGGGAGTAGTGATTACCCAGTCACCCGCCCATGAATCATGTATATGAGATGATCTGTGAGGGAAAGAATACAATATATTCTTTTCTATCGGTCACAATGTGCGACCCCCGAAGGCAGTACTATGTCTCGTGAACGTTACTTTAGCGGTTTGGATACTTTTATATGCCATAAACGCTTGAATATTCTTACCAAGGCCATGAGAACTATGTACACGAGTCGGTGCCTAGGCTCGGCTAGGTCTTCTGGCGCCAGTTTTCGGCTCTAAGTATTTGCGCGTCATGGCCCATCATTACAATAATTGGTGTTAGGGTGATCTCTTTCAAATTTCATCCCGGGTTTCTATTTTTGTTTTTTTATAAAAAAAACTAAAAAGCTAGAAGGGTAGCGTCAAACATGGCCTAGTAATCATAATATGAAATCCAGTACCATGAGAAGGCAGTAATAACCCGAAAGTTCGCGTGAGAAAGCGGTATTGGGGGAGCTATATATGCCTCATCTATATGTTGGACTGTAATAGATCACATATTCTTCCTCGGTCTTCGTGTTCGTGGTTTCAGGACATAGGAACCCATACCGGATAGTCGAGGCAATATTATCGTGTCATGTGCCGTGCAATGTGAGATATGAAGATAATATGTAGTCAATTAAATCTCGCTAACTTCCTTCCTGGGGATTTTGGGTACGGGAATTTTAAGTTTACGGATGGGTAGTTCGTATAATGCTTCGCTAAGTTCTCTTTAATGTTTCTTGAACGACGCCACTAGGTTGCCTCGCAAAACAGGTTCGACACTTCAGCACACGGTTGCATGATTCTCTAAGGGTCTCCAGAGAGACTGGGGTCCTGTGATAGACTCCTGCTCGAATGTCATGAACATGTACGGGAACGCGCTAAACCTTGTAGGGCTCGTTGACATGGAGAGAGGAGGGCGATCAATATGTGATCGAGTGGTCTGGGCAAGACTCAAAGTTACCTGTTACAAATGTCCATCTCACATTCCACTTCCTTGTTGTACCGCCGTGAGAGGTTTTACGTAGTTTTAGATAAGTCGACAATTACCCGTAGGGTGTCACATAGCTAGAGCTTGTGGTCTGCGTATGTTATATTGCTAGGAACTAGGGTGGAGTTCACCTACTATAGTAAGTCGAGCTCTCCAAACCTAAATGTAAGTTCAGTCTAGCGAACGTGTTTAGAAGCGAGTGATCTGACGGAACACGAACACCGCCGTCTCTTCAATATATGTATTTTGCGGCCGTGTTGGTATACCGGAACCCTTTGCCTCATTCGCCGATCCGCTCAAAATATGCACACCATTCGCGGTCATAAATAAATTAGTTTCTTCTTTTAAATAAGGCGAATACATACATTGTAGTCAAATTTAATATATGTATCTTGAACTTCGGTAACATACGACTGCGTGCGGGCCACACGCCAGCTGAGTGAGTTAAGTAAATATTTCGTAACTACCTATGATAGTATATTCGTGTAATCTGATATCCCCATCTCCAAATAATGAATAAACAGCTTCCCCATCTATATAACAAGGGCTACTAGGTAGGGCTTGGAATATGACTTCGAATTCCGGATAATATTCTCAGGTGCCAAAGGTCCTTTGGCTTCTACTAAAGCCTCCGGAATGGCTCTAGAATTTTTGGTCTATATACACAAAGATATCGGCAGTCAGAGTCTTCATTGTCAACTTGCCTTACCATTCCAATCTTGGACTGAAGCAAGGGGTGAGGCGGCTGGATTCCAACACCGAGACATCAAATGTTTCCTATATCGGAGTTTAAGATTTCTGGGACTAGGTATTGGAGTCTAGTGCGCAGGATAATTGGGGATGGAAATAGGTAGTAGTTCTGATTTTATTGGCGCTAAGCGAGCTAAATATATTCATTACATTTATAGAGTAAAAGTAGTGGTTTTGTACATAGGTATACAACTTCATACATGCGTGATTATAATTTATTCGGATCTTTACTTTTCGTCCTGGAGGGTTCTATACTAACTACTTGTCTTTATTATGCATAGTGTCTGTCTAGAGCGCATCTACCAACGTATCTACCAACTAATCGCTGTTTAAATCATCCTACTGGGTGGGAAAGTAAATGGTATGACAGTGCGGATAGGCTAATTTGCTCCAGTTTGAATAGGGGCTAGTTTTGCCCAGTATTCTCAAAAATAGTATACCTAGAGCTATCCACCAGAGTTTAGGCCTTGAGAATTACGAATCGGCTTCTTCACTCTATGGTTGGCTTCAGCTGCAAGAAACCGCTGCCTTATTTTTTATTTTATTTTTTAATTTTTTTTTAATTTCCTTGCGCGGGATCTTTTATTAGGAGAATCTTATATGCTACGTGTCCCCTGGAGACAAAATAACTCCTACACTACATACTCCTAGGAGTCTGTATAAGCTATCCTAGGGATATCCGGTAACTAGCTTGCCACTTTCTAGTCGTAGAATTCGTTAGGTATGTCGATATAGCTTCACGTAACCCTATGTCGGTCATCATCTTCCTAGACTAGCCAACAGTGGAGTTCGAAGACTTATAAAAAAGTCAGAACCGCCCACTCTCTACGGGCAATGTGTTTCTCCGCATCGGAAAAATAACGTCACTTGTGGCTTAATGACCTTATTCGATTTCCGTAGCCGTCTTCTCTAAATATGGGTCATCGTAGTGTCAAATGAGTGAAACATGCGTTAAATCATGGTCTCCCGTCCCAAGTAGATAATTCCTAGAAAGAATGAGAGCTCGACTTGACGACATGCACTCGTTTATATGAAATATACACAAGAAATACTTAATATGAACTTGATTTTCATTAGCTGCAGAAAAGGGAGCGGTTAGTTGGCGCGATCTCTCCACCTGTACTTCGGCGGTTGTTGACAAGCGTATCTCATTGTTAAACTAGGGGTACTGAGAGTCGCCTTCATCCCTCGATATTATCGGAAACTCTTTCGGCGAGCCTAACTTCCGTGTTTGCGAGTTCATTTGTTTGATAGCACAGCAATTATGAATTGTCTTGGTTAAGATCTCTCGCCACTGAAAATAAACTTGCTCTCGGATACTGTCTCCTTTTAGGGGAGGGCATTTTCTTTTCCCATACGGTCTACGCAGTCTTCATACCTACCTACTAAACCCGTTACGGTACCATGTCTCATGACTATTCTAGACAGAGCTTTTACTGTATTCTCACGTAAATATCGTTTACTTTCAACAATACAATAGGCCTGTTTTCTTTTGCGCTGATAGTATAAAAAGGCAAGCCTTATCCCGATCGTATTTAAGAAACTGGCTTAATGCGGAATTAATACCGTGTGACATTGCAGCTATTGATAGCCCATGGTTTAATAATTACTCTGATTATTAGCTTAGTATGACCTGATTGAAAATAAGATAAATACTATATTGCCATTTAGTCATTGGACTCCTTATCGGATTGGGTATTGGAGCAAGTGTATAGCATATTGCTTCACCGCCATTTTGTAGGTCATCGCTTGGTCTTAACCGCAAGCTACCCATGCTTCTAACTCTTTCTAGTTTTGTTTTCAAACCGAACCCATCCTAGTTTACGTTCAAGATTCTCGATGACGTGTGGGTTGGTGGAAGGCGAGCCTTAGTCCAAATTCTGCGAGCCGCATGTTCCTGTGCCACGAGGCCAAACACAAAAATGAGGTTAATTACATGTTTGCTCGATGCATAAAGAAGCAGACTCAATTGCTGATCTCAGAATAAACTCATATTTTGGCGAAAGCTCAGCACTGGCTCTGACATCCAAAGGCGATCAGTAGATCTATTCAGGTAAAATGTGGAAATTGATCAACTCGACTTAGTAATTGTACTGAAGTTCTTACCTAGGTAGGGAGCTATTATATAACGATGAAGGATTTATCTGCAGTTCTTAATTTCACTGGAGAGACTTATTCTACAGAAATCGTCTTCCCTCTGGATATAGTTGAGTTTAATCGGCCGAAATTTAGGATGTTGAATATCGTATACCTCAAGGTTCACTCAATTCCTGCTCACCCCTCGTGGCGACTACTTCTCGTATTTGTCGACCTATTTACACTGCATTCTCGCCATTATCTCTGGGTAGTCGTGGAAAGAAAGTAATAATAATTATGTCATATTACGTGACGTAGGTGCATAATAAGAAATAATCTTGTGCGGAATTCCAACCAGACGGACCTTCATTGAGCCATTCGTTAACCTGCACAGCATCTCGAGAGCGTCTTACGCTTACTTGGCAGTGACAGATCGTCTGTCACGCGAGAGTCATATCATTTGGGGCGCAACTTCGCTTATTGACCGCTTTCTCGAATTTGTCTTCTACATTGAAATTTTGCATATTGGTGTGATGTATAGTTCGTAGTAGGCAATACATAGATACATCTAGCTGGAGGCCTCGCTAATTGCAGCCTCAACCGAAACTCGCATCTGCATTGCATCTAGTGATCATCTTGTAGGGCGAGAATCTATTGATATTGTATTATTGCCTCTAGATAGGAAGGTCGCTCATTTGATTAATAGATATGGTGGTCGTTTACATTATAATGATTGGGTTAAGACGATCGATCATCGCAACGGTATTAATATATGCCCATCGAATATAGGTAGTGTAGACCCCCCACAATCTGCAGCCTGCTACTCGCATCCTTGGATTTTGTTGGGGTGCTGCAGCCAACCAAGATGCTCCTTAAGAGTCGGGATTAACTTGAAGGGTGCGCCTCAAATACCGTCTATTGCTACCTACCCGGAAAAACATACCTGGAAAATGAATACGTACACCCCCTTCCCATCTTCGATCTTGCAGAATGCAATAGCAATCCCAAGCGACCGGATACCGTGGGTTAGGTCCGCCACGCACCGTAGTGCACTTCCGCGAGACGCTTGGGGATTGGCATGATGACACGTCCTTCTCTAGCCTAGTAATGCATCGATTTTAACTATAGGTAACCCTCATTGGCTATACTAAATGTAATAAGAGTGGCTCAATAACGAATGTGGCGGAGGTAAGCGGCTGTCTTCTCATACTCTTTCCGCACATATACTTCTATAGCACTGCATAAGAGGTGTAGTGTGATTAAGACTGGTGTGGTATATACAAGGTACGTCCCCTGTAGACTGGTTCATACGCCACAAGAGGATCTCGAACCCAGGGACAGCAGGATGGGAATTCCTAGTGTGACACCAAAACTGGATAGAGTAAATGTCCTGTAGATCATTAAATGACTATGGAAATTGTATATGGGAAATTAACCGTCGATCAGTTTCTGTTGACGGATTCTGGTATAATTCCATTGACACTAGCCTAGAAAGTAATGGGAAATGAGATTTGGATAGAGATCAGGGTTTCCCATATATATACCGTACACTAAATCACCCACGAAGAGCCCAAAGTCGCTAGTGCCGGAGAGGTCTCAGCCTAGAAAAGTTAGGTGTTGGTTGGAATTTGGAAAGAGTTTCCTTTAATGATGGGGTAGAAAACCCCCTTTTCTTTTTGTAATCAGCCCTGTGGCTCAGAGAAAAAGCCTTTTTCTATGGTACCGGGAGGCCGTGATCCATTTCCCGGAAGACCTAGTGTATATGGGTCTATGTCTGCATGTATGCTTGCACGATCTGTACATAATAACAATGACCCTAGAGATCGGCACGCTGGGTTATCAGGCACGTTTTCCTACTAGGTACCTACTGGGTAAGTTACCAGGTAGCTTGCGTAGATAGACTACTAGGTTAGCTTTCCTAGTTTTTCGGTTCACTCCCGCGCTCATTGATTTGTTAGTTTTTCAGATTTCAACATGTACTATGCACATTCGGCGATCCTCAAGCCTAGACCAATCTAATAATAATATCTATATTCGTGGGCGGCTTGATTAACCACCTGGTACGACCTTGGGCACCCTAGTCTCAAGCGGCTCGCGAACTCGCAACGATCTAACCCGCGTGGGAATAGTATCATACCAGTGGTGGCCCTCTCGATGTCGATCAGTTCTGGACTATACATTAACCGCGCTTGTTCTGGGTATCTGTACATGAGCCTCACTGTAATAACAAATTGCTGACAAGCATTTAGGGATTATTGGCCTCCGACTGTGGTTAGACACCCCGAGTAACCAAGAATATGTCAAACGTTTCTGATGACTACCCTAGCATACTTACTATTCTGTCTTGGGTAAAAGAATGTGTCGCTTGAGAGGGATTCAGACCTTATTGCAGCAAACTACTTGCTGTCGGAGAATTTAGGGCCCTTGTTCACTCCTTGCTATGAACTGATGCGATCAAGGAATGATTGAAGCCTCATCACATATAGCCAGGGTAGGTAGCTCGGACAACTCATCCGGAAATTGTGCCTAAAAGATCGTGATGCCTAATTTCGCATGGTGTATGTCCCACCATCTATCCAGATATGTGAACATTTCCGAGGGAAAAGAATCCGTAGGCCGCATATAATAACCTCAACCCGCAACTCCAGAAGGCAACAAAACAAAACAAAGCCTAGCCTATTTAAGCGTCCGTAATCACTGTGATGACCTCTAGAATACCAGTCTGTTTGTTTCTCTCCCTGTGGCTCTAGAACTTCACATATGCCCTCCAAGCCCATAGCTTCCCGCCTTCTCTAGAACTTATGGGATGGGGAAACCAGCTTGGGACAGTCTGTCCATTATTCTTGCTTCTAAGTTTGCTAGATGTAGATGATGATTAGCTGCGTGGCAGTATCTTAGATCGGAGGGAAACTCACATGGTCGTCCCTCGGCAACCGCCGAAGAACGGACTCGGATCTCTCGCGTCGCAACTGTAGCTCCGTGGTACGTAGTGGGAGGGATGGATTGATAGTCCATCTGGTAGGCGTTGACCCGAATGGTATAAGTCCCAGATCTGCTGATAAATAGATCAGGGAAGACTGCGAAATCTTTGGGACCTCTGCTGCTGTGCGAGCTGGCCTCTAGTGCCTGTGGGCACACTGACAGTGTGCCTTGAAGCAAGTCTGGGTCGACAACACGCCCATGGGAGTCCACGAGCACGGCCTGAAAGAATGTGTACTGGCCGTTCGGAGAGCTGACGACCAGGGGGGGATAGAGGATCATGCCTCGCTGAACTTGTGTAGGTGGCTCGACTGCAACGGAGGCCATACTTGCGGAATTTGGCGCCTTGGGGACTGGGATATAGGAGAAGGTGTCTTGGTGTTGGTGTGAATCTGATCGCTCTCGAAGACAAATCATGGTCGAGACATCGACTTGATTTATAGGCGAGCCTATGCACCATGATGACAACGCCCCTGATGGGCCACAAGCTCCTCGTATAGCTAGGTAGAAGGGGGTGGTAGGTACGGCAAACCCATGATTAGAAGTGACCAAGGCCGATGAGGATGAGTACCGTCAAATCACGCCGAAGGGTGTTAGTGGAGAAGGAAGTCGTTCCCTGAATAGCCTCTATGGTCGTAAGGAGGCGGAGGTGACTAATAGCACATCTCAGCGTGCCTCTAGAAGCAGATCCGAGGGGATGCGAAGGGTACGGCGGAAAAGTGAAGCTTTGCACATAGTAGGAAGCATGGTGACTACATCTTGACCATATCCTAGCGCTATCATGCTGATGATAGTTGCTGTGCGCACACAGGGGCAGTACAATTTCTTTTTTTCCCGGGCTCCCCTCCGCTGATTCCTGTGTGGTCGCGGATTTTGGATGTCAAAAATGCTCCCAAGCTTTTTTCAACAAGGCTACCATTACCAGTTCCGCAGAACTGGTGAGGCTGTTTCCTAACACAGCTTTAGCCATGGCGTCGAAAATCCCTTCGCTGCACGATCCGATTAGTCCCGGACGCCACACGGGTTATTTATGTACATATAGTCGATCTCAGTGTACATGTCTATTTACGGTTAGATCTAAAATGACGGAGGGAAAGTGATCTGAAGCCACAATCTTGATCGTAACGTCAAGTGTCGCTTTATCCTGCCATTCTCGGTGTCTCAACTATAATCTATAGAGGATCCCTAACTGGAGCTATTAGCTCCAGATTTACCCTTGTCATATATGACATCAGCGGGCTAATTCCATACACGGTTTGGTTGGAGCGCAATAGCTGGTAACTTGTTCAGTAATCAAAAGTTGAAAGTAGATGCCACCATGCAGGGGACCGATTATAAGACAATCCTGTACGACGGTACAGTTACGTAGTAGATAAATGATACTTAGCTGCGTAACTTCTTGACGACTTTTCGATTGGAAACTTGCGCGTAACTGCTAGAAAAGACCTAAGCGAATAGGGGGAAAAAAAAAGGGCAGAAATCATTTGATATTTAATCTGTTACTAGGGCATTAAAAAACGGTTAGATGGAAACTCATACGGTACTATATACTACTGGCTGATTTCGTGTAGGTGATGCATGCGTCGTTGACAGGGGTTATATCAAACAGAACAATTCCTACCTCTATTGAACGCCAACGTACGTACGAGCCTTAATTACCAGGTACGCTTATAGTTATATTGTAGGAATCATCACTACTGTCTCTGTTACGTCTTTTCGGGAAGGGAAAAAAAGAAAATAAGTGAGACTCGAATCAAGTAGATGGTAGACGCTATGCATTGCTCCTTAGTTGCGTCACCGTCGCTGAAACAGAATGTAGGGAGCTATAACCAGAAGAGCATTGCCGCGCCTCTTCCGTGAGCAGTATTGAAGCGCCAAACATATCAGTATAGACGCCTCTTTGATTAAAGCTGGAACTAGTAAGGAATATGTACACATGAAGGGAGGAAGGGTCCGTTCTTGAAATGTCATGTGTCCGGTGAGAGTCACGATCTTGTTATCCAAAGCGACAGGCCGAGAGCTACAGACCGGAAAGTCACTTTCTACAGATGCATAGTGCGAATTGACCAGCGCAGTTGACATCTCGGCACATACATGGCTCACAGAGCTCGCACATAATTAACGGTTTAAATCATACGCTTGCAAGTTAACTTCTCTTTATGGGATCTGAGGGATCTCGTTTGTCACGGCATGAAGTATCTTGGAAGTGGTCCGTCCAGTTGCTATATCATGGGACTGGGAAGAGAATGTGGGCAAGCCGATTACCCGATTACCTGGTTCCTCTCACTAGCGCAACCAGGTATTGGGGAAAGCACTACCGGTGTGCCCGAGCCAGTTCACGGAATTGGCTTAGGTAGTTTGATGGCGCTGAGGCTGTCTCTTGTGTTTGCGTAACCTACAACGTTGATTGTTTTCCGTGAAGCTAGCCTTATGGCAGATGACGTTCCAGAGCTCAACATAATCGTGGCGTTGATCTGCGAGCTAGCCGCCGTGAGCTATAGTAAATGTCAATCATACCACATTGGGGCCATCTGGATGGCGGAAAACTGCTCTAAAAAGGGGATATGGTCTTGCGGGAAACAGGATAGGGAAGTACTGGCTGTGGGAATGGGAGCAATGACTGGAGACTTACTGCTTACTACTTACTAACATCTCTCCCTGTTTCTGATCCCCCTTGATGACGAAAATGGTCGATCGACAACGGTCTACAGTAGACCAATCTCGTCGACGTTGTCTTAACTACCACACCGCTTTCACCTGTGACACCACCAACCGGAACTGGCTCGCTACTTTTGGAAGTCCGAATCATACAGGCAACATGCTCTAATCTTCAGCCACCTGATATCTAATCCCTCAAGGACGCCCCGAGTTACTTAGATCTCTGAATCTTATTAATGAACAAGCAGGCTCTAGAAGGGGCGCCAATAATAAACAACATGGAATCCACATTAGATGTGGCTGAAAATTGCTAGTCCATGTGTGAACATTAGGAAGGTGAACTATTCAGCGCAAAATTTGGGTGCAGATCTCATTTTACAGATGTCGAAGCATAACACCCCACGAAAGGCCGAGACCATGTTTGAGTGCAGTAGGCTCACAGGGGTCTTGAGGCAAGGTGACTTGAAAAGCCCATCTATGGAGGGTTCGGTAGAAGAGAGGTCTCTCAAGAGAAATCTCCGACAAACGTCGTATATGCGGTATCGTCATTCATGACTTAACCCCACGGTGGTATCGAAATCCCCCACGGATACTGGAACCCCTGCTTTTAGCTTTAGGCGCAATTGCCGATATGAACGTGAAGATGTACCTGAGACTAGTACGTCCGGTTTATGGAATGAGACTCGCTGGCATGGTTGGAGGTGTGTTGGCATTTGTTACTACATTAGCGCTGGGTAGTTGTGTCTAGCGGTGCTAGTCTAATACAAAGTCTTGACTGACTGCGGGCTTCAATACATTTAGATACAGTCTAAAGTATCATGGCCTATGGAGAAAGTGGCTGCTGCATGATATCATGCAAGTGATGTAATATACCAGGATCCGAGATCAACAATCAAACTCGAAGTAGCTCTGAAATACATTTGAGAAAGTTTTGAAGCCACAAGCCTGCGCTCAACGTTCCAGTCTAAATACACTGTTGTACAATAGGAACGATGGTTGTCGTGTGATAATTATGAGTATGGGCGTGACGTCTGGGAGCCGGAGATGCGATCCTGCTTTTTGTTCTTTCGTTGTTTCCCTTTCGCCAGGGTGTCGGATGTTAGGTCTGAAAGAGACTTCGTTGATCAGCTGTGATGTATGTGTTGTGTAGAATGAAATGTGGTGAATTACAGATAGCCTCCCCCTGCCCTAATGACTATCCGGACCACTAGGCGCAGTCTGAGACTGACACTATTTACCTTCTCATCCACCTTACTGCTATCACGGAGTTCTTGTGCGTAACTGGACGCCATGCCAACTCTTCATCTCATCACCGAGTACAGCGTTGACCATTCGTTGTTGCTTCAGCATGTTTGCGCCGCGGAACTTTTCGGAGGCTATCTCGATTCCGTACATAGAACCACAGCCACCAGAGATATCCTGAACCATCAGCTCGGTCGGCGAAAACTCGATCATTAGCTTGTCCCATATAGCTGACTCTGCATCGTTGAGATAATCTGGTTTCTCGGGCCGGTCAGCATCGGGCGGGCTTGTTGCATTCGCAGCCGTGTTTGACGCCGTGGAGTATCGTAATGGGCGTG
The DNA here is from genome assembly GCA_022495195.1 of Xylaria digitata. NCBI lineage: Eukaryota > Fungi > Ascomycota > Sordariomycetes > Xylariales > Xylariaceae > Xylaria > Xylaria digitata. Next base: position 230,204 of record MU376971.1, on the reverse strand, counting down.
GTGATCGGGTCTCTTGTGAATGTTTTAAATATAGAAGGTTTCTTGCTACCAAATGTGAGGATAGTCTGGTGGTGGTGCTGGTTCGTGGGACTGTGAATGATCGCCGGATTGCGGCAGAGGCTGCAATACCACAATATCGAAAGCCTATCATTTTGCCGAGGCAGTGTAACCTATCAATCCAGAAGGAAGGATTGGGTCTGTGAGGGGTGTGGCTGTAAGGCCAAACGATATTCTAGCACCTGTATAATTGGGGTGGCGTTCAATATTGCTGTGAGGATCATCTACATTTTTTTTAGAAACGCTAGATACCAATTAGCAACAAGGATTGCGATGACATCCGAAGTTTTCGATGTTGCAAAGCTCCATCATGGGTATTGTTGGATATATCGATTAATCACATATAGTGCACATATATGCATGCGCTAACTATATAATAGGTAATATTTGTCTAAGACAAGCGAATTTTATATGATATATATACCTATCGGGGCGGATTGCTTTAGCCGAGGAAGTGAATATGTGGTTCCAAGGTTGCTTGGTAAACAAAACTGAAAGAGACATCTTACACTAAAGAAAAAGAAAACGAAACGTCCTAAAATAAAGTAAATAGGCTCTCTTGTCAACAAATACACAATTAAAAATAACCAGTGAGACTCAAACAGAGCTATTTTTACTATGTGCAATTCTGTAGTCCAGATGTTCATCTCACATAACCCTTACGCGCAATGACATAAACCAAGCTTATTTTTTCCCTCTATCTGGGTATAAATATAACAAAAGTTCCGCCGTCCCGGGTGTATCGGGAAAGTTATATTGGGTACAAAGTACATGCAGTGCTATTCTTCTCTTGGCTTTAAGTATTATCCTCATTCAGGAAGAACAGCAGTCCATGTACTCATATCTTCAATCTACAACACACTATCTCTGCCGATTCCTTGTCGTGTGGGATGAGGGGCCGTTGCTCGTGATCCGCTAGGGCGACACCCTTAATCTCGGGGTAGAAGAGTAGAGTTATCTGTACATTGGTGTGTGTGAGCGGTATTTATATTAGTTAAAAGATTTCGTCCTGTCCCATAATTCAACAACGGGAAAAGAGACCAATCAAGAGTGGATGGCGGTACGAGAGGGAACAATACAAATGTATACGTTTACATTATTCATATCACATATCATCTATTTATATAATTAGGTACACATTGGTTAAGAACGCCATTCCCCCAACTCTCAAGTAAGCCTAGGCAATCCAGGTTACATTTACGCGTATCGAACAGTGAATGGTGCCGTAACGGAGACATCCCAGTCTTTAGCCTTCTTGGCATTGCCGAAGATATGGAGAGCCTCAATGGAGAACTTGTACTCGCCAGGAGGCACATAAGTGCCATCTGCTAGGCGGCCGTCGAAAGCGGCCGGGAAGTCATCGCGTGGTGCATAGTCGTAAGGTGAGTCAAGAATGTCACCTAGGTTCTTGGTGGTATTGCCCTTGATCTGTAGCAGCTTAATGCTGATACGGGGCGACCCGAAGGCCATGAACGCAACGGCGACGGGTAGAGTTACGTCAGCAGTGGGATCTTTCGAGAGGACAAACGAGGCGCTGCCATTAACAGGGGCCAAGTTGGGATCGCTCGAGATGGATAGGTAGCCAGTATCCAGAACACGGGTGCTGTATAAACTACCTACGGCACCGTTATACGGCAGCGAGAGGTTCTCACCGTTAGTACCGTTTAGGGTGATATAACCGGAGTAGACTGGAAGACGGGAGCCGTCTAGCTTGGGAGGTGTCACGGTCACGCTAATACTGGCGCTGCCTCGAGGAGGCACGGTAACCGAAGAGCGGCTTAGTTTGATTGTGGCGTACTCATCCGAGACTTCCAACCCGGGGAAGAAATCAGGGTAGATGGAATCGGAGAAAGTGTACGCAGTAGCCGCACCAACAGAACCCAACTTGTAAGTTACGGCCTTTTGACCCAGGTTCTTGATGGTAAATGACAACGCCTTTTCGAGGTGGTCGGTGTCGTTGAACGCGAGATATGACTTACTGAGCAACGTGGTAGCGAAGGCAGCGTCATAAGCCTGGACGAGACCGGCTCCTACTTGGGACACCGCAGCGAGAACATTGGCGTTTCCGCTGCCAGCGTTATAAAGTCTCGGGTTGGCAGTAGAAGCTATTAGGGCCTCCAAAGTAGCAGGGTCAAAGGTACCGCGAACATCAGCAATAAGGGCATAGATGCCGGCAACGAGAGGGCAAGCCATAGAGGTACCGGAGATAACGGCATAAGAGCCAAGCGTCTGGGGCCAGGTCGACAAAATATTGCCACCAGGTGATGCTACCTGGGGCTTAACGTCCATTTCGTAAGTCGGATTCCATGTGGTGAAGGTACTGGCGGCTCCGCCGGTAATAGTGTTGTCAGAAGTGATTAGACTACGGTGTGTTAGCTACAAAGCCCTGTAAGATATGAGAGTATTCCTTACGAGACTGGGGCTGTTTCTGGGTCGGCCATGTTGAGAACGACCTCAGAGCCAGCAGCAAGGCTCTGAACCCATGCTACACCTTGAGACGCAGTGGTCTATGTCGAGGTTAGTAAGATATAGCGAGATTTCAGAGAGCCTAAACTTACCATGCCAACGGCTTTAATAGCCGTGACTTCCGACACAGAAGGACCTGAAGCTCCATTTGGAACATTGTTGTAGAACAGTACATACTGGGCGCCAGCATTGGCAGCGTTAGTGGCTTTTTGGACGAAAGTGCAAGTGCCGCGGCGAATGAGGACGATTTTGTCTGATAGATCGGGAGTATCAGCAGGATATGGGTCGCAGCCCTGGGCAGCTTCGGTGGTATCAAAGCTTGGAGCCCATAGAGGGAGATTGACGCCAGCCCAGGCAAATGGATCGCCCACGACGTAGCCAAAAGTCTCTTCATCACCACCATCGACGCTGAAAGACGAGTCAGTGAGCAGCACGGGCGTAATCCAGTTGTCGACGGAGGCAACGGAGGTGACCCGCTTGCCGTTCGACGCCGTGCTGGCGTAGAACAAGCCATTTGCGCCGGCGTTTCCAGCAGACACGGTGCAGGGCACGCCAGCCTCGACGATTCGGGACACGACAACTGCCCATGGATCCTCACTCCACCCGGAGGACCCTCCAATAGACGCAGTGATAATGTTGGAGCCGTCCTCGAAGGCCCTTAGGTACGCCTCAATTAGAACATCGTTGGCAGCGCTTCCCGTGCAGCCAAAGACTCGATACGCGCCAAGAGTGACTCCGGGAGCAGCGCCTGTAAACCCGTACTCGTTTGCCTGCGCCGCAATGATGCCACTGACGTGACTACCGTGGCCAGCGCATCCGTCATAGGGACTGTGTGGATGTTAGCCTTTCATGCTTTCACATACATTACTCCCGTCCTTTGTGTAGTCGACTTACTCAGCATCGGGAACAGGAGTGTTGTAGCCAGTGTAATCATCACCGACAATATCGTAACCGTAAGAGACTAAGCAGCCGGGTCCGAAGCACCCTCCAAGAGCCGGGTGGGTATAGTCAATGCCGGTATCAATGACACCAATTTTGATGCCCTTGCCAACAATGCCCTTGGCTCGCAGCTTGTCCACTTGCGTCATCAAATGAGGCGAGAAAGTGTCATTGCCCAATTGTCTCTTGACGTTGCTATGAGCGACACTGGCGTCCTTACTCTTACCCGTCCACACAATCTCGTCCTTAGGGAGGTCGTAGATTCGGTTGGGCCAGACACGCTTGACGCTTGAGAGACCTGCAAGAGCTGCGGCCTCGTCTTCGGCAGACTCAGTATCGTGAAACTGAATGGATACGCCCTTGAAAATGGAGGAGTCGAAATTCACTGCAGAATTGTAAGTCAATGACTCTATAAGAGATAGATATTTCTAGAAAACGGATTTTTCCGAAACAAATTGTCTCTCACGGAGAAAAGAGAGCTGGTGCTACTTACTGCGCGTCTTTGCCTTCGAGCCGATGCGGTTGAAAAATTCGGACGCATCCTATCCAAAGTATATCATTAGAAATGCATGGCGTGAAGTAGAATTGTAAGGATGTACCTGAGAATCTTCAAACTCAACCACATAGCTGCCAGAGAGGTGCTTTGCCTCTGATAGCTTCTTAACTTCGGTCGAGAGAAAACCTCCCGCGCTGGCAAGCAGCGAAAGCACGAAGGTGCTGCGAACCATGGTGGCTAATTGGCAGCCCGCCTACGAGACAGAACACAACAAAGGTGTGTGGACGAGAAGGGAGGGGGACGAGCGCAAGCGGACTCGAGGAGTGAGGAGTATCAAAATTCCTTCGTAGGAAAGGCGGGATGGCCATGGTGTTTTGTACTCTGGCCCAAGACCCCGTCTACACGCATGGAGCGGCACAACCCAACGACGCAACTGAAGCTCGGAATCACGCATCTCGCAAGCCAGGGTCGGGCTTCGCGCGCCATGCATGCAATCAATGATAACCACCACACAGCTTCCGTTGTAGTATTAGAGCGGCCGACGGCCAGGGTCTCAAGTGGGATCGCTAAGCAACCCCACGATGCGAGCTTGGCAGGGGAAATGACTACCGTTACTTGCAGCAAGCCAGCGGTTATGCCAGGATGGATAGCACGGGCGAGTTACACGGTTCCATGCTTTGTGCCGCCACTCAAATGGCTTGATCTGTACGTTGGACTGTATTTGATATCACGAGGGTGAACGAGCCGCGTTGACGGTGAGACCTCAAGCTTGGTTTGGGGTAAGGCGTAGGCTGAGTACTTTACATGACGGTAAAGACTTGGTACTATACCCTTAGGTATATATTGTGTTGTGTCTCGACCGGAGATTAATATCGTGATACAATGCAACTCAACGTCGTGTTATAGTCGTCTATCTACTTCTCCTTTACACTACTTCTGCTCACTTCTACGGTACCAGTAATACTAGCGGTTTCCGTAAACATTGATTTACACGTTAGTCGAATGGATAACACAATATTGGAAGCGCGCTTTCTAGCTTACTCATTCTTTTCACATTCCTAACGCGGTCTAGCGTAATGGTAGCCTAGCTCTCGCCTGGTTTGTAGCCAAGAATCTAGTCCCAGCTGAAGGTGCTTATACTACTAGTACAGTGGTGTGTAGATGTGTAGCGTAGATTCATTCTGCTACTACTTCATGTTGAAAACATCTAACCTAGAGAGCATAGTTGTATCTATCTATGAAATTGAATGTTTTAGATGCCGAATCCCCGGCGAAAAGAACTTGAACAAGTAAGTCTCGGCAGTATCCGACAGATGATCAGCTAGGTGCAGGAATAGTGAGTATCAGATATTGATAACTCATGAACGCTTGAGACATAGGTACACTAGTGTAAATGAGCAACTATTCTCAAAGTTACCTACTATACCTACACTACCACTTATACGGTAACCATGCTCAGTATAGCTAGGTTATCATACGATAGGTATTCCGGAGATAAGAGGCTCAATTGAATAAAGACCTCCCTATTGCGGAAAAGCGAGCTAAGCAGCTAGGTCAGCTGTTCTCAGATGGCCTTCTTTCGTGCTTGTCTGCCGCCATTGAGTTAGCTAGGCCGGCATTATGAGATGCTGTTCTATGTAGAAAGATAACCAACCGCTCAATCTGCGCGGTGTGTATGAGTGAGACATTTCTAATAGAGCAGGCCTGCAGAACACCAGGATTCCAGACCTCAAGGTTGTTCTTGGCATGCCCAGACAGGTATCTGTCTCCGCCGAGAGACCTTGACCCTGGCTGGAGGAACTACCCCCATACGAACCACGGTAGCAGTCGACGCTTCGTGAAGTGGGCGACAGATCGGCAGTCGTTATCGCCTTCTCATTAAAAGGCGGTAACTTCATACGCCTTGCTGCAGTAGATGTCCGGCAACTAATATAGTGTAGTAGTACCAGCGAAAAAGCGTAGTACCTATATTTACGAGTCGGATCAAGACATCGCTATCACGGATGATAACCATCTCGTGCCAACAACTGGCTCTGTAACCCCCGACTTCGGGGCTCTTGTGCCACGCGTCTTTAGATGCAATGCTGCGATATTCACGGAGCAATATACATATGTGCACACACCTATGTGGCCGTGGACTATAGAAGAAACCAATATCCCGTCATACGTAGTACACACCAACGTTCATGTCAATCTGCCAGAGGTGTCTCAATATTTGAGGCAATCCATTGTTAAACGTGTAGTGGAACTCTATGTGCGATTGACGAGTGGAATTATCCGAATGCAGACCGCATAGCATATAGTATGATCCACAAGGTACCATGATCTACAAGCTACTGCACAAGGTGTCGACCCAGGTGAGTCGGAGGAGACATGTCACATATAGTCTGATCCGCTATGAATGTAGATCAGAAGAGAATGTGCTGCGCTTTCGGTTCCCGCACCTATTTTTCCGTGGATAGGGAAAAAAAAACTGAACGTAATGCTCGCCGGTTCAACGAGTAATGCATAATATGCCTGAGGTATGGGGCAACTCCAAGCCCAGGAAGAAGCGGGCTTAAACTGGCTACATTCTACAAATCTACCTCATATCCATTGGCCCGGGGTATGTTCGTGCTCACTAGACGAACGGGCCGAGCCTATTCATACGTTAGGTTGTTGAAGTTGGGTTCTTAAGGTGCACAGTTAGGAGGGGATATGTTCGAATCCTATAGCGCTAGCATGTGTCGGTTGCCCACTCTTTTCTTGTTGAGGGAACTCGTACTCATTCACCCTGGAAGCTTCCGGGGTTAAATTCCTAAGTCATTTCTCGGTACAGCAAGAATCACCCCGCGATTCTTAACACCCTTACTCCTGTGATAATTGCTGGCGGTACGACTTCCAATCGACGATGCTAAGCTCTAGTTAGTATGATACTAGTAATTTTGGCGTTATATCAAGACTCGCAGAGTCCACACTCTATCAATTTTGCCGTCTCGGAAGAAGTAAGTGACGTATTCGTAGAAACGAACTAATTAGCAAAGTGTAAGCGGCACAACAGGTCTCCTTCAAGACAACGAGACAAGACAGCCTACCACTGCGGCCAGTAGGTTCCGCGCCGGAGAGTTTACCGGTAGGGGTCCCAATGAGCTCAAGTCGAACGGCAACGCGCTGAGCCCTCTCGTCGGCGATCACGGTATCGACTCCGAAAATGATATCCGGGACAGTCGTAAACGCCTCTTGGATGAGGAGCCGATACTCCTCGAGCGAAAGACGTCTCGTATTATGGATGAGGTGCGGGTGGCAGAAGCGAGAGAGCTCCGTCGCCATCGTCTGTGCGTTAATGCAGCCAATATAAGATCGGTAAGTATCTCCCAGCTCTCGGGCCGAGAGATTCTTTCCCGTCGTGTCGGGGCTGTAAGTCGCTATGAGGTCGGGCGTCAAGACGTAGCCTAGTTCGGAGAGCTGGCGCTGCACGCCGTCGTGGTCGGATATGGTGGCGACTTTTGATATCTTCCCGTCCTCCACCCAGATTATACTTTGCTGTTGCTCCGTAACATTCACCGTTTTATTAGTAGCGGCTACTGTTAGGCGTAGCTTGGCTAGCAAGGTGGCTCCTAGACGCTGCGTTTGCGCATCGACTGTGATAGCGTCGATGTCGAGTTGGAGACGCCCGACAGCCTTGACTTTGTCTGCGAAAGCTTCTGGAGTGAGTATGTCTTCTCCATTGTAGTTTAGCGGGAAAGAAGCGAAGTTTAGGACATCTTGCCATCGTTCCTCATGGATGCATTGGATGTATGACCTGAAGATTGATTCAAGGGCAGCCATAGCGGACGTTTTTTAATCAGAGCGACACAATTAAGAGAAAAGATGCAGCACATGTGGCTTTGCTAGCATAATTACCGAAGATGGAACTAGGCATTTTTATATAGCGTTTTTATATCAACCGATGCACGGATATCTATCATCCAGTGGCATTCGAAGGGCGCGAGTTGACGGGGGTGAATTTAGAGAGAGTGTACCAATCCACGTCAATCTAAACTTTTTGAACTTTCCTCTTGCCCCTGCAACGACTCATCTTGGCCGTCTCTTCGCCATCTACATTTCGTTCTGCGACACTGGCGAATCTTTCACGCACATAGCTCAATTTAAGAGAGTAGCTCCTTTTCCACCTCGGGTCTCATCATAAACGCAATCCCTTCTTTCCTCCATGCATCTTCTTCCACCCAGTTCTTCGTCGCATTAAGCACCATATTCATCGGTTTATCTAGATCGTATATCGGCCAGTGCGGGAGTAACTCGGCCTCCATTTTACCATCGCCCTTCGCCGCCATTACCTCATTCGGATCCAGATAGTTGACAAAGCTGATATACGCCTGCCCGATGGCTCTGGCTAGCTTGGCGTGGCTATCGTATTCGGGACTCGGTCCCAGCAGGCCGGATATGTTCTGGAAGCTATAAGCGACGTTAACGAAGTGCTTGACGCCGTCCCACTCATTCCCGTTCCACGGCCTCTGGTCGAAGCGGTAACTATACACAGGCGCCCCGGCCGCCGTGTATAGCTCAGCTATCCGGCGACGCCCGGATATCATCACTAAATCCGCGCCGATGGCCATCGCTCGTCTCCACATCGACCCGCGCGTCGGGTGTCGAGTGCAATTGGTAATGGCGTAGGGAGGCTCGTAACAGGGATCATCAGGATACAGTTCTAGGAGTCTGCGAACCGTCGGGGGCGTGAGCGCGTAGTTCCGCCAAGTGAAGATGGAGTGGAAGATGTCCTCCTCGGTATTCAGGGTCCCGGAGATGGCAAATCCCTCGTCGGTGTTCGCTCCTATCAGGATTGGCACCTTGACGTATTTATTCTGCTGCATCAGCTGGCTTGGGTATCCCGTCAAGAAATCGCCATCTAAGAGCGGGTTCCATACTACGCTCGGGTGCGCGGCGAAAAGCGTCGCTTCGTCGACTTCGCGGAGACAGGCCAATTGGTTGGCTGCGCCCCAACAACCTACTGTTCGAGTCAGGTTTTCTACAGCGGTATTGTACCAGCTAAGAGACTCGACCTGCGCGCCAGTTGGGCCCCCACTCTCGAGAATTGCGCCGCGGAAGAGGTGGTCGTCTCGGCCGTCGTAGGCGAACAAGTGATAGGTGATACTCTGGGCGCCGGCGCTCTCTCCCCATAGAACCACTTTCCTTGGATCACCGCCAAAGGCGGCAATGTTCTCTTGGATCCAATGCAACGCTAACCGCTGGTCGAGCAGCCCTGCATTGCTGGACCCTTCGGCGAGCAATTGAGCCGTCTGGAAGAAACCCCATTGACCCAGACGATAGTTCATGCTAACGGCAATGACAGGTTGCCCTATCTCCTGGCTGACTTGCACTATGCCCGAGAGATTATACTGAGGATCGGCTGTGCTGCCTGCGTACAAACCGCCACCATGGATCCAGACTAGAACAGGCAGAGGCTCTCTTGATCTTTCAGTCGGACGGACCACGTTAATGGTTAGACAGTCTTCTGATAAGTCGAAACTCTGCTCGTATTGCATGCAGCTGTATCCATACTGAGTTGCTTTTCTGACTTCATCGAAGGATTCATTTACAGATAACGGCCATCGATACCTTAGTTGTCCCACGGGCGGCTGTGCGTAGGGTATGCCTAGGAAAGCATCTTGACCCCAGCCTGGAAGATAAAGACCCTCGTATGTGCCATTGATCGTTTTAACTGTTGGGGTCGTTGAATTATCTAAGCGGGTGGACAATGCGATTGTAAGGTTCGATAGTAGAATTGCTATTCTAGTGAGCAGTAGCGGAATCTTCATCATGCTACGTACTAGGAATCCCTCAAAGATAATAGCATTTGCTTTTCTCGCATTGCGCGAACAGTTTATTCAATTCAATCCAAGTTGTGAGCCTGTTCATATTATATCATACAATTAAAGAATCCAATTTGCTGAAAATAAACTAATTACATCTCCTGATTGGAGGAAGAATGGGACGTCAATAGAGGACCTACACTACACCGAGTCCACGTTGAGTAAGTATACAGGCAGCTTCCTTGCGGGGTAGCCTAGGGTATTTTCTGCATTGATAACCCGGGATGTACGATGAGGCCAAGAGAAAGGGTCGTTGCTCTTGAAATCGAGACAGACTATAATGATGATGAACACGAGAAGTCCGTTTGGTTGGTATGACTTTCAGAACAAACTTGCATCCATGATAGATTATGCATTGATTACATAACTAGCAAAGGACTATCATAAGGGGTATCAAAAATCCTGCATCATCAATGCTTTCTTGTTTCCTGGCCTCACACTCTGGGGGTTATGGAACAAATCATTGGGATCGTATGTGGTCTTGATAGACTCTAGCATGGCTAGATTCGGTCCCCAGTACGATTGCTGAGGATTTGCTAATGATGGGTCGACATAGCCGGGATAAGTCGTCAAGGTCTGCGGCATCGAGGCCTGAATGGTGCTGATGAGCCCACGCAAAAAATCCTTTGTATGCTTGGTGAGGACGGGGAGGCCGATGCCGTAACCTTGGCAAAACATGATCTTGTCTCGATGTGAATAGGCGGTGGCATTCATCGGGGTGTCGCTAATTGCACCTCCCGAAGCGTCAAAGATCAGAAACCACAAGAGCGTACCACGGTTCGTACTATCGATATATTTCATCACCTTTGTTATCGCATCCTCCGAGAGGGTCTCTTCGGCGGTAAATGCCAAGCTCTTAACAGTAAAAGCGCTTTGTATATCCGAGAGATAAAGCGCGGCATTTTCAGCCTGTTGGGCGATAACAGCAAGCCAATTATCGATAACCACGGATACATTGCCTTTCGGAATTCTTTGTGGGATACCAGATGCATTCCACTCAACTTCTGTGCCGTAGAAGGTGGCAGTGATGATGACTCCAAGCTCATGAGCAACAAATTCCGTGCCAAATCTTCGGTCGAGAGTCGGGTCGGAGACGAGATCCTGCCATTGCTTGAAGACCGGCACCATGTCGGTGTGTTTCCCAAGTGAGAGCGAATACGAATACTGAACCATGTTGCCAGGTTCAGGATGCGTCTTCATGACAAACTTCGTGACAATGCCAAACCCTGCACCAGCTCCTTTCAATGCCTACCTAGAGTTAGCCTGGAACCTGTATATCCTAAAACCTGTTAGATAGACTTACAAAGAAAAGATCGCTATTTTTAGTTTCGCTGGCGCGCTTGATAGAACCGTCCGCGATCACAACCTCAGCTTCTATAACATGATCTAGACAAGATCCCCACATGCGCGACGATGGACCTAGTCCCCCCTAACGCAGTCCTTATAAGCTTTGATACGGGCCGAAGATAAAAACACACTTACAATAGTGGCATGGCCACCAATACCGACGCCTGGGCAAGTTCCATGAGATATAGCTCTCTTCCCGTTGTTATGTAGTTTCTTGGTTACGTCGGCGAGCTTTGTACCGCCGCCTATTGTTGCCTGCCATGTCTTCGTATCGATGGAAAATTCTTGCAGCTTCAAGAGGTCGATTACAAGTTCACCATCCTGACCACCTAGACCTATAGTTGTATGTTAGATCTCGTGTCGATGACGTATCGCCATTCGAAGAGTATTAATCTCATACCATAGTTCCTATTATAAGTTAGTAGCTATTAGAGTAGATGATAACTAAGAGACCATCCCCTCACGCATAAGAATGTCCACCGGACCTTGGCTGAACCTTGACATTGTTGGTTGCGGCGCACTTGACAAATCCAGATACATCTTGGGCTGTCTGTGGGCGTGTTACGGCTATAGGTGTGACGGGAAGATCGAGGTTATATCGGTTGACCCAAGATATTTGATACAGCGGATTGTTAGGATAGGCAACGCAGTCGGTGCGGCCGTTGCAGACGGCGTTCAGACAGGTTGCCAAGGGGCTACTCGGAGATTGCCCCATGTAGAAGACTTCAGTGTAGAATATCGATACTTTAATAACGTATAGGAAGGGGGTTGATCGCGTTTGTTTCTGTAGGTTTTAGTAGCTTGACGATTGGGAAGCTCCTATGGGAAGAGCAGCTCGAAATTGGGAACCTGAACATGCCAAATAAGAAGTCACTCGTGTGGGCTTTGATATGAAGGAAGGGTAGATGCAAGTTCCCTCTGCTCCTTTATAGAGGTACCTGAATACCTGGGCAGGCAGGCACATGTAGTGTAGGCCAAAAATCGAAATTTTTTTTAAGCCAAGATCAATCACACGGGAACGGGGAAATGGGGCCACATGGAGGCCCCGTGTGTAATCTATACCCGCATGTGTGTATAGGTAGGAACAGACATGATCAACCCCAACATGCCCCTGGATAGGTATTCAATATCCCGTGTTGTTCATGTGCGACTCACCCAATGAGCGGGTGTGAACAACGTGGTCGCATCTGGGCTGCAACACTTTACAACCACCGGTCAAATAATTTTCGTAAGGACTGCCCGCAATCAACGTGTTTGCCATGTTCTCGGATTAGGTAGACATTTATTGCAAAAGGGGTGTTGACGTCAGTTCAGTTGGGCATTCGTTATGCATCTACCTAGCTGTGTAACAACCTTGATGCCAGATCAAATTGTCCATCTTGTTGTGACACCACCAAACACCCCCCCCCCCAAAAAAATAAAAATAAAAAAAATAAATGAATAAAAAATCACCTGGTGCGTTCTCATTCGATATTACCAAACCTGCATAGGTCATGCATAAGGTCATGCATCTCACCTACATGTGCAGTACAATATGCCTACGTGTGTACGAGGTATACTGTAAATAGCAGTGTATCTAGGCGGCAGCACTACCGGAACTAATCGAGGTTTTGTAGGTTTTGTAGTGTACGGAACATGCCGGAACTTGCCGGGGAAATTCAAGACAAATGTCTTGGTACCTACTGTGGTGTTAGTGTACCTGTTGCATCCATTGGCGTTAGCTAAGCCAATAAGAAGCCTATTCGGCCCCCTGAAATCCTACCGATTCCAACGCGTCATTGCCCATATTCATTCATCGTTGACGCCTCAACACTGCCCTAGTATCTCCCTATCCCATGACGGCCTTTCCTTTCTCTGTGATGCCCTTGTGTTAATTCATACGTGGTGTTATAGGAGTATGCTGACAGCACATGTATCATATGACCCCGATGAAGACTCGAGTTTCCGCATGTTTGACACTGGAGGGACACAGAAAAGAGTACCGAACACGCGTCGCCGAGACTTCCACTACCTACCTCTAGTAGCCTAGGTAGCCTACTGATACTCGTGTGATAGTGTACAGGTAGTTTACCCCATCTAGGCTGTAGTCTACGGTAGTGTACGGTGGCTAACTCGATCCAGGAGGGCAATTTCCCGGTGGTCTTGGGATGATGATGTTTCTTGGTACTTACCGCCGGCTGAGAGCAAGAGAAATTATTTAATCTTTATAACGGTGGAGCTGGCTAGCAACTTTTCATAGTGAGGATATAATAAAGTCTGACGGTTGTCATTCTCAAATCTCCCTCCGAAAGATAAAAACTTAAATCCTCTGTTGAGGACTGTCAAAAGACACTGCCCGGACAGATGGTCCGGATCGATCTAGTACATTATACGCTGACAAGGACTTTTGATTCCTACCTCGCTAGCGGCAATGGCGCTGGAAATAGTGTCGCTTTGTACACTACAAAAATTGGCAAGGGTATAGTGTAAAATGTATCGATCTCTATTTGCTCCTTGAGTCTACAAAGGGTAAAAGTGGGCATGTTACTTCGAAATTCATATAAAAGGATTACAGTCGTTAAACTCGTCCTCTTCTAGATAGATTGAATCATTAAGACCAAAGAGAATTGATCAACGCGAAGATACCTCATCATTTTACCTAGGTATCTACATTCCGTACTCATTCGAATATACACATACAAACTCCAAACCCATCTTGGAGGTAGTGTAGATACTATAAATGATCTTTAAACAGGTACCTAGGTATGCATAACGTATTAGCCACCCTTTTGGGCCAGCCCTTTTCCCATACAACATTGCGATTTTTAACCAACTACAACTCTGCCGCAACACGAAATAAAAAATCCATTTTTCGACACAATATATACGACGATATAGCGATACCAAATATCGAAATTAAAGGAGCGAATTACGCGGCGCAAAAAAGAAAAAAATTATTATGTTTATAAGCCACTTAAATTTAAATGGTTTATAAGCATAATAATTTTTTCCTTTTTTACGCTAAAGGTTTAATTTTTTTGAATTTTATATTCGGTATCGCCGTATCGTTATATATATCGTATCGAAAAATAGATTTTCTATTTCGTGTTGCGGCGGAGTTGTAGTTGGTTAAAAATTGCGATGTTGTATGGGAAAAGGGCTGGCCCAAAAGGGTGGCTGGTCCAAAAGGGTGGCTAATACGTTAAACGGTCCCTACCCCGCACAGCACTCAACTGCCCGCAGATTCGCCCCTCCCCAGACCAGCGGGGCGAGCCTACATATGGAGCAAGTCATGGGGGGCACCGAGGAACCCTTATCCACAAAAAGAGCCCTCACTTACCGGGTCGGGTTTTCACTCCCCCATCTACTGTAGAACCGATCCCCTCAGTCTCCATTCTATCTCCAGAGAGCCCCTCTCCAAGGAGGGGTTCGCGGCATCTGTAAGCTGAATGATGGTAACGCTATCCAATGCCGAAGTTAGAAACATTGCGGTCTTACAGTCGTTTCCATACCCTACCTATGTAAGCTATCCCAAACCTAAAACCGGGGCTTCGGCATTCGCATCTACTGTAGAATGATCGTATCTACTCCTCTTCTCCTCTAACGATATAGGTATCAAATCCTGGAGTTAGTAGTTAGCCCTTGCATAGCAGAACAAGCCTTTACAAGTCCAATGATATTCCGACCAGCTTTTGTTATATAGACTTTTTTTTTTATATTTTATTTATTTAAGAGGGTCTACGCGAGATTTCTTGACTTCGAAATATACCATGTATACGGCATCATTTGCTTTCTTCGAGGCACTATGGGAGGCGGGCGTTACGCATTGCTTTGTTAACCTGGGCTCTGACCACCCTAGTATTATCGAAGCCATGGTGAAAGGTCAGCGGGAGAAGAAGGGCAATTTTCCTCGCATTATTACATGTCCAAATGAGGTACGTCAACTAAAGGGATGTGGGTAGGCGGATATGCTCGCGACACTGTTCCCTGACCAACTATACTACAATAGATGGTTGCCATGTCCATGGCTGACGGCTACGCACGACTGAGTGGTAAACCCCAATGTGTTATTATCCACGTCGACGTGGGAACCCAAGGCCTGGGTGCAGCTGTGCACAATGCGAGCTCCGGTCGAGCGCCCGTCCTCGTATTTGCTGGATTGAGCCCTTTTACGCTCGAGGGGGAGATGCGTGGGTCACGAACAGAATATATCCACTGGATTCAAGACGTCCCCGATCAAAAGCAGATCGTGGGCCAATACTGCCGCTATACGGCCGAGATCAAGACGGGCAAGAACATCAAGCAGATGGTCAATCGTGCGCTGCAATTTGCCAGGAGCGATCCTCGGGGTCCGGTCTACCTAGTCGGGGCGAGAGAGGTTATGGAGGAGGACATTACGCCGTACTCAATCGACCAGAGTCTTTGGGACAGAATCGAGTTAGGCGGACTACCACCTAAAGCGTCTAGGGCAATCGCAGAAGCACTCCTAGGCGCTGAAAAGCCGTTGCTTGTCACGGGATACTCTGGCCGTAACCATAAGATCCCTGGTGCTCTCGTTGAGTTGGCAAATACTATAAAGGGGCTACGTATACTTGACACGGGTGGTAGCGATATGTGCTTCCCTGCCTCCCACCCTAGCTGGCTCGGGCTTCGATATGGCAATGACGACTCGATCAGAGAGGCGGATGCCATCCTCATCTTGGACTGCGATGTGCCCTGGATCCCAACACAATGCAAGCCCAAAGAAGGCATCAAGATCTTTCATATTGATGTTGACCCACTCAAGAATATGATGCCAGTCGCCTACGTGGCTGCTCAGCACCGATACCGTGCAGATGCGCTTACTTCCGTTGAGCAGATCACGGAGGCCGCTAAAGAACTCACGGGTAAGGTTGATGCGGACATCAACAATAAGAAGTGGGACGTACTACGAGCCTCATATGAAAAGCGCTTAGCGGCTATCTCGAAAACGACTGTCCCGGCCGCTGATGGCTCGTTCGGAACGGGGCACCTGTGTAAGACTCTGCGGGCACTTTGTCCTGAAGACACAATCTGGGCTGTCGAAGCCGTCACGAATACCTTTTTCGTTCACGACGCTCTGCGGCCAGAGCTCCCGGGCTCGTGGATCAACTGTGGTGGGGGTGGCCTGGGCTGGTCCGGTGGCGGTGCTTTGGGTATCAAGCTGGCCTCGGCCGCCGAGCATGGCGGTAAGGGCAAGTTTGTAGTGCAAATTGTGGGTGATGGGACGTACTTGTTCTCAGTACCAGGCAGTGTGTACTGGATATCCAAGCGGTACCAAATCCCAGTACTGACCATTGTACTCAATAACAAAGGTCAGTCTATTGATCCTGCCCTATTTCCCAGTGGCTAACTTTGCGACTTAGGCTGGAACGCTCCGCGGAAGTCCATGTTGCTTGTCCATCCAGAGGGGCTAGGCTCGACTGCAACTAATGAAGAGATTAATATCTCCTTTGATCCTGTCCCTGATTACGCGGGTATCGCGAAGGCAGCGGCTGGAGGAGACCTCTTTGCCGCGAGAGTCGAGAAGGCCGATGTATTGGAAGAAACTCTCAAGAAGGCCATTGAAGCTGTTGAAGTTGGGCAATCTGCAGTCATAGGTGAGTTGCTTGTAGCGTTATACTCTCCCTCCTTCTATTGTTATCACGCTTAGATGTAGGATTTTTCACTTCAACTGAAGGTTTCTACACTCTCCGCTTCTTTCTGGGTACGCGTAAAGAGGAGGTGCTAACTCTGGATCTCATAGATTGCAAAGTGACTCTCAACTGCTAATTAGCTGAATCGTCGACGCCGAAGCTGCGTGGACATCGCCTTGAGAGCTTTGTGGAGATGGTGATAGGCTAATCAGCGGGCGGGCCTAGGCGTATTGGCGTAGCGCGAATGCTTCCGTAGGTCCTCGCATGTGTAGATCTATTCAAATGCTTGAATTTTCAAGAAGTGTCTGAGGCCTCCTTCGCTTTAGGATCGAGGCGGATCAAGGGTCTAGACCAATTTTGCTGTGGAGAAGGTTGATAACAGGCTATGTTGATCGAGGATGCAAATTGAAGCCCTCCATGATCTATCTAAGCTAGTGTATAGCGTTCGCACCTGTCACAGCTTGCATTCCCATGAAGTATGCGATCTGACTTCCGATCTTGTCGGGGTTGTATGTATTAGAGTCCGACGATATGCGGAAGACATGGTTAGGTAGACAATGCCACGACATAATTGGTGCTTCCCCTCACTGGATACGTTTCCTCGTGCATGCTATAGGAAAGAAAGATTTGGAGAAGACTACTATGTAGTTCAAATGCAGTTGCATTTTGAAGCTTGGTAATTGCAGAGGTGAGATTGCCGATCCAAGTGTACGGGACATTTGCTCCTGGCGAACGTAGTGTAGTATGGAAATGCGACTGGATTTGGCAGAGATCTCGTCTGATCTTTTGATTCACTACGATAGTAGATGGGGTGGATGAAATTATCAGCCACTTAAAAGACGAGACAAGATAAACTAGCTCACCTTTCACTTGTAGATCGACGATAAGTTAACAGGAGGCCCTACTGTAAAGAGTGATCAAACAAACTGAGGGTAACCCCCCCCTGCTTACCTGAGAATAACCGTGCTTTTTGGTGTAAATATGATCTGCAAAATACTTAGCCCACATAACTACTCGAGCGCACTATTTGCTGCACTTTTCTTTTATAACTATTACAACTTTGCAAAAACGTATGTTATTGTTATACATTTTAAACTATTTGATAGCTTTTTAAAAAGTGCATTTTTTAGTTTAAGCTGCACAATAATAGCTTTATTTTTTGCAAAGCTATAACGGTTACAAAAAAAAGGTGCAATAAATAGTACGTTTAAAGTAATTATGTAAGCTAAGTACTTTGTAAGTTGTGTGTACACTAAAAAGCACGGTCAACCTTAGATAAGCAGGGAGGGCTAACCTCAGCTTGTGTGTAGACTCTACTGTGAGGTCGAAGTCTAGACTTGGACAATGCGGCTTCATACCGGTTCTTCAGCTGACTACTAACTATGTACTCTGCTAGGTTAAGTACTTTTACCTAGAACTAGCCTTGGCATGTATTTACTTACACTACAGAGGTACATATGTCACATGTAGTACTTGCAGCCCCTGGGGCACCAATTCACCAATTCACCAACCCAACCATTGCCTGACCACCATGGGCAGATATAACGAACGGGCACCGGGTACCTACTGCAACTCATTGTGTGGTGACATTGTGTAGTGACATTGAGTACCTAAGCAGTATTGCACCGGGTATACATAGTAGGTACTGAGGCCGAAGGGTAACTAGGTACATATAGGTATTAAACCCCTGACATGCTGGCCCCTTTGTCTTACCCCACCTGAAAGACTGCTGTGGAATTGGGTCACAGCCAGGCCCTTTGCTTTTTTCGGTTGGTAGCGGGGTCGAGACGCCAAGATGGTTGCTGTATCAATTATACAGACCACCTGTAGAGAGCAAGCCATCATCAGTCAAGAGAATATCCTTCTTCTTCAACTTGACCTCTCTCTCTCTTCGGGACGTGGTAGACCAAAGTCTTTATTTCCCATTCGCTCCCGGTACCTCTTGTTTCTAATATTATTGAATTAAACAACCTTTTAATTTACCATTTCCATTTAGACGAGACTTATACAAGACTTTCTATTCGTAGCTTTGACGTCCCGATTCCAACCGATTATCCTTGGTTGCCTGTTAACCCACTGACCTCTCATGAACGCCATCATCATCATGATGACTAGATACCCAGTCACTCATATAGTATGCTAGGCCCTGTACCGTATATCACCATCCCATGGTTTGTCACAAGTAGGGGATGATGCGTTTTTATCAAGGCCCAAATTCGAGAAGACATCGCACACGAGCAACTCCTCTACTCTCCACCAGCTTCCAGACAAGCAGGCCAAATTGAACAATACCAGAACGAGATTCACCTTAACTACCTATTCAGTTAGGGTAATAGAAAATACGCCCAGAGCCCACATTGTGGGGCGCCGCCTTCTACCACCCGCGTAGCGCTTCGTGGAACTAGGCCTATCAAGGCCTCCAACAAAGAGAAGAATAAGTAGAAGACGTGAGACGAGACAATGACGCCCGAGGGCGGCGGGAGTGAGCAAGATGCAATCCAGGCCAAGAGAGAAACTTCAGATATTATCCCAGCCCTACCACCGCCACGACCCGTTCCTTCTAGGGACCCGAACCTAATCACCCAGGCGCGAACGCCACCACCACTCCATGCCGTCCCGACCGATTCCTGCTCGGCCGACCTCTTCAAATTACCGCCCACCGCCGCCCTGAAACTGCTCTGTGCTGGAATTGAATCTCTAGTCCGTGTAACGGGTGACATTCCGCCGACACCCCCTCCTGTTAGCCCTCCCGTGCCCAACATGACTGGTATGCAACAGGAGAAGGCTGCTATTGTGCGATCGCATTCAGAAAGGAATCTTGCCAGTCTTCAGAATCAGCAACAGTCCACCAGTCAGCCCCGGTCTAAAGGACAAGGCAATATCCAGAGCTTCTTTGATGCGCAACAATTCCAGCCCGTTGACGGTGTGCACCTCAGACACCCCCCTACTCCCCCTACGCCACCCTCTGTGCCCCAGCCATATATCATCATCGGCGCAAACTCTCAGCCCCTGAATCTACAACACAGTGCCATTACACGCAAATTCTTCAGCAAGGCGCCTCCACCTATCAGCATCGAAGAATATCTTATGCGCATCCACCGGTTCTGTCCCATGTCGACGGCCGTCTATCTAGCAACGTCATTCTACATGTTCCGATTAGCCGTCGAAGAGCGTGCTATCCCTGTGACGAAGAGGAATTGCCACCGACTACTCCTCGCGGGTCTAAGGGTGGCTATGAAGGCGTTGGAAGATCTCAGCTACCCACATGCCAGGATTGCAAAGGTTGGAGGCGTCAGCGAAGTCGAGTTGGCCAGGTTGGAGATCAGTTTCTGCTTCTTGGTGGGGTTTGAGTTGGTAGTGAATGAGGAGACTCTGAGGAAACATTGGGAGATGTTGAGACAAAATACAAGTTCAGGCGGTTCTGGATCTAGCATAGGTGCTTCTGGGGCTGTGCCGAACCTAAAACTCGATCTGCGGCGCAAGAAGAACCTGGGCCCTGTGCCTGGAGGGTAGCGATGCGCAGAGGCTACGGTTGAGTAGCGGAGTTGCCTCAAGCTCGACTCTTAAGGTTGAAAGGCAGGTATGGACAAGCTATGATTTTATTTACGGGGTCATGGTTGTCGTTACGGAGACGTATCTTTTCATTTATGAAGAGAAGCATAGGTGGCATTCTCCATGGTCTGGATATCGGAAAAAGCTAGTAAAGGATTGAGGCTCATTATATTATCATGGACTTGACATGGAATCTCGAGGCTGATTGAGATATGCAAAGGGCTACTAGGGGGGTAGCTAGCAGGTATTGCCTGATAGGCAATTGTCAAAAGGGGAGGCATGAAATAGTATATATTGGAAGGGGACGAGGGCTGTATTCTGTGGGCATACAGAAGGATATGTTGTGACATCCATTGTAGTGCGTTAGTTATTGATACCCCTTACCTTAGGTAATCTGAAATTGTTAAATACCATCTTCGCATGAACTTGTCATAGTACGCTTCGCCCGTGGAATCTAGTAAATTGATGGTTTATTAATATGGTGCCCTTCTACTATGAACTAGAACCATCACGTTCTACGTCTCTGAGGATGTAGCTGATATCTACTTGGTAATGTACGTATAAGAAGCGTCAGGTGCTGTAAACTACCTCTAGACCCCTCTACTGCCGAGGTGCCCCACATGGGCAACCCAAGCAGGCAAGTAATTACAGGTACCTACCTACCTAATCTAAGCGCTATCGCATCTGTGAGAGCTAGGCATGTCGTGATTCTGACGCATCCGCATCTAACCGTCACTGATCGGTACCGCCCACTCACCCTATAGCGCAGCCTATAGGCCCCAACCCTATAGGCTGTCTGTACCTACTGGGTAGATTGGAGACAGGACAGTCCCGGATGTCTCCCACCGTGATTCTTTACAGGAACAGCTCTAGACTCTACAGAAGCACTACTGCTTCTACTGCTTCCGCTGTCTTCGAGTCGATAAAGCCATCAATCCACTTCCCCCAAGGCCGAATCTCGTCGCGACAAATCGCCACACGACGCAGATCAACCATTGTCCTTGCTTCTACATCGAGATCTGCTATAGCTACCCCGCCCTCATCGCTCATTTCTACCCCGCGCCGAATCACTACTGCGACAACTCCTCTCAGGAAACCGGTAGCGACCATGGCCGAAATCGACGTCGAGACTGTCCTGAAGGGCAAATATCCCGCCAAGGCGCATGCGAAGCGTGTAGTCGAGTACATTCGATCCAAGGTTCCCGATGCTACCGGCGTCATATTTCTCGAGGGGCGATCCGACCATCTCCTTGAAGATAGCGATGAGCCAGTCCCCTTCAGGTGTGTTTGTGTTCTTGTTCTCATTCTTCTCTCTAGTCGCAAAATACCGAGAAATCCTCAGGAATATGAACCATTTCTAATCGGGAGACAGACAACGAAGAGCATTCATGTATCTGACAGGCGCTGACATTGCTGATTGCGCCTTCATCTACGACATCGAGACCTCCACATCCACCCTCTTCATCCCACCAGTAGATCCAGAGAGCGTCATCTGGTCCGGACTTCCCTTGTCCGCCGAAGAGGCATCGGCCAAGTACGATGTCGATGCTGTTCTGCCTACCACAGAGTTGAACCCTATACTGGCGCGGTTGGGTGGCGCCAGCCCCAAGTCTACCGTTTTCGCAATCGCCGAGCGTGTCTCCAATAGCGTCACCTTCCTCGAGTTTGAAAATAAAGATTTCGCTATCCTTACCGAGGCCATCGATGAATGTCGTGTCGTCAAGGATGACTACGAGATTGCTCTTATTAAGAAGGCTAACCAGATAAGCAGCGCTGCCCATAGAGCCGTCCTGGAGAATGTGCGCAAGGCTCGGAATGAATATGAGCTCGAAGGTATGTTCGTTGGCAATTGTGTGCGACAGGGCGCCAAGAAGCAGGCCTACCCGAGCATCGTGGCTAGTGGCAGATCAGCTGCTACGCTCCATTATGTCCACAACGACAAGGAATTGCCTGGCAAAGACTTATTGCTTCTCGATGCTGGCGCCGAATGGAGCACATATGCTGCGGATATTGTAAGGCTGTCCCCTATCAGACCATCATGCCTGAGGGCTTGAGCACACACACGCACATTGGAGAGTACTAACAAAGTGAATAGACTAGAACATTCCCTATATCGGGCCGCTTCACTGAGCAGTCACGAGCCATCTATGAAATTGTCCTACAGATGCAGGAAGACTGCATTGCCATGCTCAAAGAAGGTGTCTGGTGGGATGATGTCCACGTGCGAGCACACGAGATTGCCATCGATGGCCTACTATCTCTCGGTATCTTGAAAGGGAACCGTAAAGAGATTCTGGACGCCCGAACCAGTACAGCATTCCTACCACATGGACTGGGCCATTATCTAGGCATGGACACACATGACACTGGTGGTCACCCTAACTATTCAGACCCAGATCCATTATTCAAGTACTTGCGAGTTAGAAGAAACTTGCCGGCAGGCAGCGTGATCACTGTGGAACCCGGTGTATGTGGCTTTTTAATATCATGACAAAATGAGAATCGTTAGAGCTGACGTGGACACAGATCTACTTTTGCGAGTTTATTATCCGCCCGTATCTCAAGGATCCTAAGCATTCCAAGTATATCGATGAGCATGTCCTCAACAATTACTGGGATGTTGGTGGTGTGAGGTGAGTTTCAACCCCCATTTCTATCGTCATGAACGAAAGTTGCGTTATTAATAACGTTTATTGTTTAGAATCGAGGACAACATCGTGATTACAAAAGATGGCTATGTTAACTTGACAACGGCAGTCAAAGACCCCGATGAGCTAGAGAAGATTATCCTTGGCTAAAGGTTTGAGAGTTGGGTCACCATTTTGCGGTATCTCTTTATGTATATATTTACCCCTTGAGGATAGTAGGGATGACGGATGAAGCCAAGCTAGCAGAGAATTCACGTTGGTAAAAAAACAGAACAACTTTTGTAACTTGAGTTGGAAACGCGGTCGGATAATCATACCCCACTAACAAGCTTTCTGAGGTTAAGTTCAAAGCTCTATTCACGACGGCGACCGGAACGTGCT
This sequence comes from Xylaria digitata, assembly GCA_022495195.1. Taxonomy (NCBI): domain Eukaryota; kingdom Fungi; phylum Ascomycota; class Sordariomycetes; order Xylariales; family Xylariaceae; genus Xylaria; species Xylaria digitata. The sequence goes on along the minus strand of MU376971.1, from coordinate 206,836 downwards.
AGAATGAGAGATTATACACATTATCGTAAGTGTATTAAGAAATGTCTATTAGCACTATTGACTATTTTCCAAGAATCTTTTGTCTTTCAATCTTCGTCCGTCGTTCATCGTGAGCCTCTCTCATAATTAACCCAAGTCTATCATGGGCGATTTCCACTCCCGACTTATCCATCTACCGAAACCGAAAGCGGGATTGCGGGCGAGGACGGCCGCCGGCGCCTCTCTGCCCCCGGAAGCTCCTCTTCGCGATGGCCGCGCTCGGCCACGGCGCGCCAGGCTTGTTAGTAATGACGTCGTACGTGAGATTCGCGGGGGTGACCTCGAACTGCACGGTGCCGTTACCCTCGCGGTAGGTGCTCTTGGCGGGGCCCTCGGTGCGGTAGCTGTAGCCGACCGTGTGGCGGCCGGTCTCGATATCAAGGCCCTTGATGGCGCGCTCGAAGTATTCGAGCGAGGCCAGGGGCTGGTAGAAGGGGACCTCGTGGCCCGACTCGTAGATGCGCGTGAAGGAGAACCGGCCGGCCTGCTTCACCTGCCCGTGGACGACGGCGTCGCTCGTTTTGAGGTCGCGGTACCCAGCCTTGGCGAACCCGGGCGCCCCGACGCGGTCGGCGATGACCTCGTTCCCGATCCAGTTGCAGTTGTAGTCGGCGTCGCCCGCGTACATCCCCACCATTATCCCGCGGGCCACGAGCGACCTGAGAGCGGCCACCGTGCCGATCTCGCGCCCGTCGTCGCCCGTGCTGTCGAAGGCCTCGCCCACGGCCCCGTTGCTGGAAAAATTCGTGAACGCCCCGATCGCGGCTTGCACCTTGGGCGTGTTGAGGTACGACACGTAGAAACTGTACGGGAAGGGGTCCGGAGTGAGCTCCCGCATGTCGTATTCGTCGCGGCCTAGAACGTCGTCGTAGACGGACTCAACCATGTACGCGCAGAATGAGTCGGCGTTGCTGCACTATTTGTGGCGGAGTGGGTTAGTGATTTCCTCCTTCATTGTTTACTGGGGCACAAGTCATATATATCTCTCAATAAAAAAAGATAGGCTTTTTAAGCCTCGAAATCCCCACGATAAATCATGATCATGGCATTTTTCCCCCAAGAAAGAGACCGCAAGTAGGGAACGGTGAGATCATCAGAATACTTACGACAGCGTTATTGCCGGTGTCAATGCAGTCTTGCAACCGATCGATGCAGTTGCCCTTCCCGTACAGGTTGTTGTAGAACATGCTTGCGTTCGACTCGTCGAATGGAGCGTAATCGTACGTATTCCCCGGGTAAACGGTGAAATTGTAGTCTTGCGATGCCCAGATATTAGCTAGTCCGTCATCCTGTATGAGAGCACACGGGAAATGGGAAATTTATATGCAGGCGTTTCGAGAAAAAAAAAATTAGATAGGAAATCACTTACACGCTTGGTACTGGTAGAAAGGATCGTACCTTTTAGCGAGAAATCAGCATTTCTAGGTTCTCTTGTGCGACTGTCATAACAAATTCCAAAGATAACTAGAACGTTGATTTTCAGACAGAATCTTGATCTTTAAACTCACCATCCGTTCCCGATCAACACCGTCTTTAAGTCAATCCTCTTAGCACCGTGAGGAAGACGCGCGTTTTGTTCCTCGATGTACTCGTTGAAGATAGGGCCGTAATGACCCCCGTAGCTCTCCGTCGCGAAGTGGAAGCCGTTGCGCGAGTACTGCGGGAACGCGCCCATAAAGCCCTGCAGCGTCTTCCAGAAATTCGGGGCAGCGTTCGGCGTCGAGTTGGCCGTCAGGGTGATGTTGGGATACGCGTACGTGCCGCAGGAGCCCTCGGGCGCGTAGTCCGGGCAGACGGCGTCCGGCAGAACAACGATGCCGGCATCGGACTTGATCCCGGGGACGGGTTCAGAGTATGAGAAGCCGACCTGACTCGGCTGGTCGATAAATAGCATGTTGCTGACATTGGACCACGAATACGGGTTGCTGAAGACGTTGCCATCTGGATCGACGCGGCAGGGCCCGAGCTCCTCGAATAACCCGATCATGGAGCTCGACCCAGGTCCGCCGTTAATCCAGACTGTCAACGGCGCCTCTTTCGGGTCTACATCTCGTGACTCGAAGAACCAGAAGAAGATGTGCTCGTTCTCCCCCACGTCAGCGTACCCGGAGTAGCTCTTCACGCGCGGATCCAGCTCGCAGATGCCGGTGGGAACCTCCTTGTAGCGCACAGGGATGTCGTAATGCCCAATTACTCGCTTGAGGTCCGTGGGCGCCTTGACGAACTGAGCCTGTGCTGGATCTATCGCCGTGAGGGCCGCCGTGGCCGCGAGGGCTAGAAAGCTACGCGCGAAAGAGGCCATTGTGATGAGCTAGCTGTTCGGCTACCACTAGCTGGCTTATCCCACGACCCTAGCTATCTACCTTACGGAAACGAGAGAAAAAAAAAAGAGGAGGAAGAGGGGGGAACCAATTGACTCCCGGAGAGGTTCTTGGTCATTATATAAATAATCAGAGCTATGTATGTACGTCGTATGAAAAAGATGGAGAACGGCAGTAATCAAGGACTGGTATCTATGGATGCATTCGTGAAGACCCTGGTGTTGACTTGGGTCGACTAGCCCCCTTGTCTAGTAATAGTAGCCTTAGTTACCTAGGTATACACTACATGTAGTTATTTATTCGCGATAATGGGTATTGCCTAGACATCTTTGTGTTGTTGACTTAGTTGGCCGTTGATCGTCGCTTCATGTTCTTCGTATATACCTATATTTTTAATATTAACGGCACGTGTAAGTTCGCCATCACCAAAGTTGTGCGATGTGAGAAGCTTCTACTTCCTATACAAAGCTTCGTATATGTATGTATGTACCCAATGGGCTCTCACCTTGATAGTGCACGTCTTTCCTAACCTAGGTAGGTGTAGTACAGTAAAGACAAGCATTCGGCTGCTGTTATTCGTGTGGATCTTACCGTGCCCGTGGTGTTATTGCCGCAAGACCCTGGACCCTTCACCCTTGCTAAACCGGGAGAACGACCTGCGGATCACCATTTCTCGAATAGGCAGGCATATCGGAATGTCTTATCTCCTGCCGGATTTCTGACTGGGACCCAATGGCATCACATCATTGTTGATGGGGCGCGGGGTTATTCATCGCTTTTCGTAGTTGTGCCGAATACGGTAATCGGGATACGCCATCGGATATCTGCGAAATCTCCCAGGCAACGAGCCGGTTACCTATACTACGTCGAGTATGTAGTGTACACATTCACTATAATCAGGTAGCACGTCCTACCCAACGCCACTAACAATCGCCAGCCTTGGAATGATGAGTATAGACTGATACTTCGCGGGGGGGGAAGCGAACATTTGAGTGAATATCAATTTTACGCAGCATTACCAAATATAAACAACATGTGTATGTCGGCAGGCCGGTATCATGCCATCGCACCCCGTAATCCCATGATCATAAAATTTGGAGGAAAGATGCAGTACGCATTGACATTATACAGACATGTAGGTATGTGACGGCCTGGTATTTTCGATCATTAATTGTAATTTCCTTATATATATCACATTTCTCAATCTACCGCCCAAATTCCGGGCCCGTGTCAATACTATCCCATTTTCCACAGCTCGGACAGAATAAATGAAATTAGAGTAAGCTAAAATGAAATAGCGTGAGAGAATAAGGAGTATAGATAGATATGCTTGCCGTTATGTCGTTCGTATTAACATCTAGAAGGAAACCTCGAGAGAAAACAATCAGATGCACACTAAGCCGAGAGCCAGAATCATTCCTCCAAACAAGATCCCGCGAGGTACTTCGAGCCCGGCGGCGGCTTCTTCATCGTCCGCTGATGTGGCGGCTGCGTTCGACGCCGCCGTTGTCCCGGAGACTGTCAGTGTGGCTGTTGAGACATATGTGCTTGTTGTAGTCACCGTGACGACACCCGATGAGCCCGTACTTGTACTTGTAACGGTCGTCACGCCCGTAACGCCGAATGTTGTTGTTGTTTGGTTGGCCGTGGTGGTGGTGGTGACCGTTGTGCTGGTACTGTTGGTCTTAGTGGTGGTGCTCTTCTTACTAGTGCTTATTGTCTTGCTAGCACCAGTCGTCTTTGTAGTACTGGTTGTCTTCGTGGCACTAGTCGTCTTCGTGGTGGTGCTTGTTTTACTGGTGCTACTTGTGCTTGTACTTGTAGTCGTGCCCGTGATGACCACCGTCACCACGCTCACGGAGCTTGTGCTCGTGATGGTGATGGTTGTCGGGCTCCGAGAGCCATAGCTAGTCGTCGTAATGGTCGTTACGACCGCAGTAGTGGGAGAGGTTGTCGACTTGGTCGATGTAGTAGTTGGCGTAGTAGTCGATTTGGTCGATGTGGTGGTTGTAATTGTTATTGCGCTCTTCGTACTGGTAGTCGTTACGGTTGTCCGGCCGCGGGATCCAAAGCTTGTCGTGGTGATGGTTGTCACGCTTCCACTAGCCGTTGCACTCGCAGTGTTAGTGGTAGTGGTGGTTGTAGTAGAACTCTTAGAACTCGTTCTTGTAATAGTGCTGGTTATAGTTGTAGTACTACCGGCACCATTGTTTGTAACCGTATCAGTAACTGTTGATGTGCTCCCAGAATTGGTGTTCGTAACAGTATTAGTGACTGTTGTGGTGCTTCCGGGGTTACTGCTAGTAACAGTGTTTGTTACAGTCGTAGTACTGCCAGCACCGTTGTTCGTGACCGTGTCAGTCACCGTCGATGTACTCCCGGAACTAGTATTTGTTATTGTGTCAGTAACTGTTGTGGTGCTCCCAGAGTTACTGCTAGTGACGGTGTTTGTAACCGTTGTTATGCTCCCAGAATTGCTACTCGTGACTGTGTTTGTGACTGTTGTGGTGCTTCCAGAATTTGTGCTCGTAACTGTGTTTGTAACCGTCGTAGTGCTCCCAGAATTATTGCTTGTAACCCTATTCGTAACCGTTGTAGTACTCCCAGGGTTTGTGCTTGTAACTGTATCCGTGACTGTCGATGTGCTTCCAGAATTATTGCTTGTGACTGTGTCAGTGACTGTTTTTGTGCTCCTAGAGTTGTTATTTGTGCTCGTGTTGGTCACAGTTGTAGTGCTTCCGGAATTTGTGGATGTAACTGTTGCGGTGGTAGTGCTCGAAGCAGCTGACCGCCGCACAGTAACAGTAATGGTTGTGGTGGTTGTGCTTGAGGAGCTGGTGGCAGTCTTGGTCGCTGTAGCGGTTACAGTGTTGACTGGCGAGTTTTTGTTACTAACAGTTTTGGTTGCTGTTGCAGTTTCAGTATCGACTGGCAACTTTTTATTAGCTTGAAGGACAGTTGGGGCTATTACTGTTAAGGGGCTGAATTACTTGGCGCAGTAGCTCTAGCCGTGATAGTAATTGTACGTGTTGAAGTCGACGTTGTCGTTGAACTTGATGAACTCCTAGCAGCGGTGACAGTAACTGTGCGTGTTGGAGTTTTTTTCGAACTCGATTTACTCTTAGTAGCAGTGACGGTAACTGTTGAATCTGTACCCGAGTTTGTGACCGTCTTCGTCCTTATTTTTGTATGAGTTTTCGTGACAGTATTTGGCGACGTTGACGCTTTCGCTGTTAGCGTTTTCGTATGAGTAGAGGCCGAATGTGTTTTTGTTCTTGTTACAGTTTTTGTCTTAGTGGAAGTCGACTTTCCTTTGCCTCTTGTGAAGATGGAAGTGTATGCATCAGTGGCAGTTACAGTATATGTGAACTGTGGGAGTAGATCAGAATCAAGTGCTATACCTTTAAGCCTCGATATCAAGCGGTTTAGATGCAAATGGTGTTTCCGGAATTGCTTACTGTGTAGTCTGGTAAGGTTACAGTTGACGTATACTATACAACAGAATGTTAATTGGCTGTGAGACTAGAGGCTATAAACTACAAAAGCAGATGTGTATACTTACTGTTGCCGTCTTGGTCGCAGTGGCGGTTGCTGTGTAAGAACGGATAAGTGTCTAAATAATGTTAGGCAAGAATTTCCATATGTATCTTAGTAGTAACCTACAATTGTAGAAGTGTATTTTTTACTATCGGGTGTGTTAGAACTCAAATCCCTCGCTTGCATCAAAGTCTTTGCGCACGGGGGATAAAAATACCATTATTTCGGGGAGCACTTACGTCACGGATTTAGTAATATGCGATGTATACATGGTAGGACTCTGCCGAGAATCCGTCAGTATATGAAAATAGAGAATTACAAGGATATGTGCTAAGGACGTGGCGGCGTTCTGGCCTAATATTCTTTTCAAGGACCAGGAGTTCGGGGTTTGGTAGGATTACACGTACTACAGCGACACATATCAGCATCATTTCCTATAAGGGGGGTTTGAATATAGGTAGACAGCAATAATGACATCAACTAGGCTACCATCTACTAACCCGCTGTATACCAACTTCCGTCGTCATCTGTATAGGTCATATAATTTGTCGTTGTAGCCGTAGTCGTGGTTGTAGATGTAGATGTAGTCGTAGTTGTGGATGTAGCTGTTGCCGTAGATGTAACCGTTGCTGTGGTCGTTTGGGTGCTGGTAGAAACGGTTGTCGTCGTCACTGTTAAGGCTTGACAGGTGGGATCCCCGCCACTATTCTCATCATCATTCTAGGATTTATTGTGAGCCTCGATTCCGTATTTCAGTGATTGAGTTGTGAGTGGGATTGATGATCACTTACCATTCCTCCGACACCTCCAGGCCGTCCACCAAAATGTCCGTGCCTATTTCCCTGCCCACCCCTATTTCTATCACCGCCTCCATGTCTGTAGCCTCCGTTTCTGCCACCTCCTCCATGCCCACCGCCTCTGTGTTCACCACCTCCGTATTCGCCACCTTCATGTCCACTGCCTCTATTCCAACCGCCTCCGTGCCATCCTCCCCAGAATCTACCACGGCCGAAGCCTCGCCCCTCGAGAGCGGTGCCATCGTTAGGTTGGCGGGAGTCCCCATCGCTTCTTCTGAAATTGTGACTAGTTCTGTCAGATTTAGATTCCGAAATCTCATGGCGTATTCTGCCAAGCCTGCCCCCTTGACGACTGTAACCGTCCGAAGTGCTTCCAGTAGCAGTATAATTAGGAGTTAGAGTTGACGTAGATGTAGACGTGGATGTAGAGCTGGTAGTAGCCTCAGTGGCAGCGAATTGGCCAAATTTTCCTCCAGCTGCGTCAAACCGATGCCCACGGAAGCCACCCGCTGCTCCACCAAAGCCCCCTTGCCCGTGTCTATCATTCCCCGAAATACTATCTGTAGGGATAGAAGCATGTGAAGAACTTGATGCAGTAGTAGTGGATGTGGTCGTTTCCACTTCTGTGCCCTGGTTCGAGCCGTCTAGTTGGTTGACTCCCGGGTCAGCTTTACCGAAGTTGAGCGGAGGGCGCCCACCATGGTTACCGAATTGCCCCTCTGGTGAATTACCAGGGGAGCCTCCAAAGCTACCGACTGCAGCATTTGTGGGCATTGTAGTAGAGTCATCATAAGTAGCCGTCGTTCCCCAGGTGGCCATAGTAGAGCTAGTAGTAGTACTAGTGGTAGTTGTTGTACTATCAGTTGTAAAGTCGAGGTCATCATCTTCATCGTGGCTAAAGCCACTGTTCGGCCTTCCAAACCGGCCAGGGCCACCAGGTCCATGGCGGCCAAAACCATGATAACCAAAGCCATGACGAGGTCCATCATCTCCGAAGTGAAGCTCATCGTAGTCTTCGCCATGTCTATCTAGAATGCCATTAGATGCAGCGGCAACAACTACTGCTGCCGCAAGCAATGGAAGCATTCCCCGTAAGCCTCTCATGGCGAGTAGAGGCTACGTAACAAGTTAGGAGTAAAAAGGGTGATGATTAGCTTCTTGGTAGTACTGTAATGAAACTTTTTTTGAGACTAGTGTAGTATTTTTGAATATGAGGGTGTTGTATCAAGAAAGATATGACGGAGAAAGAGAATAGAATTGTAAGACCATCCAATCTTAAAGTCTTGCTAATATATACTCTAGTGACCGGAGAATCTAGCGCAAGAGTCTATCTCCTATGCGGAAATTCAGTTCGTTTTCACCGAGGACTACTTCTTCGAGGCCACTTCAAAGGCTAATAGACTACACGCCTCGTCACCAATGCGAATACCAATTGTAATACCTACTACAGTTTCGAGAATGTAAGGATCTCTTGACAAAGTGGTAGGCAACATGCTGACGAGGCCGCGAATAAGTGTGGTGTGTTCACCACCCAGATGTGTAAACCAATACGCATGTCTATCTAGGCTGTATCTATTTAAAACTCGGGTGGATGGGTGAACCCGGCTTAAAAATCGGTTCGCTTACTCTAATAATTGGAAGGCGCTTTTAACTTTACAATCGACCGTAGGGCAATCTCGGTGGGATGAAACAGGGCCACATACCGTGATCCAAGAGTGGCAGGAGTCCGATTAACCTGTTAGGTTGAATCTATTTTAAGAATTTTTAGATCAATGATAGTCTCGGAATGCATCGGTTGCTTTAGGCTTTTGGTCTCCTTCAACCATATTACGGAGCCTAATTACATACGTACGGAATCATGGACACCCTTTTTATGAAAGGTGAGAAAGAAATTGCTAAGTAGGTGGTGAAGCAACAAACTCTAGCACCTCACTGGCAGCAAATTGCGTGCAAAATTCTAATCGGACGGGTGGTATGTACATTGAGTTTCCGTAAGTTATGCAATAACAGTGGGGGAGGAGCCGTGAAAATTTCGTGGGCTTTTTACTTTGTCGACGTTCCCGTGAAATTTCTGCTCGTAAAGGAACAGGTTCGTTAAAACTACTGATGGCGGTAGCGTATTTTCATATACATTACTCGAGGGCAATTAGTCGCCGAGAACTCGAATTAACACAGCTCATGACAGTATGCCCTCTCAAGAGGCGTTGAAGATGGCCTTACTCCAGGAAGGGGGGGGGGGAGGGATATCCGAAGAGCATTCCAAACCATCTCATGGCCTAGTGAATAGGTAGTAAACATGTTGATGAAATCTATACTGAAGAGGCATCAATAAGTGTCATGGCATACTGTCAAGAAGAGCCCCCGATTTCGGGTAGTACGTTTGCCGTAGGACCTAGATCGCTCGCCTTCGTCATAAGTTATACAGTATATGTTGTCAAAAGGGCATGCATACACCCGAGTCTTTAGTTGCTTCCAGCAGTATCTTGGCACTTCAACTTGTTAGACGCAGGATTACCAAATCTAGGATATTTTATCAACGCCGCCCCCCTCATATAGTCCTAGATACCACGGCCGACTTCAGTTAACAGTATCCGTATTCCATTAATAGGTAGTTTATTCTAATTCTATTTATTACTCCTTCTGATTTTATTTCCATGTCATCCTAATAATTGGTAAACTGTCAGAATTAGAGACGCTTCATATCGAAATTTAATTCAATTTACGATTATCTTGTGTCCTAGAATGCAGTCTATTCCTCGAGCTGAATGTAAGAGAATCCTGTTGTTTAATCGTTGTGATGGATACCTTTTAGGAGAATCTACCGTTTCGCCAGTCCCTAGAACTTCTTATACATGCCGTCGAGTCCCCATAATTTGAATTTATTATGAATATTTTCATCTATAGAAATATAGTCATCGGCTACTAAGTGCTAGGTTATTATAGAGTTATAATTAAGCAGTTATGTCAGATCATCCCACCAAGATTTATCCTGATCGTTACTTATTAGACGAACTTTACGATAATCTACCAAAGCAGTATGAAAGGCCATCAATTAAGTCTTCCTTTTTTACACTCAAAGCTACCCCTGAATTAACTAGATTCATTGCCGCGTGACCAATTTCCGGGAAATGTGAAGCTTTGGTGCAGAGATCACCGGCAGAGTCTAAGGCTCCTATCACAATAGCAGTATTCACCGCATATTCATAAAGAGCCTCAAATATCATTCCGACTGAAAGTTAGCATCATGAGTGCCATACCAGGTTTCTTGGATAAGCAACCAACCCTCCATATCGGTTTTTTTTTTTTAAAATAAACTTATCTGCTTTTAACACTGTTAAGTGTAGCTTGCTTGGACGATCCTGGCCGTAGCTTAAAACCTAGCGCCTACCACCGTGTTCGTGTGCATGTAGTTAACCCATTAACAAATGACACTTTCCTAGGCTTTTTGTATTTCAACCTGACGAAGATTTCGATTCAATAGGCCGTCTAGATCGTTATCAATAAACTCAAGCTAGGAAATAGATTGTTGTATAGAACATGTCTCTTAACACGTCTACAGAGATAGCCATGGCCTTTTTCTTTTCACTATAGATATGATAACTTGAAGCAAGTATGATATAGGGTTGAATTACTCATACAAACCCCTCAGGGCTTTTTCGATTTTCGGATCTCCTCCATAATCAAATATATTTATTCTTCTTGCTCCATGTGAGGGTCACAAGTGGTTAGACTACAGCGACGAGTTCGTCTAGAGCTCACAATATCCCATACCTCAAATAGGAGGTAGGCGGTGATATTAATATACCCTTACTGTTCCCTACATGATTAAGTCCACAAAATACCAATTTTCAATCAAAGATCCAGATCTATTAACTAAATTCCAGCGCTTCTTTATTATATGCCAGGCATTTGAAGCTACACCACTTTGTGACAGCAACCTATTTGCAATTGATCGCCTCCGAACCCGCGGGAAGGGAAAGTAACTTGGGCCGCTCAAAACGTAAACAACCCCCTAGGCCGGCACACTATAGTCCCCCGTGCTTGGTAGTGAATTGACCGTGTAAAGTGTCTTCGCTTGATAGGACCAAGTATCCTAGACGATCTAATACATTTCATGAGAACTTTATATCAACGGCTAACTCCGTTCCCATTACTCTGCCACATTCTATACGTAAGGATTGAAGCTTCACGCATGATGATGATCTTATAGTTATAAGTAGCACGAGACAATCCAAGAAAAAGTACTTCAGCTTAGTATATTACTGATAGAGCCAGCATATAGATTATGAAATGCGAATAAGTACCTACGGTATGCAGATTTTGGGATGGTGATACTACTAGAACGGCAACGAATGAGAATTATGTGTAATGATATGCTCTCGGTATTGATGATATCCTGCAGCTAGGGTCCTTGATTATTTGCAGTGTTAATTACCGAGAAGTACTGCCTTGTCGGATAAGGACATGTGTAAAAAAAGAAAGAAAAGCCACACCGTGTCTCCAGAGCACCACAACCCAATAAACGAAGACGTTATAGTAGATGATGATGCTTACGGATTAGCATAAAAGAGGGGATGGGATACGCAGACTTCTCCCTCATCTGTACTTATGGAGGCTATTTATCTCACACTCTAGTGAGCTGGTGTGCTAGTATTACCCGCTATTGGCTCCAGCGCGAATAGGAGGTGTGCCTTAAAAAAGGCTCAACATTTCCACGGCTTTTTTATTCACTAGCAGTCAGCCCGACTTAGCTGTCCCGGGTGCTATATAGACCGGAGGTCGGTTTCCTCGTCCAATGACGGCCTCCAGAGCTGTAGTTTGGTGGCGGGACTAGTCTTCTCCTAAAGACGTGCCGTGCATCCCCGCTAAGCTGCGTACCAGGAGTCTACTCACTAGCTTCCAGGAGAGGGGGACAGACTACTAGTAAGCACCCGCTCTACAACTTCGGAGAGTTGTGTGCGCATGCTGGACGCTTGCGCGGGGTGGATGACCAGGAGGCCGCAGACCTATATGGCGATACCGAAGGGGAGTTACAATGTACTAGTACAGGGGGCTTGTATTTTTTTAGTTGTAGGGGCACACTACCGGCATATCATGATGAGCGTAAGCTAGTGAGACCTCGAGGCAAACTTACAAAACGGCAAAACCTAACTCTCACCTAAGGCATTACTAGAGTTCCTTGAGCAATGGGATGAGGGCTACTTGGTTCGTAAGCGAACCGCCGGTGCCTTGTCGAATCCCGAGACGCGTCGGATGTTTCGAGGTTACACAGCACCCCTCACATGGATATATTCTTGAGAAAGATGGCAGGGTATTGCGATGGCGGGGAGTGTCATCGCCACTAGTCGTCTTGACAGGTTTGTCATACGACACACAACGAATACTGATCATAACAGAGTCTTAATAAATGTATATGGATGCTATCGGCCGTGATTAGAGAGAGATAACCTAGATAAGCCAAAGTGGCGATATAACTCGGAAAATGGTTCTAGCGAGCTGTCTTATTAGGCTGAAGCAGTAGGTCATACGGATTTGTGACAGAAACTACTAGTAGGACCAATTGGCCGGGGAATGTATGTATCCGTCATGGGCAACCCCAGATATCTCTCTCAGCTACCGTAGCACTCTATTGGTGCCCGGGGCTGAAGAGGGTGGTACCGTACGTTGGGAGGCATATCCGTTGATAGTGCCATAGTATTCCCTTAAGAATCCGTCCAGTAGCCAATCGAAGCATAATACCCAAGGCAAATGACTTAAATCATCTACCAGTATGTACAATTAATACAATGCGCCCATGTAGCCATTGCATGTAAGGATTGTGACCCTAGCAAGGACTTGAGTTGATTGTTGTTAATTCCTATCGGTAGGTTTCTGCAAAGGCGTCAGGATGATTACTACTCACGGTTCAAGTTGACTATTGGGGTAATTGAACAAATCGCCGGTTAACCGCGGCGAGCTAGTTCTGCAGTGCCGCGAGCAAGCCACACACAACATTGGTTTCTTCAATCTCATGTCCCTCGGCGGTCCGTGCGGGAGATCATACCAAGACTAGGGCAGTGTGCTCGCGTCCAATTCCGACTTGTAGTCAGCCAGCCACCAGTGGCGCAAAGCAAGAATTCGCGGAGCATTCTTTCCTGATGAAGCAATCCGTGCCTCCCGAGTGGTAAAAAAAAACACCTGATATGAGGTCAGCTTATTATCAAGACATTTGAACCTAGTTCGGTTGGGTTTCCTACTAGGTCACCTGCCTAGACACTTCTGCGGGTGCACGAGTTTGCAGGATGTGCGCATAAGCCATGGCTCGAGAGGCGCTGCCATTTTCTAAATGTCGTGAGTTGTCGGCATCGTCAGTCCGAGACGGAGCCGGAGCTCGGAATGAGGCGTGATTTCGAGGGGATCGCGTGGGCATTCATACGATCAGCTGACAGTTCCATGACATGTCTTGCACGCTATGCAAACGTGACGATGACGTGAAAGACCCCCACGAACCTATCGCAGAGGAATAATTGCTTTCAGCTAAGGCAGATATCGATTGAGGTGCTACACAAGAACTACTACATAAACAATTACCACTGTAATTCCCTCACTATTATCACCGGCTCTTCGAGCCTCATCAACGGTGACCGAATTTAATTGCTCCATCATTGTGAGAAGCGCCATGGTGTATCGTATAGTCCTAGTCTCACCATCTACATAGTACGCTAATAATATTACTACAGTAGGGCGCAAGTACCTGAAACTGCCCTGGTATGTCCCTGGACATGCTACTGGAAATCGGTTCACTTTCATACGGTGCCATCGTACCTGAAATGCGATCTACCTAACCTGGTATTTACCTGTCTACATACCGGTGAATGGGCGTAAATGGATAAGTATCTGCTGTAGGGTCTCTAGCGGTATATATTAGATGTGCCTTTAAGCGATTGTTGGAGATATGGTTAATTGTAGCTGTCAGACAAGAGAAGACCCCCACTTCCCCATCTACTACTGTACTCCTAGTACATGGTTTATAATAGTAGATGGAGTTGCAGCATGTTGAAAACACACACTATTCGTGGATAGTGTAGGTATACTATGTAAGGAGGCTGGTGAGATGAAACATAATATCATAGCGAGCCTATGCAGCGTGCAAAAGAACCTCGTTTCTAATGTGCTTACCTAGACATACCTTTACGATATTATTACAGTATATTCATTTAGTCTACGCACTGTTATTGCACAGTATGTGGAGTTGTGAATTGAAGCTCACGATCTGTGTACTGTGTGAACATATTGCCCAAGAAAATGGAGCAAGACTTGCATGCCTCCTAGCAAGAAGCGTCCCGGGGAGCTGGCGATGATCTTCCTCGTTCTAGCGCAAGGCCCACTGAAGCCGACGACTTAGCCCCGCTAAGAAATGTGACGATCGAGAGACGTTGTGCAACTAATATCGATCCGACACTAGAAACTCCGATGCTCATGACGATTCAAACCTGCGGCCCTCCAAATTCTGATGCCCGTTGTAAGTTGCTCCCTGCGACGGCCTAATCATAAATCCGTCAAAACATTCCAACTAATATCCCGCAATTAAAGGGAAAATTTTGCAGTTAGTCCAATTCGCGCGACCAGGGTTCATGGAGAAGCATCAAGTCTTTAAGCAGTGTTCAGAGGATTCCACTGGGATAGAACACTATTGTGGGAACGCGAGCAACTTTCCACCTAAGCTCACGACGGACTTGCGTAAAGGGAAATGCGCTGAAAAAGGAGGCTCGGAGATTGGCGCCTCGTTAGGCACGGCACAGTAGACTGTATCACACACAGCCATAAGATGTTGGTCCTGTTGGCGGGGTTTGATGCATGGGATTCACAAAACCCCATCAGGTGGCACATCGGTTTTCTCTTCGGATGATGACCTATGGTAGTATGCAGTGCGCGCTCTCCATATGAAAAGCCATGTCTCAATGGTACTACGTATCTATATCCTGTATGAAACATTGCAGATCCTTCAACAGCTTTACCCGCGATTTACGCTGCGGGAACAACCTCGTTGTCTGAGGAACTTTCGATGGGCCGGGGATAATAGAAAGAAGCGGCGCAGCGGTAGCATATTTCTCGGGGATCGCGACACGGCCTTGGGGAGGAGAAGGATTTGCTGGGCGCTTATATGTTCTGCTCAGCTACACAGTCCTACATTCGGCAAGCCTTTCCAAGTTTGATATTGTGGCAGCATGTTACGTTTGCAGTGTAAGACATGGATTCGAAAGATTGATCTACTATTTTCTTTCACCTATTAGGTTTTCTTTCCCATCCAACATCGAGGCAAACGCGCCCAAAGAATACCTAAGGTTATACAACTGTATCGTGGCTGCATATCGAAAATCCTAAACCACCAACATGCGTGCCTATTGCTGCCCGCCTGCTTAACCGACTGTAAGCTAGAAAACGGGGCTGTGTGACCTCGTATGCGGTGCGCCGTAGAGCAATGACAAGATACGTTACACGTAACCGCCCCGAGAAACGTCCCTTCGAAAACTCACGTGGCCCTCTATCTAGGGTCATAGTATAAATCTAATCGAGCTTGAATTCCTTTGTTTGTTCACTTCCCTATCCTAGCTGCATACCAAGCATGGCGTATGTCTAATCTCGTCACCTCTCGCTCCTAGGTATTCCCAGGTATTCATCTCCACCATATTTTGCTAATGTGGGTGCCCACGATACCAAGGCTTGAATAAAATCCAAAATCCAAAAGCCAAAAAGCCAAAAGGCTGCTTGTCTGGTCCAATAACAGTTCACTTAGTTGCCGGATTTGGTAAGTCGAGCTTTGGCCATCTGTTTATCAAAAAGTAACGAACCCGAGATGGTTATTGGTTTTGGCAACCCTGTCGCTTTCCCAAATAGGAAGTCCGCAAAGTCCAGCATATAGTACTAGTACACTATACTACACCACAGAAATAAGTAAAATACAGTGAATATTAGATCTGGCCACTAATCTAGATGGAGACGGGTAGATCTATCTCGACCTTCAGTTTAGACTAGTATACTAACTACTATAGTAGATTGCGAGATTAGCTAGCTTCATTATGTAAGTAATAGTATAGAATATGATACTATATTCGTAGGGGTGTAGTACATCAAGTATATGGTAGAACTAGACATTCTTATCATACCCTTCTAGTGTGTTTTTACGATCCATATCTCAGTTTACCTGACTACTAGATAGGCAGTTTAATATATAGAATAATGTGATTAATGTAATGCTATCTACTAGTAAATATTAGAAGCATGTCACCCCCCTTCCTTGTACTGTAAGGAGCCGGGGGTAAGTAGATTCGGCGTTCGTTATGCGAGCTATAACATCCGAATCTATTATTGCATGGAGATATCTGTCCAATCACGCCTTGGAGGAGGAATCTCTCCGTCTCGATCTTTAAACTCCCCTGTTTTTCATGCGCGAGACGTTGTATCGCTGGTCAATTGCGACCCTAGGCTACACACCTATTGATTGCCAATGGGGAGCTCACATGGAGTGCTGTATGTTCTGCCTTTGTACTTCTAGTTGGACCTGTATTAACATTGTTACCTTTATATCGCCTTAGTTTATATACGCCTCAAGGGGTGTGCCTTGAGCTAGTGTTTTCGTGTGACTCCAAAACACGGTAGGACGGTTGAGATACCGGCCATGAAGCCGCCGAAGTGGTACGTCGACGCCGGGCCGACTTTGCTTCACCGTCTTAGCTGAACCTTGGGAATCACAGTGTTATCTTGTGGTAAACAAACCAAACACCAGTAAGGCGAACATGGTTAACATAATAAAAGCTAGCTGAGTGGCCCTAGCGGATTAGTGCAGTGTATGATAGTAGTTCAAAAAACCCCCGACTTTGACACCAATATACCGGACCGATAATTATACTTCCGACATCCGAATCTGGGGTGCTGGTGAGGTGGATGTGATCTTTAGCAAGGTAAGGTATCCGCGATTGGTTTAATCCGCCTGATATGCTAGTCTTAAGCTTCTGTCTTGAGGCCTGTATGGTAGGTATGTAGCAACAAATAATACTTGCGTCCTATTGAAGGATTACACCCAAGCATCTCTGAGAACTGCTGCCAAGCTGCACCTGATGAATATGCATCTCTAAACAAGTCTTTCTATGCATACCGGTAGTAAGGGAGCGGATGATCCGCGTCCGCTCTGTCATTCGGGGATTTAAGATATGACATCATCACTCTGATGAGGGGCAATGAGAGATATCTTGCGATCCTGACCATTCGCCATACCGCTATTTCTCGCCATATCTCGCCGCGTCTGGATGGAGGTAGAATGTTAGTAATCATTGCCCAAAACAACAGTCATGGTTTGGGTAAGTGGCACTTCAAGATTTTCCTCGCCCGTAACCTTAATTAGTAACTATTAGCATCGGCCTCGGAGTTAGCAGCGATCGAAGAGATGATAAGACACAACGTAGGACTTTGTATCTCTTGGCAATATAGAAGCCGCTTTTTCTCCAACAGTATATCAAAATAGAAAAAGCACTGTATGAAAAAAATACAGTGCAGACAAGATCCTCTTACTGGCAACCCTTTATAGCTACCTACTAGGTAGGTGCCTACGTGCAGTACACTAGTGCACGCAGAGGCACATCGACTATATGCAAGACAGTTTTTAGTATTGATATTAAGTTCCCCAAAGGTGCATTGCCATTAACTCCCGCTGGCGTTATGCAACACTATTGGTGTAGTTTAAATGATGGTGTCCTGTAGCTAGCATAAGGTACACGTATGATGATAGTGTAGTCATATGTTTGTGACCAGAATTGGTCCGCCACAGACGATTTGTTCGAACGGTGCGATCCTAGGATTCCTCCGCGCCGCGCTATCTCTACACGCAAAAAGTGTTTCCAAGAAGCGCCACTCGACTCATCCGTTGCTTCACGGACCAGTAGAGTACGGCTTGGATACGACCATAACTCCCGATGGGGCAAATCGGCATGATAATATCTAATAGGGAAACCAATTCAACACGCAATTGTCATGATTATCTTGACATCTGCCGCCAAAGACGACTGATATCGTTCTACGGCGCTACATGAGGGGGGCGGGCAAGGTCTTAGTTAGACTTTCTCGAAAAGAAGTCGTTCAACACTAAACTCGACGGATAAGTTTGGACGCAGGATACGCCCAGGCATAGTAGGTAGGGTTGCTTTCGTACATATGTATAATGGGGACAGACCGGTGAGGGCGCCAAAGAGGCAATGGTCAATGCCGATCATAGATCTAGAAAGCGCTAACTTCCCCCTCGTTCACCCTCCATTATAGATTCTGTTAAAAAAACCGGAGAGCCTGTCAAAGGAGTTCATTGGGTCTCAGAGCAGCTTTGACGAGTTTCGCAAACCGGGGATGGCCACGGTCAAGATGCTGAATCGCTTGCTTCCCCTGACCAGTTTGTCGACGATGGCAAGTCAAGCCGACCTTGAGTCGTAAAGGAGGGCCGTTGTCGGACTTCTATCTTTCGAGATATCGAATTTCGCCACCGGGTAGTGTCATTTGTCATTCTTATCACTACAGTTGGTAGACACGTGAAATACAAAGATGGGAGACTATCTCATATGTGTGTGGTAGCGATAAAATTTGTCGTCATTACATAGTACTGCGCGTATAAGTAGTTTGTTGCTTGGATCGCACGATACCAAGATCCGGAAAGAGATTGAAATCCTAGATAGCATCGATGGATGGCCAGCCTTTTATAGCAGATGCCAAGAGGTCTCGTTGCGGTTTAGTGGCCAAGGAGCGTGAGTGGTCTAGGCCATCGTGGATTCATACTTGAGTGTCCAGCCGAACGCACCATCACGCAGATCTTGTCTTGAGGCCTGATAAGTGAGCGTTGTCGCTCAGCTATGGCCCCTTCGTTTCAAAATTTTCCAACACTTCAAACATATGCAGGCCCCTGAGGCCGGGAATGAGAGATAAAAAACAGCTCCGGGTTGTACTTCATATCGGATTCCGGAGCCGGCTTTATGAACCTCCAGGTTGTATCGAAGGTTTAATGTAGTGTACTATTGCCACAGTACCTACTCTGGATCAGTCACTCATTGTATCACACCTCAACCTTAGGATGAAAATGCTACATTGAGATGCACTCATTTATTGCTCACTTTGTCGAGCGGGTGGTAGATAGTGGCGTATCATAGATAGTATACTAGGTTAAGAAGGCAGCTTTATTCTCCACTCTCCGCTATCAGTAGGAGCAGATACCTTGCTGCAAACGTGAAATTTTTCTCTCCCGTCCAACCGCGATTGCAACAGCAAGATCAAAATTTTAGTGTTGCGTGTTTGGTGGTATAGCGCCATTATTACACTACCACTAGTGTACGCGCTGTAACCATACCATCCCTGAACACCGCAACGAGCCATCCTGCTGTACGAAGTGTATGCAGAGTGAAGGTATGCTGTGAGTGGTTCGTTCGTTCGACGAGGAATCTAAGCTAGTCGTAGATCCGTGCTGCTATGCCTCCCTACCAAACATCCTGACTAGTAAGAGGCTCATCCATGAGCCGAACCAACCGGGCTTCGACCCCCTAGACGCACAATGAGAAGGTAATAGGCTAGATCATGACATTTGCAGGCCAAGAACCTTCATTATTGACTGGAGCGGACTCTGCAAGGCCGTGGTACTATGGAGCGGAAGATCTCTAGATGCTGGGTCACTAAATTGCCCTACGATGCTTTACTCCATTCCTAAGGTGTTAGCGTCAAGGTGGAGAGCCACTCATGAAAAGCTATCTCCAGATTCTCCGGATGCCATCGTTAAGTTGAATCCAATATACGGGGCTTCGCTGACTCAAGGCAAAGCATCCCTCCTATGACGTATGTTTTGGCGCTTCTTATCTTGAAAACCTCAAGTCTTCTAATTCTTCTCTACACATCGTTTACTAGTAAAATGATCTGGGCAATGGGGTTATGAGCCTGAAGCTAGTCTAGGCTATTATCATTGAGAACCTCGCCTTACGTGTCTACCGCCTATGACATCTAGGCGATCACCCGTCTCGTTAGGACAGCGACGGAAATTTCCGCCTTGCAGTAACCATCTATGCATAGTATGCCTATAATAATCCCTTTCTCCAGACCGAAATGGAGCGAGCTATAGACTTACCTAGCATTAAGGCAATCGGGGAAACATTGAAGCACATTAGTGTTGCATCAAATACTGCAACTAACGGCATTGTTCGTCTCGGCCTCGAAAGATTGGGCGAATGTGTGTCTTGGGAACGTATGATCTGGCGTAGCTGAACCCTGGAGAAATACGAAGCGTTGAATTTTATGGTTGGTCGATGAGGAATGTATATTGATTGAATGCCCTTGCGCGAGGTGATTGTTCATTGGAAGAACAAGCTCTCTAGGGTCGTTAGTCTACTCGTACGGCGTATAGTAGGATCAAACTGCAGACTCTCGGAGTTGGTGTCACCATCTAGGAAAAGGCTGCAGTTTCTAGCATATTACTTCCCAGTATAAGAATGATTATAAAGGATTTGACTTCTCGGTCCAAACTCAACATTCTCTATTGTGGAACGTTGGCTTGTTATTGTAGCTTAGGTGTGGTACCATAGTATGATATGGTGTGGTCTATCTCGTGGCAGCCACCGACTATATCCGACACGGATCCGATAGATGGGAACTCGTTTAGAAAGCGGCGTGAAATGGCGTTTTTGTAACCCTGTCTGTGCTGACTTGCGACACCGGAATCGCATTTTCATTGGCTCGCTCATGATAAGGGACGAAGATGCGAGAAGCACGATAATGCACGAGTCGTTGGAAGCCTCAATTTCTCATGCACAACTCCTGTTGCTGCTATCGCCACTGCTACATACCTCCCTCTAGTCTATGCAACTCTCCTTACTTCTATGTAGGCCCTAGGTAGCCTAACTCATATATACTCCCACAACTACTATAGTAGGTACCTAGTCTAGGTAGTGCATGTATGCATGGAGTGTATGCTGTTACTCGCATTGTGCAGCCGAGACGCGCGGCACGCCGGATGTTGGATAGCGTGGTGTATCTGCTCGAATAGTGTACGCTGTGTTCCGTTTCCTCATACTATCATGTCAAAGCTTGATCTTGGCAAAGTGCAAAGCTGTAAGCATGCTGCTGCCGCCCCTGTGTGTTTTGTTGTGTAGAAATTTTCTTTATTTCCTGCGACACTGGAACAAAAATCCCCCTCCACCTACGTCATAGTTTCCCAAAGCAGCCCCGCGTGTTTCTGCGACTCTCTATCTTTGAGTGCACAGTACAGTAATTCGGATTATACCGGTACTATAGTACATTGATATAGAACGGGGACCGCACGGGGCGCTCGTATCAAATTTCACTCATCATCGCATCTTTACCCGACCATCTGGTAACTTCGAGGCTCGCTTAGTTTCCTGAGCATAAGAGACAGTAGCCGGATATAAAAAACTGCTTTAATGATTTTTTGCTTTTTTACATGGCTAAGCCTTGAAGAGATAAAGTTGGAGGCAAGAGGGCAATGCTGGCTGTGACTAGACAAAACGCCAAAAGCTCTTGCTACCTAACAATTGACGATACTCAATGTACCATGTATAACGTGCTCCCGACTTTTAGTCAAGAGATGGTGAGGCATGAGAAACTAATAGATTCATAGTATACAAATCATTGCTTATACTAACTGCATGGCCTTATTGTATACACTACTGAATCTGTAATTACTGGCCTTGGGATGTCGCAATTCCCAACACTATACTATCCATCCACAGAACCTCAACAACTCTACCTACTGTACACTATCTACACTACACTGCCATACCAGCAAGATTAGTAAGTTCTTGGGCTGAACAGTGCGACTTAGGCCAAACAGTAGCTAGGCATGTTATTACTGAGATAATACAGTGTAAGCGAACCAGGTAAGCTCCCCGGGCTAGTGTCGATGGATGACACAATTTTTGGATTACAGTACACACTACACTACTAGTATGATTCCTGTTTGATGGGGGTACTACCTATCTACTAGTACCTACACTACTCAAATTGTTGAGCTTACACTACACTATGATGTCGAGGAGCTTTCAGTGGCAAGAAGCCGTAGCTGAATAATCAGTACCTACTATCTATTGGAACCTCAAGCTATACATTTGCTAATCATTTTGCGTGCTTTGATGACCTTTACAAGTAATATATATACACTATATATATACACCTGACCTCCTTCTTCTAGCCTAGCTGTTTATTGTCCATATCAGTTATCTACCGACTGCCTTTATTTATACATACCCTTAGCTACTGTACTTACTATGAGGTAGGTAGGTAGGTAGTGTAGGTAGTATAATAGTATAGTGTACTTAGAGGAATACACACTGTACATAGGACAGACCCAAAAAACCTTATTTAGCAAAACACAGTGCGATGTCAAGACGCCATCCAAGCCCCGTTCGGTGGGGGTACAGTGCTAGAGATTTTAGCTTGGCCTAGCGCCAACGGCCGGTCGGCTTGACATGCATGCATGAGGGTTGGTTACACGCAGTCAGGTCTTGGAGGCGTAGTGTCTAACCTACAAAGGCATAGGCTGGTATAGGCAATGCCTCCCCATCCAGGTACCCCCGGCACTAGTTTACTATGTAGTGTACTGTATACCCTGCACCTCAACTCGCACTACCTGCGCTCTGTATCACTCACTAAAAACCCTTTGGCAACCCGTTAGTAGTCTATTATCTCTACCTATTATCTACCACTCATCCTCCCACCAGGCCTTGTTGATTACCAAACCTCCCGATCTACATCGTCACCTTGGGATTGTACTAGCGACATTATTTTGATTATTAGTTGCTATTAGGCGTGCATACAAGTCCCTTTCCTATCTATTCGTTTTCTTTTTTTGCCACACGCCTCCGTCCTTCCGCATGTCGTCACTTGGTTGTACATCTACGATAGAGATTCCATAGTTGGTTGGATCGTTGTTTGCAAGTGTGTTGCCTTTCTCCAACTTTATTCGCTAGTCATTTTATACGTACAACATACAACTTCATCTAATAAGAGACAGAAAACGCGCAAGCACGACGTTGACTGAGTTGAAATAGGTGCTGGCGACGATCGAATCTCGTAAACTCGCGCTGTACAATTTCCTTGGTCCTTCATATTGCGCAACCGTGGGGTGCAATTGTGAACGGATCACCACCTTTGTGTGTGCGTATGCGACCCGGCATTGTTAATCGTCTCGGCTTTTCCTTGCGACCCTCGTCGTCCGCTGTCATCCTCACTTGTCACCTTTGACGGAACCTCCCTCTGTTGTGTGGCGAAACTCTAAATAGTCACGGCCGTTCCGTTTCCTCGCCTCGTTGCGAGTATTCCTGGAAGTCTTTGACCTGTCGATTCCGCCATCATCATTATCCACCGATTTGGGGGTTGAGCGTCTAGACCGTGCCGTTGAAAGAGATAGTTTGCATTGTTGCTGAAATATTGCCATTGTATTCGTCTCGAAACAACTAGACAGTTTTTCGACCACTTTATAAGCGAACGTTTTTCTCCATCTTTGTCGAATGGTCACAATCGGTCACGCTTCTGAGTAAGTTATCTTGTCCTCAATTAGCCGTTTCCGCACATCCGCCTCTATTTTGAGACTTGCATTGTTGGGTAGTTGAGACGGCCGAGACATGGACAGCCTTGGGTGCCACGTGGGGTTCGGGTGTCTAGGGATCCAGGATTATGAGAGAGAAATGCGAGACGTCATTCCAGGCACCGTCGCCTGTGACAACCTCACGATCTTTCGAGATTACCTCTGTCTGCCTCTTGTATCGCATTCCTGCCAAAACCGCGGGTTAGGTTGCTTGTCTGATGACTCCTTCATAAAATCCTCACGATGCCCACCGATATCATTTTTTGTTCTTGTACAAGAGCTTCACATTTGCGATCGCTCTGTAGCCGGCACGCCATTCGAGAAGGCAGCAATTTGGCAATTATTTTTCTTCTCCTTTTTAATCCTCATCATATCATGGAAGTTTATATGCCGTGGAAATATGCTAATGCAATTCTCCTCCTTCCTAGGCTCTTACATAGACCCAAACGCCCTTCCCGGACATAAGGTCGTTGCTGCCGTCAGCGGTTCTCCCAGATCTGAGTCGTGGTACGAAGTCTGGTGGACGATAATATTTCCCTGCTTCCCTCGCACCAGACCTATTCTCCCTAAGCCTAACAGCGTTATCATAGCCGATTTCCACTTTACCACTCTACTCCCATCACCTTGTGTCGTCCGGCAACCCAGATCATTGGGAATGCCTTACACGCCTCCCTCTCATTGCTCGCCCCCTTCCTCAGCTCCAAACTCACCAGACGTCAGCCGGCGATCTTCATTTAATTCCAGTACGACAGCTCAACCGAGACCGACGTTACCACGATCAGCCTCATATCTCACCAGACATCGCCGCTCTCTCTCTGCCACCGCCGTAGCTTCGGCACCAGCTTCTAATCATGGATCGACTCCGGATATAACGCCTCCTGGTACTTCGGATAACTTGAAAGATATGGCAGCCACTCATTCATCCACTGTACGCCAATCACCACCTCCTGTTGCTGATGCCAAGGCAATGCCTCCAGGGGCGATTATCTCACCCCCAGAGTCATCTAGTGAGGATGAGGCGACGGACCCAGAGGAGAGGGCGAGGGAGATTGAGAATATAAAAGAGCTAAAGGAAGCAATCAGTGCGATACCGCAGTGTCGAGTCGGTTCGCCAAATCTTAGTTCCTCTAGCGGAATCCTGTTGGCTGCATCCCAGATTGACCAACTTGTCGAAACACCACCGAAGCCTGCTATCCGCACAACTGGGCTTAAACCGGGACGTGCGATATCTCATTCAAGATCTAACACCGACACTCACATCTATCTCTCTAAACCGGCCGAAATGTCGACAAGTACATCAGAGGAGAGCTCTGAGCAGGATGAGTCAGCCAAGAAGCCTCCGATGGTACGGAAAAAATCTGGGGAACTAGTACGACCTGCGTTACGACCTGCATCTTTACGGCGACCCTCGAGTATGCCGGGAACCCCTACATTTTCGAAAGCTGTGCATTTTGATTCCCACCTAGAACATGTTCGCCATTTTCTGCAAGTTGACAGACCACTCGCTGTCAGTACAGGCTCCTCACCCGTTGATAGTTACGATAGTGATACGGAGTACCCATTCAAGCCGGGCGATAAGCGAGGAGTGCGCTCGCCTCCATATGAATGGGAGATTGTGATGAACAATCCCCCTACTGAAACGCTCATCAGGAAAGGTCTACCTGTCAAATTGGAAAGAGTGTGGATGTCGCCGGATCAAAAGTCCTTGATTGGCTCTGTTTCGGTAACCAATCTAGCATTCCAGAAATCTGTCGTTTGCAGATTCACCTTTGACTACTGGAAGACGACATCCGAAATTGGCGCGGAGTATCATCATGAAATCAAACCGAGAGAAACTGAAATAGGGAGCGACAGGTTTCAGTTCTGCATCAATTTGTCTGATATAGCCGATCTTGAGGCTAAAACACTGTTCTTCTGCATCCGGTACAATGTGAATGGACTCGAGTACTGGGATAACAACGATAACGCCAATTTCCAAGTTGACTTCCATAAGAAGTTCCTCCCTCAAAATGGTAAAAATGGCGTCCGAGGAGCGTCTTCACGACAAGCCTTACCGAGGAGCAATCGTCGCACAAATCCTTCGCCTATTCCAAGGCCTAGGTCTATGCCCGTCGGTGCTTCGGATGAGTTCGGCCCCAGTTCGAATTTGGCCAACATTGATCAGCCTGTTCACGAATTTCTTGATGAATCGGAACCAACTAGTTTGCGTCTCAAGAGTTCCAAGTCAACGACGAGCCTTCCTAGTGACAATTTGACAGGCCGCCTGTCGACTCCGAGTGGTGCCGCATTTGCTAATCGTTATGATTTTGGTGCTTCGCTTAGCGCAGCCAAACAAGCCCAGAAGAGTCCAAACTCGAGTCCACGGCAAAAGGATGGTCTCTACATGAAGGCACATCAGAGAAGCACTTCTAATGCACCTACGCCCGCGGATGTGCCTGGATTACAGAGCAAGAATGACTCGCTCACAGTCCAGCCACCAGCTGGGCTGCTATACACAGGTGCCCTCACCCAGAGCCCTGGAACGGCCTCTCCCTCGTCAGCCATTGCCTCTGCCTCATATGAGGAAATCCTCAACAAATATTGCTTTGTACGTACATAAACGCCTATCGGATCACTCGGATCCTAAGATACCCGGCTTCGATATGATGGATTGATTTCTTTTCAGTATTACTAACCGCTCGGTCGTTGTAGTTCAACGGCTCTAGGCAATCCAGTCCCCAACAGAAGGACGGCACCTTAATAAACGGTCAATACGATGGCATGGATGACTATTTGATACGGGGCTCTGTAAGCCATCATCCCGGCGTGACTCATGGAGCTGCGCACCATACTCTACGCCAAAACTCGAGTCTCTTTCATGACACCTACACGACTACCAGTATATCTCCGGCTAAGTCCCAAGGGCCTGCAGTATCAGGCGTGAAAGCCGCTGCAGGAAATTACCTCGGCTCACCCGACGCGGTTTCGAGTGGAACTATCCCCGACAGACATCAATATCACCACCTTCAACATATGCAAGATCGCTCTCCATTCACGCCCGATGTCCATGCCACAACTAAAGCGATCAGTTGCTAAGTAACACTGGGAATTTTCATTAGGATGGGCTCCATGATTGCGTCTTTTCTTCCATGGCGTTTTGGACTGTACATGGCGTTTTAGGATTTTACTTTATGATACCCCCATGTACACGAATAGGCGGGGGACTCACATTCTTCGGTGGCTATAGTCGCTTTGATAGTACAGAGGTCACGGAAAAGCGAATTAGTGTGGAACTTTCACGGCCTTGGTTTTCAAGTTTCCTTACAGCGTTTACTCTTTGCCCAGTCGAAGTATAGTACAGAGTTGAGGTCAAGACAGGCAGGAGGTAAACAGCATAAAAAAAGGTCTCAATCAATAAGCAGGGAGAGAGGGCTTGCTAAGCTCGAAGGGTAGTGAACCAAATAACTACCAAGATCAAAAATAAACTACTCTAACTTCCCACAGTCTATCGAATGTACTTCTTTAACCATGAACTGATATTTTAAGAGGGCTTTATCTGCTCGATAGTTATCGCTCACGGTGATTTGAATTACAAACTTTGGCTAGGATGCAGAATACTAGGCTATTCGTATGTAGATATGAAATTCACCTATCCACCACACTAAATTATCCCCCCTTTTCATCATTCGGTCTATTATCATGCCTACTAGCAGCTACAATATTATATACCCAACCTTAGCAGTTTTCCTTATCCGTCACGATCGTAGGTAGTCTTGCGGTTATTGCCGTTAAATAATGTTGGCCAAGTTGGAATCCAGGGCCGAAAGTTCTACTATAACATATAGAATACGTTTTTCATAATTGAGGAAGGCAACGCTGCCGGATTATTCCTGTGTGTGATGTGTATCTCTCGCTGTTCTACACTCCTGGAACGGAGAAATAGATCCTAGTGAAGAGTTGACTATTAAAGGAGCCGGGCCCCCTTATGCAACGATCTAAAGTATATCCTATGCCTGTATCTAATTGCCATTGGTATGCGGAGAAGGGGAGCGTGTGTAAGTAGGAGAGAGGGTGTCGGTGTGTGTTCCATCGCGATAGTTCTGCCGCTCTCGTTCGCCATCGATCCGTATACTACTTCATGCCCATGCCATATTGGCTAGACTGGGATAGGTTCGGTTTCTACCCTCCGTATACATTCGGTGAGACACCTGCTTCGTGGCGAGCTTTGATCTGTTGGAATACGTATCTGTGATTGGATGTAGCTCGGTGCTCTTGTACTATAGGGGAGGTATATTAATGTAGGAGGATAACATGGGAGTAAAAGAGAACTACAGGGCCTGCCAAGGATCGGGCCACTGGGACATTGGAAAACAAATGAGGATTGTATATATTCGTATGTGTATGTTATGGGGACGAATCGCTACTATTACTACAAAGTCATCTGTCTAGCATTCGGACTGACGGATATTTGGACTTGTCGAAGGCGCCGAGCAACTGCCTATATCTATTGAGATTATGCTTTAGTCTATGTAGCTGGTTTTGTGTATCCTCGTTGCCATGCTGCTTGAACGGGAACCTGTCATTGATGAGATTTGTGACTCGTATCATCTGGTTCTGTGTCTTATTACCCGCGGGATTCTAGTGAAGAGAGGGAGAGAGACGATGCCTAACAAAAGGCTTATATCGCCGTTCTACGCGCAATCTTTCTAATTCATGTATTATTTTTAGATCTAGAGGGCGTTCTAAGACCCTTTTTCCGAATGACCCCGTACGTAAGTACACCATACAAGAGAATTGAGAAGATGTGTGAATAATATACTTCATCGAGGTTGACGTGTAGTACGCGTAGGACTCACCATTCTTAAGAAAGGGGGATAAAATGATGGTTCGATATTCTGCCCTGGCTACCTCCTTTTCGTGGGAGTTACCAGGAGACTGCCGCGTTGAAAGAACTACCCTAGAACTCGCACAGGAACGTTGGAATGGCACGCAGACTATATTGGTCACGACTCTCAATCGTGAGTCCCGTTATTTTCCTGATTCCAAGGGAAATTGTCCAGCCCCGAGAATCTTGGCCTCATCGCTGGGTAGTTAAGCAACATGACCACACTATTTGTCAACCAGACAAAGCATAGGGCTTTCGTAGCACTCGAGTTCAGGATGCATGAGAAAATAATTAACATTAAAAATGTCTTGGTTCAATGTTGTTGAGATTTGTATCGCCCCCATATATATAATTATGACACAGGCGCATATCCATCTGGTGGATGCTGGCCATCGGGAATTGCCACCTTATTATTGTAGTAGACAGGGGCGGGGTTGCCTTTCCAGGCTTTCTTGATACTAGGCAGTACCGTCCGCTTAGATTTGCTGTCGCACGACAGATTGGGTCCAGGATATCTCCCGTTGCCGCCATCTTCATTGAAAACGCCAGCATACGACCAGTTGAAATACATGTTGGAGAGTTCTACCTTTCCATCCCACGGGCGGACAACGTCGCCCGTCTTATCGGCTACCAGCTTGAAGACATTGGCACCAACGTCCCAACGTCCTAGAGTATGGAGCCCCCAGTTTGCGGACACGGTAGAAATCTCGCTGTAGTGGTTGTAGTAGTGATCATCGGTGGTTCCCACGAGGTGTTGGGGTACAGCGTCCCCAAGCAGGATACCCAGGATCCTGTTTTGAATAGAATAGGTCTCGTTCTCGTCGAATGTGATCAAAACGAGGGTATTTTGCATAAAACGTTTATCGTTAAGCAAAGGCTCGAGAAAAGTGCGTGTCCATGTACCCGCAACTGTAATATCAGTGTCATGGCCGTCGCTGGCTGGAGGGCGTTAACGGTCAAATGGTCGTAGGTAGAGCGTAGCTATAGAGGAATACTTACTCATGTTAGGGGTAATGAACATCCATTGAGGTAGTGTGTTGTTCTTAAGATCCTTCTGGAACTCGGTAAGGTTCTTGATGACAGCCAGACGATCAATGTCGCCCGCATTGGAGCTATAGCTCATTGCGGGATTGTGTTTGCGGACGTAATCATTTTTGCCGTTCTGATGGTTTATCCAAGCAAACCCTTGAAAGCCGCTGAAGGGCTGGTCTTCCTGATAATGAGCCCACGAGATACCCTTATCCTCGAGAAGGTCAACAATGGTGGAGACGTTCTTGTCGACCTGAGTGAAGTCGTCGTGCTGCATGCCAAAGTAATCACCTCCGATAGCAGCAATGTAATTTGGCTGCGAAGGGTGTGTTACGGCGTGGTAACCGCTCAAGGTGACTCCTTTCTTAGCAAGCCAGGCGAGGTTCGCTATCGGCTGTGTTAGTTCGCGATACGTTCGCCAATTAGGCGACCACTTGGAGCGAGAAAATAGAACGTACGATCGTTGATAGCCATATCATAATCGGTGTTCTCGAGCCAGATAACGGCGAAGCGATCAAAGGCCTTGCCCTTGATATGGCTCGTAGGGCTCAGGGTCTTAGCAGTAGCAGCTGCTGCAGCGACTTCGGCAGTGCCTGTGGCCGTGTACATGTTCTCAACCTGGGCGGCAACACCGCCAGCAAGCAGCAACACGGACGAGGAGAAGGAACGCATCTTGACGTCGGACAGCAACTCTTAGTTTATCCAACCCCGAGCGACGACGGTGCTGGCGCCGAGAAAGACAAAGCACGCAGAAGGAGAGCGCGTTGGGAAGATGTGTACGAGCAGGATGAAAGTGGTGCTGATACACCGATGTTTTAATATCAGCTGGACGAGCTGCCTGAATAGAACTAGCTACATATCCTGTGATGGTACGTACACGTGGGCCGCCAGCTATCTAGGTTAACGTTTGAACCTGAGATGAAATATGTACTATGTAAGTTAGCTTGTTCCCCGTTACCAGGATCTCACGTGTATGTATGTGTAGCGTACTAACCTAGGTACTCTAAGTTCGAATAACGGGACAATACCACCACACTACGTACTTACGATAGGTAGTGTGCATATCGACGATTCCTGGACCGGGGATACTACCCACGCTAGACCATTAGTAGCTGAGGAGATGCTACTGTATTAAGTAGAGTCCACGGATGATCCCAGCCTACCTGTCCATGCCCCTCTCGTTCGGTAGCGTATCTCCAATTCACTTTTGTTATTTTTCAACCTTGAGTGACTTACACTAGGTTAGATGGTTAATGAGGTTTCTTTTCTAGGTATCAAAAACAATAGTAAAAGAAAGAATTGTTACCACCTCTAATACCTTCCTCTTCCTCTACGTCTCATCTAGTTATCTAGATAGGGTAGTGAGTGTATTCGGGTTATGCCTTCGCTAAAATCCGAGCCTAGGGGACCTGTTAGGCAGGCACTATGGGGTGCCTACATAACCCCCCCCCCCCCCAAGGTGGATTCCTCTGTCACATACTCCATACATTCTACAACATCAATAGCACTACAAATGGCTACAGACCCTGGAGTGCTCTAGACTACACTACGTATGACAAGGTCGGTAGTAGAATGAATGTACGAGACAGTGGAGTGGCAAGCTGAGAGATATATGTGATGATAGGCTACAGTAGGGACTATTAGTGTACACCTCTGACATATGTACACATATGCACTTACATGGTGTAATGCAGTGTAGGCCCGACAAAGGGATGCCTATGTTACATACCTACATACTTGTAGTAGTAACCTAGGTAGGTAGTATTCATCGAACGACATTGGAAAGACTTGGGCGGATCTAAGCCGACTTCCGAACAGCGGGGATTTCACGCCGAAAAAAGAAGTAGTCCCGGGCCTTGTCCAAATAACGGGGATGAGCGAAAAGGCACGTTGTGTTGGATTGAAAATGATAGGTGAGTAGAATACAATGTCAGCAGTTACAGTTACAAAATTATTTCACGCCATCTGAAGCTAGCCAAAGCGAAGAGATGAAGGATGAAAGACGAGATGAAGAGGTAAGCACGTGCTTGTTTAAAGGCCAAGGACTGGCCAAGCATTGGCACCGCCAAAACAAGAAACTACAGGCTGCTAAGGGTACCAAGCTCATCCAAGCTTCATCCAAGCTTCATCCTAGCCGGATCCTAGCAACACCACTAAAAATGCTTGTGCTACCTCCTAATACTGGTAAGGCTTGTTTCCCGCACCCAACAATCAACGACACCAACAGTCAGAAGCCAGGTTCTGACTGGGCGCTGACTGGGCACGGCAACTGTCCAAGTAGCGCACACTAGCTTCGAGAAGCTACTGGCGGTGGCCAATAGAATTTGAGAAAATGGAATTGAGGATGCTATCCTTGTACTTGCATACGCAATGCCTGCATCCACTGGAAGTAGCGCGTTGTAATGTCTATCCGGGGATTCGCTGCTTCCTCCCTTATGTAGTAGCTGGGTACACTACTGAGGCACCTATACCACTCATAGTATTACTCTACACATGAGCAGTACTACGCGAGTACCTGAAAGTCGCATTCCAGGGAGCCGGGCTCCCCGATCCGCGTTCTCTCCTACACTAGTAGATAGGCCACCTGCTGATCGCCAGGAATAAGATTGGTCAAAAGCTCTCATTTTTGGCTGGCTGACTTTCTCGAGGTCCTCCAACAAATGTTGCCGATAGCAAGACAATACCTGTATACAGTAGTCCAGTTTTCTATTCTTATCCCTATCGCCGTCCACTAGAGATTGGTTGAGACTTGGTATCACATACCTCGGCAGGCGTCGTTCAAGATCTGCCACTCGACTCTAGCCTCATCCTTCTCTCCTTAAGGACTATCTACCTACACTAAGGAGCCTCCACTGCCTCTTGCAGGGTCATCTATACAGTACAATAACGGGTTGCATGCATTTGCTATCAAAGTATATGGCATTTTATTTCGCGCCATAGAGCCTGCGTCCAAAGGAAGAGAAGATGGAACTCTTAGACCGTCTCCCTGGTTGGAATGAGCGACGTCCGGCTTATTCGACATTGCCGACAACACCAAATGCGATAGTCGATACCCCATCGGCTCCGGAGGGCAGTGATCACTCGGGTGCTGCCGGGGGCCGCCCTTTACTTTCCCGATTTCTCGCCGACTTCACATTGGGCTTCGCAGATGGGCTTACCGTACCATTCGCTTTGACCGCAGGCCTCTCATCATTAGGCCAAACCAACACCGTCATCTATGCGGGCATGGCGGAAATTTGTGCCGGTTGCGTTTCCATGGGAGTCGGTGGCTATCTAGCAGCAAAAGGAGAGCAAAGGCCCGGAATGATGAATAATAGACATAGCCTTGAAAATGATGATAAAGAAGATGACGAGGAGAAGCCAACGCCCTCCGTACCTCTCCGCCAGAATCGACAAGTCGATGATTACGTAGCTCGGCTCCAGCTACCGCCCGACCTACTTCAGAGTGTCATGGCCCATATTGAGTCGTCACCAGAGATTGCTACGCGAGTAATTGGTAGCTCGTGTTTTACCGGAAGCAAACCGATACTGGAATCTGCTAAGACGGCTCCCCTTATTTCGGGACTCTCGGTCGCCCTCGGGTACTTCATTGGAGGTCTTCTGCCACTTGCTCCTTATTTCTTTGTTGGTAGTGTGACTAAAGGGCTGTTTTGGAGCTTTGGTATCTGCATTATAGCTCTATTCGTCTTCGGGTTCACCAGGGAGTATTTATTGCACATCTCAATGGGCTATGGGTGGAACTCAAGGACAAAACAAAGTCGGCGGGACATAATTAAAACCGGCTTATGGGAAGGCTTCAGAATGGTTGTATTTGGGGGTATTGCAGCTGTTACAGCCGTCCTATGTGTTAGACTCTTCGAGGGCCTTGTGTCGTAAGCCACTTGTGGTTACCCTAGTTGTACCCATCAACAGCTTCTTTTAGAGCATGTTATATCGATCCAAAGCTAGCGCGGTACATGATCGTAACTTTCGAGGGCCCTCGTTCCCCTGTCCCATACAGCCTAGCTTCTTCTGCCACACCATTAAGTCATTGGGGGCATTGGAGGCGGTCCGCCGCTACTAGCCATTGGTATTATCGGTGGCCCCCCGAAATTGGGTGGCGGTCCGCCACCTCTCCCCATCATTGGAGGAGGACCACCGCGACCAACAGGCATTCCTCCCATACCAACCCCAATACCAGCCCCTAGAGGCGGGCCCATATGCCCAGGTGGAGGGCCCGGCCATCGTCCTAGAGGAGGCATCCCCGACATAGGCCGTTCCGGTTGCCCCCACTGCTCTTCAGCGACCGAAACAGTACCGTCATCCTCAGACGGGCCACCAGAGCTTTCTGAACTATTTGAGCTGCCTTTATTTGGAGAGTCTCTTGATCCGTTTTTGCGGCTTGAGCCCTTCGAACGACGCGAGCGCGTACGGCCTGTTGGAGGGTGCATCAGTCATTGATACCTCGGTAGGAAAGCCCCCGAGTAAATTACCTTTACGACAGCAAACCCAAATGATGAACAACAACGCCAATATCACTACGACCCCGCTTAGAATTGCCCCGACATAATTGGAACTCGGGTTCGACGATCTCGAAGCCGACATGGTGGCAACTGGTGCATCCGTCGATGCTACAGCATTTCCGAGCGTTAGTGTTTCAACGAATGTCGATTCCAGCTTCGGAATTGTCAAGGTGCGGATGCCGTCGGGGGGTGATATCTGCCTCTGCAGAATGGTTGTTTGATGTCTATACATATCTACTAGGAGTTGATATGCTATTCTGTCCTAAGAGACCAAGGAATTTCGGGCAAGATAACCAAGCTCCCCTCTTTAGAGAACACGGTCTCAAGGGCATCAATTCTTAGTATCGTAACTAATCGTTTTGCTCTTCGAGTACAAAAACGGTACGCCGGGTTTTCGGTTGTGCCCACGACATCAACCGTTGTCATGTCTGCCTAGTTTCTGAACTTGTATCTGCGGACTGTCCACACCTCGGCGACTACATCATGCCCGGCTGTTCACCCTGAACACGTTTTTTCCAACTACGACGAGGTGTCTTCATTGGTGACTGGTCGCTTAGTCTTGCTGATCTCATCCCGACCGCCCCTCACATAGGATCAACCTCTGCAGTATCCCGATCTGTGTGAGTTAGTCTACGCAGTTCGCATACAGCTTCTAGCCAACCACAGGATATAGCTACGATTGAGACGAGAGATGGGTAGTACAATTAGCCACAACATAACAACCTGCTGCATGGGCCTGCAAGTACCCCACCTGGGGCAGAATGGGGGATAGTTTGAATATGTTCGCCGGGAACGCAGCCTTGTATCATGATTTTCCTCCCGCTACCCGGCACCCCAAGAGCGGGACTATTACACGCCCAATCACGCACCGAGAAAAGTTTAATTCGATGCTGCATGTAGCCGGGCATTAGGCTAACGTGGCGGTTCGTGTTCAATGCGCCGTAACTGGTACATAGATCGTTGAACCCGACAGGACTCGCACCGACTATTACACGTACGGTTGGTGTTACGTACCTTCTCCAACTGATCAGTGTCTCTTAGCTCAGACTATCTAAGAGAGCGCAGTAGCGGCCCTATAGACATATGATCTTACTCGTACCCCTTGCTATCGGAACGGCGATCTACTACCACGAGCAGTTTGTGTAACTTTTCTTCTGCTAGGTTCAACTCGGAGCGCAGGTATGAACCTGCAGTTTCATTTTCTCCGGGTAGCTTTTCTGCAAACGCCCAAAGATTGTGTGTCAAGGCTTCTGGATACTTGCAACTCTTGATCCGCCGAGAAACGTGTTCGCAAATTCACCACTAAAGTCTCGGACATAGCCAGTTGTCTCGGAGGGAATTCCCTGTCGACATCAAAGGCCCACATGTGAGACAGACTGCGCTAACGATATGACCCTCATATCTGGATTGGAATTGCCCCTCGTATGTTACTGCATTGCTACGGCAGTCGAGGATGTGACAAGACGATGCAAACGAGGGGTTATTACCCGTTTTCGGTGACCATAAGTGTTATAATGCGGCTACCTATTTAGCACCCAACCGACTGCATCCCGGCTTATATGGGCAACTCGACAACATAGCACCGCTATCGGCTGGATGTACTGAGGCCTTTGGCACCGTTTGCTGAACAAGTACCCGCAAGCCTGCTCAATCACACAAAGAAATCCCCTCCTGCACCCACATAATAGCACACCGCTCGATACTAACGCAGTGTCGATGGCCGTCGATGCAGTAGGGGCTCTCGTAGAGATTTCTCTACCTGATTGTGTCACGTACTTAGGGGGTTGGTTAGTAGTGATGTCCTGCGCATGCCCGCAGGTGTCTCCCGGTCTCGGCGGCAACAGGTGCGTTTAAGGTGCCGCGGTGGCGCTGAGGGGCTCACGCCCTTTCCCGATCTGGTTCCTGATCCTGAGGCTTATTGTGCTGGGTTGAATTGGACGCCGTTGTTTACAGTTTTCTACCCCTCCAGAGTGTCGAGATGGAGGAAGGGATTGACGGTGCGAGGGCTATAAGACGAGCAGTGGGTTACATATTACAAATCAAACAATACGTAAGAATAAGCATATCTCATACAATTTTTCGTATTGGATATTTGTTCTCTAGTTGGTCAAGTAATTAGGCGCACTATCATAATGTTGATGGCATAGAACACGGACGATCTCAGTACACAGTTAAATTCATGAGTAATCAGGGGCTAACTCGCTTTTGTCTTAGCCTGATCGTAACTAGTGTATGTATACTTGTCATGTGTGGTGCTTTTCCCAAAGCCGCGTTCGTCAACCTTTCATATTTTCTTCTTTCTATAATACCTAGGATGTGGAGGTTTTAGTAGCTACCTAGTGTAGTGGCTAAGCTTGGTGTGACATTGAGGCAGCCGAATTTACCAAGTAAACTTGAGCTTCTATGCAAGCAAAGAAATAAGAAATGCAAACAGTTCATTTCAGGTTGCAGAAACTCGGGCCAGCACAGTGTGCTCCTCTTTCTCTCTTAATCTCACAGTATCTAGGCAGACTCTTCTTCCCGTTTGCTCCCTCATTCTATTTATAATCTACACCCAAGGGGAATAGCAGATGGGGATACGCCGAGCGGCTTTACATACACTATACCATTAGAATAACCTCATATTACCCTATTCTTCTGTTCTTGTCTTTCAGGCAACTTTCCGAGTGAAACTAATTATGGTATAGGAAGCAATGGCTCAAGAGGCCCGGCTTTTCCCAAGATCAAAAGGCAGCCATGTCTCGTGAGTCGTTGTACGCGCCGTCCAACCTCGCGCTAACCAGCTCGCAGCGATCACACTGCTCTTGCAAAATGTGAGTTTTCGAGGTCGGGGAACAGAAGCGTGTGCAACACGGCCCCCGATGATCATTTCGCTTTACTCGAATGACTTTATCCCGGAGGTGGCCGTGGCTTTGTGTCGTGACGGGACAACCGCACGAATAAAATAGTTTGATGACCCAGCAGCGATCCCTGCTGGGTATGGTCAGTGTAATGCCGTCAACTGTTACTTGGACCATGATTGTTGTGTTCACAGAGGTAAGACTATTACTTGGGCGTCCGCTGTGTCCTTGGGCTCTAGAAGAATCGATTGAATGAGGAAGCGTCCGCCAGGGAACTGTGATATCGAGCAACAGCAAGGTCCGAGTCGATGGATATATTGGCAAAATGGGCGGGTAATGTTAAGATTTCTGGTTGCTCGCTATACTTTTCGGTGTCTATTTTCATGATGAGGGAGAGGAGAGAAATACGGCCGTTGGAGTGTGTATATATAACTATACTACATATAAAGAAACATAGAATTGTTTGCATTGTTACAACAAGCATGGATTCATTAGTGCCCGGAATATTGGGGTCATGGCAAAGGGGACCAATGTATGTTGGGCTGTTGACCATGGCTTGGTGAACATAGGCTCCCTCGCTTTGTTCTTTGTTGTTGTTGTTGTTGTTGTTGTTACATAGGAAAGGGCCAGCGAAGGGGTGGCCTGATGAATGAATCATTATGTGCTTGTTGAGCCTTCGATAGCTCGTCTCGTCAGGCTTTTTTTCTTCTCCCTTTTTCCCCACGTTAGACAACTGTAACATGCGCACTTGGTTAGGTGATTAGTTTAATGGGAGTAAGATGATGAATTGTTGCTCTGTTGTTTGGTATAATCAAGCAAGGGAGAATAGGTAGATCAACCTGTCAGGTGGGGTCCAGCTGGCATATGGTTTTCTACAGCTGAGAGAGAGTACCTAAGAAAAACTCTGCTAACCGATTTGGGATCAGAGCCAATTGATTTCACCGGGAGCCTCACATGCACTAGCTCGGTGCTACCTAAAATGAGGGATGCATGCTGATTGGGTGAAAGGCAAAGACATGATCAGGCAGCAGTATTATTACACTTGGTTCTGTCCTTGGCTCGCCCTTGGTATCATTACAGGTGGCCTACACTATCTCCCACTAACTTGACGACTCACGGGCCACCACTACCGTTACCATCATTATCATCACCATATTACTACCACCACTGGAGACGACTCTCGCATAATATTCCCTCTCGATGCTGTGCACATGTAGTAGGTATACTTACACATGATATATCTAGTATTTTTTATATTTATTTTATACACTCCCTAAGGTTCAGTCGCCACATCCCTCTCACGTGAGTGCACATCTCGATCCACCCACCATCCCACTGAGTGAGCACCTTAACCCGGCGGAACTCCCGTTGGAACACCCGTTCCAGGCACCCAAATTATCCACTGGCACGCACGTTCCACTGCTCAAGGCAGCGGTATAACTGATACTTCAAGTTTTCCTAGTCTTAGATCACGTTCAACGCAGAGTGTTTTCTTTATCTCTGTTGTGTTCTCTTGGTAATTCGGCTTCTCCTCTTTCGACAGATCTATATTATTGTAATTACTTATTGCAAGCATCATGACATCAGGTTGAGAAACTATCGTTATTTAATTGTGCCTTCGACGTATCTGAAATTCGAGGAATCTCTCGAAACCCCATATCTTCTAAGAGCTCTGATCCAGTTCTTGCCGGCTGTTTGGTCTTAACCTGCCACGATGGAGTCCTACCTTCCCAGGGGCCGGATGTCCTTGGGTGTTCAACGTCGGCTAAGTAGGCTCTATAATGACACCAAGAAATCGTCCGACTTTGTACAGGAGCCCTTACAGGCTGCCGACGATCCCGAAATCAAAGCTTTGCATCGTAAACTGCGCATTCAGAAGGATAGGCTAGTCAGTTGGGGTTTGGAATGGTCCGACCCAAACCAGTCAGCTGAGATCGACGAGTCTCTTAATAAAGCTGGCCTAACGGACCTTGTTGGGAGTATCATGGCCACCATAAAGGATATCTTGGCCGAAGCAGAGCCTCTCTGGCTTTCCTCGAAACGGCCTACTGGGAGTGAGAAATCGGCTGAAAAGACCTCTGGAGACCGAAAAGCTCCATTGATAGTATGGGATAAGGGTCGGTTCGAAGATCTTGTCAAGGACCTCACAGCCTCGATCGATACGCTTTGTGACCTATCCCGCACTCGTTCATCCGGGGCCATGACTGCCGGCGCTTCGGGGAAGTTAATGACATCGAAACCATCTGTGGAAGATCTACGACCTTATGGATCCACGCGAATACAGACGCCTCAGCAGATTGATCCCCAGACTCTATCCAGCCTCAGGCCTTTTGAAGCCCAGACTTCGTCCAAGAGTGGTCTTTCTCGCGATCGGCCTCAGGAAATATTCTTTATGAGTAAACAAGCGTACGCCGACCTGACGCATCGACCGGCCGGGCGACCATGGTCCCCACTTTTGGTTGAATATGCCGAGTTCGACCCAATCTATTCAGCAACAGGAATCATGCCTGAGATGACCCGTTTCGAGAGGCTGAGCGCAGGACTTCAGACAGAGTCGTCGAGGTCTCCTGGTGCGTGGATTGGATTACCTCTTCTGCTAGGTTATTACGAAGATATGGAACATTCCAGGCTGGCCTTGATCTACTCATTCCCTCCGACCTTTAACCCGGTCACTTTCGATAACCTGACACAACAACCAGTGGACAATCTATGCACACTAGCTAACTTGCTTAATCGGCCAAACTTCGAACCTACCCTAGAGGCTAAGTTTCGTCTCGCCCACAACTTAGCGAACACCGTTTTTGACATGCATTCTCGAGGGATCACGCATGGTAATCTTCACGCCTCAACAATCTCTTTCACCAACACGGCGAGTAACGATCCTAGCATGCCCAATGCAAATGAAGTTGATATCCGGCGCCCGCTAATTTCATCCTTCGATATCTTCCCTAATTCGCCTTCAAATAGTCATCCTCCCTCCATGTTTCTCCTGCATCGCCATACTCTTGATCCAAGAACCACCAGCCAGTCTCCGCTAGCTATCAATAGTGATACCAAAACGCTAGATCTGTACTCGCTTGCCATGATGCTCGTTTCCATAGGTCTCTGGACTACCCTAGAGAACCTCGTACCCAACTTGGACTCGCCGAGTGTTCCAGAGTCTGTTCTTGGTCAATTGGCGATTCGATGCGGCACACCATATATGAGGGCTGTGCAAGCATGCTGGAATGCGGTTGAACTTGAACTCTCACATCCCGGCAATGGCGACGATATTATCAGACAAGTACAGTCGAGGGCGAGTGGTTATCTAGAAGCATGCTGTATCTTGGATAGTGTCAGTGAGCTTGACGATCGTCTGAACGACGATTTCGTGCACACATCTTCGCGCCAAAGCGTGAAACCGAAGGCTTCAGCCGCATCGTTGCCAGGACCTTCAGTGACCACCCCTAAAACCCAAACTTACGATACAAAGCGTGTACTCCCACAGGAACGGTCACAGTCCTTCCCCGTCGAACGCGAACCTCTTACCAAATGTAAGATCATCATTAAGATTATTAGAGTATTGTTATGCTAACCTCAATCTAGCCCAACCGGCTGAAAGTAAACCTGAGAAACCAAAAGAGAAACAACCCAAGCTTCGTCTATATCCTCAGATTCCTTTGCCAGCGGATATTGTCGAACAATGGAATGAAATCCTGATGCCACAGATTAACCTAGCTCTACGACATTTCTACCGCAAGCACCCAGAATCAGTTGAGATCTCGCTTGAGTCTATTGGCGAGTCTCCCCAGAAGACTACCCCCACTGTGCTAGTTGTTTGCACTTCAGTAAGCAAAGTGCGCGCAATCTTGAATAAGAAGCTAGGGATTCTCTTCGATGGGACGACAACGAATATATCGCTCAAAGTATGCCGGGGATCTGTAGTGCGGTCAAGGAAAGGTCCTGTACGGAGTATGGCAAAAGGCGCTGGTCCGGGTGCTCTGGGTCAGTATAACAGCGATGATGAAGATGAGCCTCAGGAGATACCAGCGGCGAATCCCGATTACCAAGAAAAACCACAAAATGGAGCGAGCATCGGAGCATGGATTGGAGATAAACATCTCCCACCAGTGAGTTTAGGTGGCGTCATCCTCGTGGATGATAAGCCTTATGGCATGACTGTACACCATATGCTAGATGACCCCGACCGTCCCTTCCAAGCGCCAGATGAACTCGAAGGATTCCCAGAAACTGCTACACGAGCCAGTGCACCCGCTTTTCGAAGCAGCGCATCAGCACGAGACCTTTCATATATCACCGAGGGAGAGACATCCTCCGAAGGCAGTGACTTCGCTTGCGAGTTTTCTGACTCGGAATCTGAATACTCAGTGACAGATATAACGAGTGACGAAGAGGATGAAGATGAAGATGAAGAGTTCAACCAACCAGGTGACATCCCCGGGATAGAACCGGGATGTGGAAACGGTATGTAAGGCCTTGGACTCGTCAAAACCCCCAGTCCGGTTCCAATATCGATGGCCACGTTCTTCATTCAGGGGTAGCGGAGGTGATCTAAGGCGTCGAACCTGGCAAGAGATGTCACCCCGCTGATCTAGGCTTTGCAGGATATATTGTGACACAGCCTGCTCTTGATGATGTCCCTATCGGGTTTTACCCCTCACCCGAAACGGAAAATGAGGTACAATCGATTCCTCTTCCTGATAATTTTTCAGACGATATGTCCCAATGAATTACTCACGCTAACTCCCCTATAGGACCATATTGATACTTACAGTGTCGGCGAGGTCTACGCTTCTTCTGGAATACGAAGGAGAACCGAAAACAATCTCGTCCACGAGATTGACTGGGCCCTATTCAAGTTTCAAGATGACAGGCTGCCGGACCATAACATGTTTCCACCAGTCACAGCCGGAGATCACTGGTCTTCAACTTTCGGTAACCTGCAGCCGATGGAGGTAGCACCCGTTAAATCCTTACCTGGATTAGACGTTCAATGTGTGGCTCGTACCAGTGGTTCACAGGTAAGGCCCGATGAACTAGGCGATTGCTTTCCATGTTCTACTGAGTAGTAGTAGCTGACGTGTACTAGGCTGGGAGGATTCTACCCGCACTCACAACCGTCAAGATCTACGGACGTGCCTCTCCAAGCCACTCGTACCAGGTTAGCGGAAGAATACCGGGCATATCTAAACCTACTGTACCCCCCAACCAAACCGGGCGTGGGGTATCTCTCGGCATACCTGGCGACTCAGGTGCTTGGATCGTCGATAGGCTTTACGGTCGCCTGTGTGGTCATATCTTAGCGTGGAGCGACCGCAAGCAGGTTGCTTATATCTGCCCAATGGAAGTTTTGCTCCTTGACATAGCAGAGACGTTACAAGCCACCGATGTACGACTTCCAAGTGGAGATGCCATTGTCTCAATTTCCGACCATAGGGGAGACAACGACGTCGTGGAAATTTCAGGATCGGAAGCTTGGACCGAAGATGATATCCCAGACACAGAAGATATCTACCAATCAGGACATGCTCGTATGTCTAAAAGCTTAGAAGAAGAGGCGAAGAAAGGAAACTTGAACCAGTCAGACGGGGGACGGTTCTCATCTAACATGAATATCCTAGCGAGAGATATGGATAAAGTGCATATCCAGGAGACGGAAGTCCGATATGGAATGAAATGAATAAAAAAACATCATGGATATGGATTACCATTTTTTATGCCGATGATGTGGTGAATTGTCGGGGTCATTTTCTTTTTTTGGTGTCTCTATATATCCCTTGCCCTGTCCGTACCTCTCCCCTAGCTCAATACGCGGCCCCTTTCGTACTCTGGATTAAGGTAGTATGCCGACTGTCTGTTCGTTTCTCCTGCATAGCTTAGGTAGCTAGACCCAACCAGCACCGAGAGAAACGGTGAAAATCAATATACATATTAACCTACGATATATGAGTTAGCAGAACAATTACCATATGGATTTTGGTCATGCTTTTATTAGATGATGTGAACTCAGAACAAGATACAAGCAAAGCCCGCTACTACTCTCGTGTATGAGAAAATGAAGCGTGTGAAGGCAATTATATGGTATAGCTCACCCGGAAACGGAAGCCCAAGGAGCCGCTCGACACCTGCTCGCCCCCGATGTGGTGGGAATCACGGAAGAGAACAGCGAGGTCACGGTCACGGTGGGCCGGATCGTTGTGGTTCTGTTGCGGGTGATTGTGATCACTATCG
The DNA here is from genome assembly GCA_022495195.1 of Xylaria digitata. NCBI lineage: Eukaryota > Fungi > Ascomycota > Sordariomycetes > Xylariales > Xylariaceae > Xylaria > Xylaria digitata. Next base: position 164,079 of record MU376971.1, on the reverse strand, counting down.
TTGAGTTTCCGGTAGCGCTACCATCGCTAGTTCCGTCCCCACCCCCAGTTGACGGTGTCGGTGTCGGGCTCGGCAGTGTCGTTATCAAGGTCGTGACCGGCGATGATATTGTCCGCGCTGCTATTATGTGCTGTCGCCGCCGGTTGGTTAGAGACGGCGCTGGGGCCGCGAGCGATGGTTCTGTCTCTAATGGCGACGCCGTTGTCATCGTGAATTGGAGATCCGACGCTGTGCTCGTGGGGGCCGCGATGGTGGATCCTGCGATGCTTGATGGCTCTCGCCCGATTACCAGTGCGGTTACTCCTTCTTCGCATGCTGTGGACGCGGGGTAAGAGGCTAGGACTGAGAGGAGGAAGATGGCCTTGTATCTCATTTTGCTGCTGGTATGGCAAGGACCGGAGGATAAGTTGGAATGAGAGTAAAGTTAGGCAAGGCTGCGAGTTTGAGGATTGCATGCAAGATGAGAGAGGGATTTGAGATTGGCCAACGCCCTCGGTGCTTAAGTATACGTGTGAGTTTTGATCAGATTGATTATATTGTCATGAACAAGCGAAATTGGCCCCCCCTTCATTTTCCCTCGATGTTGTATCTGCCTACCTATACTATATATATAATACTATTGTGGTTTGGCCCGAAGAAAGCAGATTTCCGGAGAAAAGACCATCTTCGTCAGTCATGCCGTGTCTGGCGGCATAATATTCGCGAGAATAGCCGGTCGGGGGCGACCGTAACCCCTCTCCCTACCCCAATTTGAGATGATACCTTCGTGAAATTGAAGTGCGGGAAGCGCTGATTGCCGACTCTTAGAACCGTGTAAAGGTCGTAATAAGTGTGATGAGAATCTAGTTTTAGTTGAGCGACGTCATAGGTCACGGTGCACACTGTACTAGCGAAATATCGAGAATGTTAGTATGAGATCCTGGATGATTTGTTTTGGGTGCGCGTCTGTTGTGCTATCGTCCGCCCAGGAATCGGAAAGCAATTATATAATAATCAATTACCTTTCTACTGCGCGTTCCATCATGAAATTGTGGTCCTCAGTGCTCTCAATTCTCAATCTGCCGATCCTTTCGAACGCCTGGGGGTTCAGGACACTCTGCCGTAGCAATAGTCCCGCGTATTCATGTTGGCGTCCACCTGACAATAACACATCGAGGACGGCTAGCCACACTATTTCAGAGAACTGCGGGACGAGATGCTCGTCGTCTGACGCACGTAGTAAGTAGTCTGGCCAGAGACACCCCGTCATCTTTCTCGAGCCGAACTGGACGGAGAACATGCGGTCCAGCTTCGTATCATCGTTTTCATATGTTAGCATCCCGGTGGCTGCAGGCCCACGCACGACTATGCTCGCGGACGTCAATCTTCCTGTCGGATCCAAGCCCGCTAAGACACATTTCACCTCTACCAATGTCAAAAACTCCTTGACTACTTCCAAGTGTTTCCCGGGCCACCACACCCCGCTATCTATCGAGGCCCAACTCCACAACGGAGCGATCCACTCCCTCGGCCTCTCCCTTAGAAGCCCATGTGAGCACCACGTAAGACCTAAGAGTATCTCGCTTTTCCATAACCCGGCTACGTAATCGTCGCCGTCACGATATTGACGGGACCGCTGCGCGGCGCCCGATAGGGCTGGGAGCCGGTCCTTCGTGAACGTGAGCGCGAGGCTAGTGTATTCTTCTACGATCTCTAACCACTGCGCAGCTGGGTGATCAGTCGTATACTGGGTGCGGGGTCCATGAAGGAACCCGCTCAGCACAACCTTTGGGTTCGCGAAACGCTCCGCGTTGTTCCCGCCAAGGCACTGGCACTCGCACCGGTGCAGACACTCCCACGCCACTTCATTGTTGGCAAAATGCACAACGCGTCTTGAGAGTAATCTTTCCTGGAGAACTCACCCGCGCTGGAGAAGGGGTGCGATTTCATTTTGTCTTGCCGTGTGCGTCTCGCTGTTCACGAAATGCGGGATCGGTCGTTGACGCCAGACTGGCAGCTTTGTTCTCCCATCGTTGAGGTGCATAAAAAACTCGTAGGATTGATAGTCAGGGGAGAGGGCAGAGTGCAGCCCGTGGTGTGAGTCTGGCGCATTGGTCGCCGCTAGGGTTAGCGCCGCGCCTGAGTATACGTTACACATAACTGCGGCTTCACGTGTTCAGTCTTCTGCGTCGTCTTGCACAATGCAGATGTTGTCAATCCACAGATAGCGAAAATGCAACTTCCTCAACGCCTTGGTTACGTCTTGGAAAGTTTTGGGTATCGCACTCCAGCGGACACCCTTCCGGTTATTCGCCAGAGTCCGCTTGAGCGTAATACAATCCGGTCGAATCTTGCCCCAGCAGTGGCTAAGGCAGACATAATCAACATCGGCGCCGGGAATGTCGACCCGGGTCTCAAGGAGCTGAACCCCAGATTCACATAGAGAGCTTCCGATATCAAGTAGCCGCGTGGGTACATAGGGCGCAGAGTCAGGCCTACGGTTATCGTGAGGTTCTACGCACGACGAGTACCAGCTTCGAATCTGGCTTAGTGTTTCGTCGAGATCTCTCCTATCAGGGACCGGGTGGCCAACATGAAATTCAGTTGGAAGGTGCGCATCTGGTACAAGTGTTGTCTTTGAATCCATCATTCTAGACCGGATCAGTGATTTAGATCATCCCCCTCCGTGAGCACATTGTAGCAGCGGGTAACCGTCATGTAAAATGAATCAAGCGTACCTGGATGAATAAAAAAACTCTATTTCATAAACTGATTCTCTGCCAGCTTGCGCCTCCCCTCTAGCGTCAAGATCGCGATCACGACCGGAGAGTACGCTATAGCTCCAAACCCACTCAACCGTCTGGAGACGAGCTCCAGGGGGACAAATAGTGTCGATGCCATGAGTAAATAGTTTACATTTCTCACAACCCTTCTCGCCGGATTCCCTCAAGTCTTCGTACGTAAGCTTCCATTGAACGTGAGGCGGGGGCGGACAGACCGGGCAAGACGGGAGTAACCAACGACGATCTTCTACTTGGCCGAGTTCTACGAACATGGCGAGTGATAACTCATCTATGAGTGTAAGTTGCTAATAGCAAAATGTGCCTCATACTTGTAGTACTGCTAGTTATAATAACGTGGAAATTCATGAATGATTTTCTGTATGGAAGTGAGTTAAGTAGATACCTACCTATCTTGAGGCCCTGCCCGCCGAGTGCCTCGTTACTTGCAGATACCTGGGTACACGTAAAAGGTATTTAATTAAGCATAAATTTAAGTATACGGTAAATTAGCTCACTTAGGTACGCTTTTAACACAATTAACTTACTATTAATGAACAGACAATTTCACGATGTTCTCAGCCATTTATGCTAATCTAGGTACCTAGACAGGTAGCCTAGCACTGGGTAATATCAAAACCTGGAGTTTGTATCTATTCCTGGGAAGCCAATTGAGCGTCAAACTCACCGAAAGTGGATATAATTGATGTCACCGAATGCGAAACATGGTAAATCCTACAGTTAAAAGTATGGGTATCAAATTTGTAGTTCTTAACTTAAGAACAAAACTCTCGTGCGCGAGTATATATGTGATAGAAGCGCACGGAGGTCAAAGACATGCAATAGTCTAGTGCTTAACGCCTGCTTGCAAATGCTCCACCGTCCCTTTCAACGCAAACTAACCTACTTCTAGGTATTTTCTAGTGTGGTATAGTTCCTCCTTATATCATGAATGCGAATCCGGCTAACATCATAGCGCCAGTGGTCAGGAGAGCCCCGAGACCCGCCGTCGCAAACGCGTGCAAGGAAGGCGCAGCGTTGGGAGTTTCAGACGGCGTTGAGGTTGTGCTTGACGCTGGGGTCTCGCTCGAACTAGAACTATCGGCATCACCGACGAGGCTACTGCTGACCATGCTGCTGAGAGCGTTGTCGTCTGTATACGATGCCGTAATGCTAGAACCATTGACGCAAGCCGATGGGGTGTCAGTAGTACCGTTGACGAAGCGAACTGCAGAGCACTAAAAGTAAGGGCAGTGTTAGCATTACTATACATCCTCTTCCCTGGTTCCTTGCTTGTTCTCTGCTTGCATTGTGGTTGCCGCGCGATTGGAGGGTGGCATTATACGCGCATATACGGATGTAGATCTTCAACACAATCGTCAACTCACCTGATATAATACACCGTCGATACCAGAACCGACAATGCTGAGAATGGCCTTCTGTCCTACGTACTCGGACGGAAGAGTGACATCTTTGGTGCAGTAGTCACCAGGGCCGCTCTGCTGAACGATGCCGTAGACCTGAGTCCAATTGTTCTTGGAGATGTCATCGGTAGTGATGCGATACAGCCAAGTGGTCTGAGGATGTGTAGACTTGGTGGCGATGGCATCACCGCCAACATGGAAATCAACCGTGTCGATACTGTCGAGGCTGGGCGAATAGCCACCGCATGGCGAGTCGCCCTCGTCATCGTCCTTGAACTCGCCTACAGTTGCTGGGTACTGAACAGTAAAGTGTGCATGGGCGCCGGCGACAAGGAGAAGCGCCGCGGTGACGGCGGATCGCAACATTGTGAGTGTGTGGGAAATGTGGGAAGAGTAAGTGTAAGAGGCGTAATGAATATGTGAGACCAGCTAGAAGGATAAGAACTAGCAAATCAAGATGGAGAAGAGGCGTCTTAATCTAAATAAATAGATTATTGGAAGGCAAAGAAATTGACCGTGATACCTAGTCCTTATAGTGTGGTCCGTGGTGCGATCTGAGATAAAGACAATGCAAAACAGACCCGCCACTCTGTAATTCATTCACTCTATCTGATACATTGGTACCTCTGAGGTAGGTTCCTAGGAGGCGGATTGGATTAGGTTAGGTACGTATAACGTATGGTATGTATACATGTACTTAATCTGCTCAAGATGCCTCACTATCCGGGTTCATGGTAGGCGCATTCCCCACTGCCTACTAGGTAGGTAGGATCTGAAATATGTAACGTATTGGTAGCCCCGACCACCACTGGCGTGCCATTTGTATCCATCTTCGTTTCCCCCAGAAGTTGGCACTGACTGGAAATATTGATTCAAAGGATGGTACGTATGTGCTGGTACTGTTTATGTACGTCACGTATACGGGACCTCCATGAGGTTGATATGAGCAAGATTCTCTCACGCTAGGTAGCTGCGGGATCTAAGTAGGGGATGGATAGCATGAGCAACCCCCCGTCCATCGAGGTCCGAACCGAGATATTCACTCACCGTGGACGGTTTTTAAAGTTAGGTAGCTTCTCACCCTTCCTTGAAATAAAATTTAGTGAAAGCATTAACCTACATGACAATGTCTCCCGAGTAATCTCTCGAGTGATCTCTCGAGTGATCTTTTGCCGGGTACTCAATTATAGCCACTAGAAATCTTGACCGCTACGTCACGTATGACATTGAATCACATGAAATCTTGAAATCGAACGAGTTATGGTAGTAATGAGAATATCGGTAATACCAGAGCCAGTACACTACATATTAGTTCGTGTACTTACTTGAGTATCTATATGAGTAATCAAGCCACGGCAACATGCACAGGGATTCGTCAATGGGGCTCGCAGCTAGTGGACCACGAGGGTGGGCAGCGATGTGACTGGTCTCAAAGCACGTCAGGCTTCCCTTTGAGGCTATTTGAGCAAATTGTGGCAGACGCTAGCGCACTCGACCTCCCGGCCACTGTCCCGGCATTCGACTGGGACCCCCTGCCCTCTACCCCCACCCCACTGATTTACCCCTCAGCTCTCCATCTCCCTCGCCTGATGAATCGTAGCGTATGTATAGAGGCGCCAGAGAGGTAGGTTGGACAACAGGGATTAGCTGCTTAATGAGGACATGAACCATGCCGCTCTAAGCCTGAGCCTGTGTAAGATAGCATTCAGTCATAGTCTGTCTTAGTCGTACACTACGTTCTTGGACTTGAAGAAACTATTAATGTGAGCCAAAATGCACAAGTCATATGACGATTAAATGAATTCTAGTGTAGATGCAATGTCAGGTCTAGGGACCGCATGTATTTCATCCTCAGTTCGCATTGATATTCATGTCGGCTTCTAAAATCTTGGTCTAATCCCCTTCATTAAAGGAGAGGGTTGCAGAGTGAGCCCCGAGACACAAGACGGGAGGGGGCATGTAGCAGGATTTCTTCACAATACATAGTTCGTTGCGGGGTCGTTTCTTGTAATAATAAAGCCTTGAGAACGCTCTCTTGAAGAAAAAAACATTGATATAATTCAAGATGCGGATTAATGAAATTTTGCGCAAAAGCGGCGAATGCGCTATTCCCGATTTATCAACAAACAAACCAACCCGATGTACTGGTAGATGATAACGAATAAAGGTGTTAAAAGTCTACCATCTAGGCATCCTTGTGTAAAGGTAAGAATACTTTGTGAGACCAAATCAAACGATCTTGTCTCCTTTGGGAGGCTGCCCGGGTCATCGGTCTTACTATGGTCTCAGGGCTCAAGGGCTCGTTCAATTGTCGGTGTCTCGAGAGCCCTTTGTTTCACACGCACGCATCGCTACGGCCATCAGAACAGACGATATGAGATATGTCTTATTCATAATATTTCTATACGTAATAAACACATTCCCATTTCTTAACAATTCTCGGTTTTGATGTCATTTCGTGAGAGGACGGGTTGTCCTGTACGGTTGATATTGTTCTGGTGAGCCCGTCCCACATTACGTACACGAGCGATGAGCAAGTTTATGCTGTGAGCAAGTTTCAGTCCAAGTACCCAACCAACATGTCATTGAGCGATGGGATGAAAGAGCAGGGAAGGTAAGGGTAGATAGGCCTACATACATGTATGTATACCTAAGTATAGCATGCCTATCTACACCACCTAACCTAGGTACCTACCTCCTAACCTTGCTGCTCTACCTACATCTTACTTTCGTACGGCGCTACCAGTTGCCCACATGCACTTACCTATTTGGCCTAATACTAATGATATAGGTATGATATTTCGTCTTCTGACATGTAGTACTATACCCGCCTCTTCATAACTCGCCTCCGCTTTCTTGACGATCCTCTAAATATCAACGTCGCGCAATACTTTTTCTTGTGGCGCGCTTATCCCATCTTTCTATTGGACTTGCCTTCTACCGGAGACTAACCACGCGGTCATTATACACGCCCATATTTCGAAAATCCGATTTCAAACCTAGCCAAGAAGCGGTTGCGTTCTGAAGTTTTACTGCGGGCAATGATCAGGTCACGGTTCTAAATCCTTGATCGACTGTTCCCTTAACGCGCAGCGGCCTAGATCCTCGGCAGTACCAGTGCCTCGATGCACAGTCTGTGACATCTACTCTTTTTTATTTATCATTAACTTTCTCGAGTTCCGGCATACTAGTTTAACTTGTCTCAGAACGCGGGAAACCCCCGGACGCCGAAATTCACACAAAATGGAGCGGAGACATGATCACGGCTCCACGAACCCCTTATTCACCCCGACGAACGAAGCGTTCGCTCGGGGCTACTGGTATATCGTTGCAGCCGTAATACTCTTGCTAGCAGTCATTCGCGGCATCAACTTTGTCCAGGATGGAATTAGGTGAGTTAATATCAGTATTGACGAAATGGCTTTGATGACCCCTAGTTTTGACCTTAGACCGGCAGACTTCGTAGATCTAGAATCGTTTCGGTCCAGTATCCCACGAAACCATCAAACCGATTTATGCAAACATGGGCGACACTGACGGCCGTAGGGCGGGAGATGAGTTATCCTCAACTCTACGTTCCTATCCGATATTTATCTTGGTTGACCCCTCCTCCCCTAGGCCGTGTCCTGGTGATGCTCGTGTACTGGGTCATCATCATCTACATGATGGCTCAAGGCGCTGTAATCAAAGACGTTTATTTCTGGGAACGAATCGGCTATCGGAATGCCTGGGTCACCGTAACCCAAGTACCTCTTCTCTATCTCCTTGCATCCAAGACTAACATGATTGGGCTCATCATTGGTACAAGTCATGAGCGGCTGAATTGGCTTCACCGATGGGTTGCTCGGACTATGTTTATCACTGCGACTATCCATGGTTTCCACTTCTGGGCTGAGTGGGTACATTACGACATTGTACAAGACGAGCTGGAAACGCTATCTACAATTGTACCTTACGGTTTCGGGGCCTGGGGTATCCTGCTGTGGATGACCATCACCTCTTTCAAGCCATTCCGGTCCATGGCCTACGAGTTCTTCATTATTCAACACATCCTAGCGGCCGTTATTTTCTTGTATGTGGTGTATGTTCATATCCCTGTTGCAGCTAGGTATAACGTCTGGTTCGCTGTCGCTGCTATCTCTTTTGATCGGGCTTGCCGCCTCGTTCTGTTAGTCTGGCAGAATGTGAAATTCGAGCCGAAAAAGACATGCTGTAGGAGCGGCCACCGATTCGGTCACCAAACACAACTCACAGCCGTTGGGAACTCGATAACGGTCCTGACTCTCTCAAATGTGCACTTTGAATGGTCTGCGGGCCAACATCTCTATATATGGATTCCTCGAATTGGGGTGCTTGAAACACATCCCTACACAATTGCCACGTCCCATCCTCTACCTGGTACCTGTATCTGCAATAGTATCCAATTGGTAGTACGAACTCATAATGGATTTTCGAAGAGGCTCAATCAATTCGCGCAGAAGGCCGAGGCTTCCGGCAAAAAGGAGACGGTGAGGGCCTTCGTGGTTGGGCCCTATGGTCGGCCTCCGCGCTGGAATATTTTTGAAACTCTGATTCTCATTTCAGCATCGACGGGTGCCTCATTTACATTACCAATCCTCGAGACCCTTCTTGAGTCTAAAGCAACGAATTGTACGAAGCGGGTGGACTTCTTGTTGGCAGCAAAACAGGGTGAAGAAGTAGAGTTCTATCTCGAACGTCTCCATGAAGCCATTGACAAGGCGCAGTCGGTAGGCCTTGAATTGACGGTCCATGTTGCTGTGACGGGAAACGGACAGCTAGAAACGCTGGGCCCATTATCTACGAGTTTAAGCACTAATATAGAGAAGGGGACGCTCATCAAGGGCGGGGAGACTCCGGCGAGAGCTGCGTCAATTCCTGCAGGCGGGCTAGCACCGCGGAAGCGGCTATCGCAGAGCAGTATTGACTCGCATATATTTCACTCGGCAGCTCGACCTGATGTTGCGGGCTTCATTAGAGGGGCGGTAGAAGCGACAGGGGGCGAGACAGGCGTGGTGGTCTGTGGTGGGCAATCTCTAGTTGCACAAGTGAGAACGAGCGTGGCAAGGTTGAGCGACGAGCGAGCCGTTCATAAAGGCACAGGGGCGCAGGGGATTCGTTTACATGTTGAAGAGTACAGCTTCTAACTCAGGTATTATAGTTAGTCGCGAGACAGGGACAATTCGCATATACCCTTTTTACAAATAAAGATGCTACATTGCCTGCACTTATTACACTCAAGTTCCACTATGGTGTAGGGTGGGCTAAGAAAGGCTAGGCGAAGCTTAGGGAGCTGTTTGGCGGAAACGCTACTCAACCCTAAGGGATATATGATTGGTCGCTAGTATTTAGGCCAACTATCTTGATGAAGGAAGAGAAGGAAGCGGAAGGAAATGTGAGATATAGAGTATCTGGGTTAGGTGTTGTGGTTTAGACTTGTAACTTACGGTACGGGCCTTGAATAGACTTGGGCGGGATCAACTTCGGGCCGGTTGTGTCAGAGCTGCAGCCTTGGAGCCCCAATGATACTATACAGTAGGTATGATATTTGAGGCGTGGCGGGGTTCTCATCTCATCCCTTGCAGGCTCCACTGAAATTTTCTCCCCTCGATGACTCTAGCGCGATCTGACGTTTCTTCGATCCATTTACTTCGATCCAATTTGTGTGTTGCTAGCTACCTAACCTAGAGATATGTACCTGTAGGTAGCGTGCGACGGCATCGGCGCTTGTTGACTCACTAAGGAAAAAAAACCAAATAGTCGACTGGACTGGACCAGCACCTCACATCTGCCATAGTGCCATAGTGCCATAGGCATGCAAGTCTCTTTATTCGTGGTACCTAAGACAGACAGACTCCATTGTCAATTTTGCCCCAACGACCTTTCTAAGTGGTCGAATACATGACGCTGTCAACCCGTGTCTTCTCATTCGATTCTTTGTCGTCTCTTCGACGTCTGCGCATTGCCCGGCCTCTGCGACGCAACTTTGATTTATCATTACCCCACCAACAAAATCACCACCTTTTCCAACCCCTCCAACAACACCACCATCTCTACCATCACCCTTCTTTCCCCAGACCTGGCTGTCTTCCTCCTTCTTTCGTCAGACCCCTCTCCACATCCCTTCGTCTTCAAGTAATACGAAATCCCTCACATCTGCAAACGCGCGCCGTCACCATGGCCGCTGTAGACCCGGTCGATGAGCTCTCTGCTCAGTTGGAAAAGCTTGGTCCCCTCGACAAGTATCCGAACTGCTATCCAGATGTCAATCCCCAAGATATCTATCGCGCACATATAACTTCCATCCTCCACGAAATCACCGGCGTCGACCACACCATCATTTATAATGCGCTCCAGTGGACCTTGTCTTTGGATAAGGGCGACATGGTCCTCGCTATCCCCGCCCTTCGAGTCAAGGGCAAGCCTAACGAGCTCGGCCAGCAATGGCTAGAGAAGGTATGTTTTGGCCCCCCAACATATTTTCCTGAGTGATTGCGCTGATAGATATCTACACAGTGGCCCGAGTCCCCTCTAGTCGAGAAACCCGTCATCAACGGCCCTTTTATGCCCTTCTTCTTCAAGCCGGTTCCTCTAACACAACTTACCATACCGACCGCTCGGAAGCTGGGACGCGAATTCGGTTCAAACAAGGCGAATGGCCTCAAGGACCCAAGCGACCCTTCAAAGGGCCAGAAGCGCATCCTTATTGAATTCTCAAGCCCCAATGTGAGATGCGTCCCGACCTGCCCTCGATATTACACCGAATTTATTGTATTGAATAAAACATATGCTAATCCCACCGCATAGATCGCCAAACCTTTCCACGCCGGCCACTTACGAAGTACCATTATTGGAGGCTTTCTAAGCAACCTGTACACCGTCGCCGGGTGGGATGTCGTTCGTATCAACTACCTCGGTGACTGGGGAAAGCAGTACGGTATCTTGGCTGTCGGTTTTGAGAGGTATGGTAGCGAAGACGCTCTGGCAAAGGACCCCATCAACCATCTCTTCGAGATCTACGTCAAGGTCAATAAGGAGATAGCCGAAGAGAAGGAAGAAACCGAGAAATTGCAGAAAGAAGGCAAGACAGCCGAGGCTCAAAATATTATCGAAAATGGCACCGATGAGCAAGCTCGCAAGTATTTCAAGTTGATGGTGGATGGTGACGAGAAAGCCCTTGCCCTGTGGAAACGATTCCGAGAGCTCAGCATTGATCGATACAAAGAAACCTACAACCGGTTGAATATTCAATTCGACGAATATTCAGGCGAGAGTCAAGTATCAGAAGAGGCAATGAACGGAGCAGCGAAAAGTATGCTGGAAAAGGGTATCGCTGAAGAGTCGGATGGTGCGCTCATCGTTGACTTTAGTAAGCACGTGCAAGGAAAAGCTGGTAAAGCGCTAGAGAAGCCCATCGTTCGAAGGAAAGACGGCACCGCACTCTATCTCACTCGCGATATTAGTGAACTATTAAACCGCGAGGAAAAGTACCACTTCGACCACATGATATACGTCATAGCTTCCCAGCAGGATTTGCATGTCAAGCAGTTTTTCAAGATTGTTGAACTGATGGGCCACAAGGAGATCGCTGCCAAGGTACAGCACATCAACTTTGGGTTAGTCTTGGGCATGAGCACTCGAAAGGGCACCGTCAAGTTCTTGGACGATATTCTTCGGGACGTTGGCGACTATATGCACGAAGTTATGAAGAAGAACCAAGACAAGTATCAGCAAGTTGAAAATCCCGATGCCGTTGCCGATATTATGGGTATCAGCGCTGTTATGTGCCAAGATATGGCAGGCAAGAGGTACGTATTCGCCCGTCTCCATCTGTATTTCATACTCATTAAAGCTGATGATATGTCTAGGATCAACAACTACCAGTTTGACATGGCTGTTATGACCTCGTTTGAGGGTGATACGGGCCCATATCTTCAATATGCTCACGCTCGATTATGTTCTATTACCAGGAAGGCTAATCTCAGCGAAGAGGAAATCGCATCGGCGGATTTATCTCTGCTCACAGAGGCTCACGCCGTTAACCTTGTGCGGGTATTGTCGCAATGGCCCGACGTTGTGCAAAACACGCTTCGTACGCTGTAAGATTCTATGCTTCATTCTTTGGTGAAATATTTCTCTAAAATTATATCTAGCGAGCCTACAACAGTCTTGACCTACCTGTTCAAGATGACCCACGTGCTCAGTTCTAGCTACGACCATCTGAGGATTGTGGGATCAGAGCCTGGCCTCATGAAGGCCCGCATGGCTTTGTATGATACAGCACGAATCGTTCTCAGTAACGGTATGCGCTTGCTTGGACTCACCCCTGTCGAGAGGTAAGTACTTTCATATCTCCTTAGGCGCGGTGTAACAATTCACTCACTATCTAGCAGAATGTAAATACTTTTTTCCCTCTGGGAGTAGGGAAATGTTATCGCCCACGAGGAGCACAAGGACAAGGACATGCTTTACCTGCTAGGACTAGATGATACAAGAATATATTGACTTCCAGTCTTGGTAAATCGAAAGTCGGCAATCCACGCCGGAGCCAGGTCGAGACGCCACTGTGCACAAGAAGGATGGGCAGATATTTGGTGCCATGAGGGTTGTGGAACTATCCCGTTCATCGGCCCCCAAAAAGATGGTAATCAACAGCTGATAGAGATTTTTACTAGACAAATAAATCAAATGTGAGTCTGCCGTGGCTCCAATTAATCAGGGGATAGCCGCTGATCTTTGAGTCTCTAAAGACACAGCAAGTTCATTGGTGTGACAACCGTAGTGTATATACCTGGAAACTTGTTTTTGTTTCAGACGCAACCTTTCTCATGCCGCTGTCTTATGTGACGGGCGAGGTCCGGCTATTTCCGCTCAACCTACATTCCCCCCGGGCTTCCCCGTCCTTCATGCCGCACCTCTTCGCAACCTTTTCCGAACAAGGTAATGACAGTATTGCAACCTATATTGTATGAAAATAGTATTGCAACGTTTCTTGTATGAGAGAATCTCAGCTTCGATCGGTTCAGAGCCACTTCAATCTCGCTCGAGTTTGAGCCTCTTCGATTCAAGGTGACGGTGTGGTGGGACTGCTTCTCACGTGCACACCTGACTGTCCAATTTATGCTTCCTCAGCCCCGAGACGTGCAGGTAGCGGGATTCACTAGTTAGCACCAGCGGACTCAGGTAAACACGAATGAGGGCAATCTTGGCAAGAAGCATCGTGAGCTGCAATGATGACATATCGACCAGGGCCTTTGATCAGCTAGCCTCTCAGTAGTTAAATTATTCCTTCTGATTATCTTGATAATAATTGCCTACAGCAATATGGCCTAGTTGAAACATGGTCTCCGCATTCGGGTCCACTATATTGTTTATTGACGGCTTGATACTTACGCAGCTAGCCACTGTATGGCCCAAATGGTATGAGAGGCAGGAATCTCCAACGACGTTTTCAATACGACATCGGGATCATTTTGAGGTAGTCCGCAGCCAAATTCGGTTCTTCGCTTCGTTCTTTCGCCGCGGCTCCTATAGCTTCCTGGTACTATGAAGAATGACCGACCCCTACAACCATTGAGAATGTTACACCACGACAGGCTAGCCCTGGCCACGCCGACTATCGGGACCTTGACAGACAATAGAAATCGGTTCACTTTAACCTCTCGGAATGCGCGTCGGGTCTTGGAATCCCGGCAAAGTCTTGGAAATGTTGCCCGATAGGAGGCACTTTTGATTTTAGTCGTGCCTTAACGTTAACCCAATCGCGATTTAGCAAGCTATGATACTTCCGCGCAGAGAACCGGCGCAGATCAACAACACACCCTTGACTATGGCTTCATTCTGGCCTCGTGTGGCGCAGACTACCTTGCGATATCGTGAGTTTCTCTCGACCAGTGAAAACACAGTGGCATCATAGCGTCGCCTTCGCTTCGCAGCAGTATCACGAAGCTGTATCCTGCCGAGGAATATTTGCCTCGTATCCTGGCTCTTCACCGGTTCCGAGTCCCCCTTGCCTTATCTCATGGCTCCACAGAATCTCGAGAGCCCTGATGCCTCTGCATATAATAAACTTTCATTGTTTTAACTAAATCGGAATTAGGATTGGGCGGCGTGTTTAATAAGCGACTTTAAGTAACGAAATCAACGTTTCGACTTATAAGGACATCTGATATCTCCAACCTTCGGCCTCTATTCCCCAATGGACCTGAAGTATATCGTCCTATGCTTCGTCGTTTGCCCCCACATGCTCGCGTAGCCTAGTCCTTGACGTGGTTACCATGGAAATAATCCTTTTCTTAGCATTGGTAGGATTACTATGTTTTGCTTTACGTCTAAAACATGCTAAGGGCAGGATTCCTCCTGGGGCTCATCCTCTCCCGGGTCCCAAGAGTAAGTACATCCAACCCCTTTTAGCTAAGCCTTGCGGTTAAGCTTTACATACTATAAATTCATAACTACTAACATTGATAGGCTACCCGATCGTGGGCCGGGTACACGACGTACCGACTAAGGCATCATGGCTCAAGTTCTATGAGTGGAGCAAGGAGTATGGAGCAATATACCAGACGGAGATCTTCGGCACGGTTCACGTCTGGATCTCGTCAGAACGGGTCGCCCACGACCTCCTTTCCCGGCGAGCCGCCATCTACTCGGATCGGCCTCAAATCCCCAATCTCCCAAACAACCGAACAAAAGGAGAATATCTAGCTTTGACAGGTCGCAATGGCATGTTTTTGTTCCGTTTGAGGGGAATACTACTTGCTTATACCGTCTACAGATACATGGAAACGTCAACGCAAATTAGCTCAGCAATTGATGACAGCCAACGCATCATTACATAATTACCCGACAAAAGAACGCGATCGCTTCCTCTACCTCTTTTCGACCGACCCGTCTCAGTACCGTGAATTCATTGAACAGTTTACGTCTCGTACAGTAGCCCGACTAACGTGGGGAAGCCCACACTCGGCGCAACGGCTCCGCGTCACAACGGCCGGTCTCCTCGTGACGATTTCGCCGGCAGGCGCATTGCCCAATCTCATCTCGTGGCTGATGTATCTCCCAACTTTTTTAAGTCCCTGGAAGCAAGAAGAAAATGCTCGCCATGCGATGGAGGCCGAACTTCTAAAAGACAACGTCAAATACGCGCATGATCGCATCGACGACGGGACCGTCCAGCCAAGCTTCATCCGCACTTTCATCGAGAACGCCGGTCTTCCTGGCGGCAAGTCAGAATGCATCGAAGAGGTCGAGGCTTCATATGTTATCGGCCAGATGGCCATTGCTGGCGCATTGACCATAGGCAGTCCTATTCAGAGCTTTCTCCTGGCCATGTTACATTATCCCGATTGGCAAAGGAAGCTTCAGGATGAGATTGATAGGGTTTGCGATAGTGCTTGTCCCCAGTGGGAGGACCGGGAGAAATTACCCATGCTGCGCGCAGTTGTCAAGGAGATTATTCGGTGGAGGCCGCCTGTCCCGACGGGTATGTCATCATAGAGAGCAGTTGAGTAGGACGTCGAGATGATCACGATTAGTGCTGACATAATAATCTAGGGATCCCCCATGCAATCGAGCAGGATGACGTGTATAACGGTTATTTCATCCCTGCCGGTGCGACCGTTCACGCTTTGGAATGGTAAGCTTGAACGTTGCGCATCAACTCCTCCTTCCTATTCAAGATGAACACGACTTAACTCAGAGGCAGGGCTATGACGAGAGATGAGAACACGTATCCCAATGCCGAGGTCTTCAACCCCGCGCGCTGGCTCGAGCCCGAATACCCAACGTACAAGGAGCCGTTGACGGTGTATCCCAAGCTAAACGGGTTCAGCCAGTTCGGCTTCGGCCGGCGTACCTGCCAGGGCATTCCGCTTGTCGAGCAAGACCTGTATCTCGCGATGGGTGGCCTGGCCTGGGCTTTCGACATACGAAAGAAGCGACGCGAGGACGGCAGCGAGGTACCAGTCCACTGGAACGACTATACGCCGCTGCTCATCGCCAAGCCCGTGCCGTTTGAATTCGACGCTATCGTGCGCAGCGAGGAGAAGAAGGGGCTCCTGCGGCGGATGTGGGAGTCCGGGAAGGGCGATGAGTAAGTTATATTCTCAGGTCAAATCCTATCCCACTACACCCCTTTTTCACCCGGATTCTCGGTTTGGTTACTTTTGAGAGTTTCAAAATTCCCTTTAGGCCCGAATCGGGTGTTCCAAAGCTTCTGCGGTACTTGGAAGATTACACGAGAAAAATACGGATGACTAACCCTGGGGACCACAGTGATCGGGAGCAAGAGGACAAAGTGCTCCGCCAGGAACTCCACTGCAATATGTATGGCGAGGGAGATGACACCGAGAAGGAAATAGGGGTTGATGCCCCAATTGTTGATGATGCTTCGAGCGATCGGGGCAGCGATACTAGTGGCCCGACGCACTCTGCTACTGAATCTATTTTCTCTTTAGGGCAATCTGACTCTGATGTGTGCGAGACGGAACATTTCAGTATTTTGAGTTGATGGTTATCCCATATTATAGACATATCTTTATTCCCCCCACGGACATGTATGGAGCGATATTATTAATGTACAAACAAATCATATCATCATCATTTATGAATATACGAATATATTGGGCAGTCTTTTTAGGAAGCGCAGAGCGCCCGGAAATTGACTATTACGCATTCTACCATCTTCAATTAATCCTCCCACATCGGTGTGCTGTGTACATCAGTAGTGCTCATTTATATTGATGATATATTGTGTAGCTGATCTCGTGTTCACGGGCAGCGCGTAGATAGCT
This sequence comes from Xylaria digitata, assembly GCA_022495195.1. Lineage (NCBI taxonomy): Eukaryota > Fungi > Ascomycota > Sordariomycetes > Xylariales > Xylariaceae > Xylaria > Xylaria digitata. The sequence goes on along the minus strand of MU376971.1, from coordinate 147,084 downwards.
TAGAGACATCGTGACCCTATTGTCTTGCAAAAATCCCTCTTTACATCATGTCTCTTTCAACCGCCTATAATCACTCAAACATCGTATTGCTAGTCTATAGTCAGCTACGCGGGGTTTACGGGTTGCTGACATGACTACACCAGGTAGTTGATATCATCATCTCCCTAATTGCAAAGAGCGGTTCGGCACCTAGGCAACGTTACACCCTACTACTAAGACCATCACACCTTCGAGAACAAAGAAAGTATTTTCCATACAGCAGAGACCGCCGGTTGAGCCAGCGTTAGGCTTTGCGCAACAGCAATGGACTTATTCATCATACCCAATACCTAGGTTTTTGACAGGTAATCGCCATCCGAAGTCGTCGCAGCTTTACTAAGCGGCAACTTACCGGTACTAGTCAGGTCCCGATGCACGCATGCAGGCTTGACTGTTTCTCGAAAGTCACATGCTGGAAAAGAAGTTTCTGGGTTATGGCTTGCCACCGACGACCACGGAACCCGCCGAATAAACTAGCCGCTCTCCGTACGCTTTTTTTTGAGGCATTTTGACAATTAGCCCCTTTTCTCGGGTCGGTTGCATTAGCGTTGGTTCTGCGGCTTTGGCTGCATTTTGCACTATTTCTCCCGGCATCGCATCTCTTGATTACCGTTTACCGAAGGTTCGCACCGAGAACGCTCCGGATCTCGGGTAGATGGATAGATAGATAGATACGATCGGTAGAGCGCCGAATAAGTTACAACAGCTCATGCAGCAACACCCGGTATGATTTCATCTGTAGTCGTTATTTTCATTTGTAATTGGTGTTTTTTCTAATCCGTATTTTTTTTTTTCATCCGTAATTAACCGTTTTCCTGACAGGTACGGGCATCGTCCTAGCAACACGATGTCGTACCTACCGTCTCAGCCAGGTAGTGAGTTGGGTTCGATTCATAACAGCGCTATTGGTATTCGCTTTTAGCTCATTTACCCGTGCGATGGTCTATTAGGTTTGAAGTATAGCAAGTCGAGAGTCTGGTTGCGGAAGGTTATACACGTAGAGCATACTTGTTCCTGGTTCCTGGCCTGACGACCTGCATGGAGATATGGGGTGACACGAGAGTGACTTTTGTCTGAAGAATAGCGGGAGGGGAGTGGGATGTATACTTTTATTGTGCGTGGTGTCTATCAAGGTGTTATGCAGGGGACCGGCCCTCGCTATCCGTCTATTCTTTTCATCCCTTTCCCATCTATGCCTGTTTCCGTGTGGAAATTAGGTGTCCTCAGCACCTATCTCATCCGTCTAGCCTATGTGATGTGTTTGAAAAATACAACCCCGGATCCTTTTTTAACGCCCCTGATTCCCTGTTTGAAATATGCCCGTATCTATTAAGTATGTTCACACCTTTTTTGTGCGTAAGAGAAGCACAGGTGACTGAAGTAAGGGGCTTGTTGGAAGTATAATAGCCCGAAAACCCTCTTATTGCGTTTCACATGTTGATGGCATGAAGTCGCCGTCGCGATGTGAACCGCGGATACCTACAATGGTAAGTTTATTTACCTCCCTATCCAGTACGCAGGGCTCAGCCTCTGGCGCGAGATAGCTTCGGCGATCTCGGCGTCGCTCATGTTCTCTTGCCCGTTCAGCGCATACCACGGCGCCGTCTCGTCACCGAAGAGGTAGTAGCTCTCTCCCATAGGCACGGCCGGAGAGTACGCGAGAGCCACGCCCATGGTGCTTAGTCCGCCCGTCCACATCTGGCTGAGCTGCAGCCAGAAATTCTCTCGCTGGGCTGCGCTCAGAGAGCGTGCGAGGTAGAATACGGGTGTGTAGTTCTTGTCTGAGCGTGGGGTGAACTTGGCTCGGAACGGACGTTCTGCCGTCATTGTTCCCGTGCCCGTTCCGTCGTCTAGGGGACGTAGGTGTTTCCCGTTCAAGGCGAAGTAGTCCATACAGCTCCCGCATGGCCTTGAGCTTAACAGCATCGCGTCTACGAGTGGGTATGCGCCAGGGGAGTCGAAACTCTGGAAATATGCGAGTAGGAGATTTTCTTCGGCATGGTGGCCCTGGGGTAGCGTGTTCGCCGCCGTCCAGAGATCAGTCTCTCCATTACTGAAGAGGAGGGACGTGCATAGGTTGACGTTGTAGTCGCCGCTAGTGCGTAGGCCGCTTCTTACGTACTGGAGGAGAGATATCACGCGGGCTAGGTGTCGGCCGGACAAGTTCACGTTCTCGCCGCTCTTGTCTCTTACGCGGAAGGTAGGTAGTTCGATGAAGATAAATTGAGGCATAGCGATTTTGTTGTTGTTGTTACTGTTGGAACAAGGGTTTGTAGCTGGCAAGGGATGGCTCTGAGTTGTTTTGATGCTGCCTCTGTTTTTTTCTTTCTCCCTTTTATTTTCTCTGGTGGAAAGAATTATTTCTTCAGATTAATTTATTAGTGAAATAGAAACTGTAATTAAGATCCGATGAGATAATATATTGTCTGTCTGTTCGTCTGTTCACTGTCTTTCATCTTTCCTGGTATTCATCATCTTATATATCTACGTTTCTTTCCTGACGCCATAGTGTTCTTTCCCTTTTAGACACAACGCCGGAGTTCAAACTGTGGTATCATCACAAATGACTTCATTTTCTCCCTTAGGCTCATGTTGACCCGCTCTTCCATAATCTCGATCACGGCAGCAACCGGCGGACGAGCCGTCTGAATGGCTGCTGACTTCGTGTCTAATTTTGCTAAGACAGGCGCGACGTTTCAGGATCAATTGTCATTGCGGCGACAAGAAGTCAGTCTGGGGTATAACAAGATGATAGGCTACTGGTATAACGTTGCATTATTCCACTTGAAATGTCGATGAGGCTCGCCGGCCAAACACGTGGCTCATCCTTGCCGGCTGGCCTCACGTCTTTCCACGTAGGAGGGTACCATCAGGAGTCCTAAGGGATGGATGGCTCAATGAGGCTCGATGACCCAGAGATATGGGCTCCGGGGTCGTAGGGCTGAAGGAACCGACCCGTTGTCTTGTCTTCCGGTATGGATTAGAAGCTAACATCCTTGTCTTAAAGAGTAAAGCTTCCCCGGTTCTATATCAGGTAGCAAGATTCCAGTTTTTGAATATCTCTTGCTGCCAATTATGGAAGCTCGCGGGCTCAGGTAACTCCAGAATATTTTTTCTTGGGTACGTTCTTTTTTCTTCCACGGCGAAGGAATCGGGCCGTCCATCAACCTTGGTGGCAGTGCTCCCGGGGTAGGCTAATAGGAGTATCATTTTCAGCTTTAATGGCGAGGAGCCTAAATAGCATATTCTTGCAGATAGTTATACCGGAGAATAACATGGTGACTAGATTGTCAAGCGGAAGCTACCGAGATGATGGCCTATGGAGAGGCAGCCCAGGAGTAGTGTGTAGGATTCCGGACTACAAGTTACTGACAATTTCATAAATATATTTTCAGATGGTATGACGAAGAAGAAGCACGCTATAAAATATCATATTGCATAGCTTCTCAAATTTCTACCTATTATCATTGGGTTGTTGGTCTGCGCCGGTCTGCGTTAGGCAGAACGTTTTCAGCTGTACAAGTCCCAATTCCGTTATGCATTCCGATCCCTAATAAGTCATCTAATTTTTTCGTGTTATTCTCAAGTATAGCCGTCTCTGTGCCAATTTTAAACAATCATCATACTTATAGAATCAACATGCTGAGGTCATCAATACCTTTAGATTGTGCGCACTTCGTGTAAGATGTAATGCCAACCAATGATTTTGCCAGGTCTGAGGCTTGGCCCAAAGGTGTTACCAAATTCAGGTTTTTCTCGCCTATTTGGGCTACAACACTCTGGCAGTTGATTGGCTAAGCGAAAGTGGAAAATAGATCTAAAAACCCCTGTCGAGTACAGCCCCTAAGCGATGGGTTTCGCTATGTGTTGAAGGTAGTGAGGTGGACTTAGAAGTGTTGAGTCATCACATATGACGATGCACCTCAAAATAAATACTATGTTTAGTAACGGCTATGTAGGGTTCGTCTGATGTATTTTTTGTTATGGGAAATTGATAGCACATATGTATCTCAATAATTACAGAGAGTAGCCGGACTTCCGAGCTCCCGAATCCACAGTGCCATAAGTACCTATATAAGATTGGTCATTAGTTTTCAAGCTATACCCCCCGTCTATATCTTTCTACCATAGCCGTGATGGTTGTGAATATGAATTTATTTACTAGTCAGAATAGCGAGACGCTATATACATACCCTCTACATGAGTTCTCCGGGTACCGGTAGGGCAGGGGTCGGAAAGTTTATAAACAGCTATATCTCCTATAGTAGTAGAATGAATATCCGTTTTGACAGTATCTGATCCCAAACGCTCCGAATGGCATTGATAGGAGTTGTATAATGATAATACTCGTTAAGAGAAGGCCATACAAACAATCAAGTAAATATACATAATGGTAGTGTTGCGATTACATCATGTAACAGGTTTTTATTAAACGATATTTTGAAAACTCATGGGCTATCGAATTAAAGTGTGTCTGTGCCCGAGTAGCTCTTTCATAGAATTCATTGTATAGAAGACGCTAGCTCTTAGCGAATGGGTAGACTATTGTCATGGAGCCCTATGTCAGTACGTTACTTAAAGTACGCCGTCGTGGATTATTCGACGGTTCATCATTGTGAGACTTCATCAAATTAACGGAAATGTAAAGACCATGAAAAAATTATCAAACACTTCGCAGATCCACCTCTGACAGATATTAATGTCTACGGTTCGACTGACTATACATGAGAGGTATCAAATTATTACTTTGGGAACATGTTATGATTTAGTATTTATATAAAAATGGCTACCTAGTAGGGCTTGGAGTAGGTAAAAGACACAAATTAAACATAATTGTTTGGGGTGAGAAATAGAAATGACCTTTGTATTAAAAGCTAGGTAATTTTCACGCTATATAGTGCGCAAGTCACATTAAGTCTTCCTGCTAGAAGAGAATATGGGCCAGCATGTGGCAAAGCTTGAGGTATGTTAAATAACAAGCCTTTTTGTCCTCACGAAGATACTCAGTTTCTGACCCTGGTCGCAAGTCTCACAGGCTAATGAAACTAGGGGGATAGCATATAATATGTGCCATGCAGAAACAATGCCGATTCCAGTTTTTTTTTTTTTTTTACGTTTTAAAACGCTACAGAATTGTCAGCGGCCTAAGTGAATCTGGAACCTCCGGCGATTGGAGTAATTCAGAGCTGGGAGAGGGTTAGATTCCTCCATAATCATGTTGTAAGATAAACTAGGTGACAGAAGATAGTTCGAGCCTCAACCACACAATCTAAACACTCAGCTATAATAAACTTTTTATAGTTAGGTTTCAACGAAATATATGTTATAGTGCATGTATATATACGTTCAAACCATTATCATTAATGTGTTGAATCAGAAAAAGACTGCCCGGATATAAGCTCGCTCTGATTTCATTTCTAATCAAGATGTTTACCTAAGGCCACATTAAAGGATCTGGTTTTAATCAGGGCTTGTTGTTCTTTCAAGGGAAACAGGCTCGTGGGTTTTTCGGTTACAAAAAGAAAAAGAATTGCTATAATCATCTCGATGTTTGGAGATGCGTTGGTTGAAGGCATTGATTACGATAAAGATATTCAAATTTCACAGCTCATTTGGGCTTTCGGACACTTGGATATTAGATCACTTGGTCTGTTAGGCTCTTAGCATATATATGACTTCAAATAGGAAATCGACACGGCCAGCGAGTCGATGGGAGTTGATGAATAAATCAGTACCGCCGGTCCTTTGGTCAGCGCCATCCTTCGGATATTCCTCGCCAGGAAAAGTATCGTATAGCAATTTGGGCCCTCAAATCCTAATAAGAATAGTCTATTAGGCTACAATGTCCCTTTCTTCTCAAATTCATCAACACTCCGAGATAGTATGACCTTGTCATGAAGAATTCGACACGATTCAGGCCGCCGACCCTTTCCTGCACCCCGAGTACTCTACACTGTATCCTACAGTCCTTTGAACGCCCACACCAGCACTCCTGTCCTCACTTGTTGAGGCCGTTCCCGAAACTGCATCTCCTTTTTGGATACCCGCCAAATTGATGCCCTCCTCGCACTCGATCCTATACCATCTCCCTCCTTCATCACTCGTCTGCTGACGACTACCGTATGACTTCACAAAGCTGCTACCGAATGTGGCCTTGGGGTTAGGCCTGTCCTTTGAAGAATCGTACGTGGGCATGATTTTGGGGAATAGCTTGACGATAAGAGGGCGAATTTGTGGCAGGCAGGCACAAATGATAGCAACACTCATTTCGATAGTTGTCCACATAGTTGAGGCAACATCGTATAGGGGATCGCGGCTTTTTGCTTGCAGATTTAGAGTTGTTGCACGGAGGCAAGATGTGATCGTTACACTAGCAAGGGGTCAGTAGAGCGTAGATAAGACGTAAAGGAATGGGATTTACAAGGCGCCAAGGGTGAAAACGAAAATCAATGCGGCTTTCTGCACACGTGGGATTTGAAGTGAGTAAACAAGCGGCATCGGAATGACAAGGATGATTACATCGGTTACAATGGAGAAGGCGACATTAGTGAACCAGAAATGCCCGTTGTTAATGCATGCTTTGTCTGTGATGGTCTTGTCGAATGCGGCAGCGATGGGAATACATTGAAATACTGTAGCTATAACTACGGCGATACAATATAAAGTAACGAAGGTGAGGAGGACGAGACAAGTCCGCCTGAACCACTTGACGCCGCTAAAGATGCGCAGGTAGAGGAGGAGAACCGAAGATTTTGTGAGATTTATAGATGTTTTGTATGTAATTTGGGTCAGGTAGAATAACTATGAGGTATGTGAGTGCCATAATATTCATGATTTTGTTGAAGGGTCTCTCTAAACCAACCTTGAAAGCCTCATATCTTTGATATTCTGTTAGAGTTACGGTATGCTTCCCATAACCGTAATAGCATGTCCAAATTGAGAGTAAGTCGGTTGCCAAGGCGAAGGCCTAAACACGTTCATACTAGTTATTAGGTTCTTGAATCTTGTGTGTGCACTTCGGGCATACCTACCAGAGATATAAGAATTGTGTAGTCATCTGCTCCTAGCCGTCCACCCCCTCTCCGCCTTGACCAGATTCTCGTACCCACAATGATGGGACAGAGAAATATGAAGATCCAAGCGGGAATGTATATTATAGGGCTATTGTCGTTTGCTGAAGCATTGACCTCGGCGCCTCTCACCATCTGTATTACTGCCATGTTTCCAGAAACTTGCGGCGGATACTCTCGGAGCCGGCTTCATACTAATGTATTGCACCTGAAGGGAGATATCGGCTAGAAACTACCCGGCGTATGGGAGGGTTGAATAGACAACGATACTATCTTCTAGCTTCTCCCCGCGGACGCGTTAGTCGGAATGGATACTGACTTGAAAAGAATAATCAAATATATTTGAGTAGAAGATGGGATGGTCAATCTTAGCAGTAACGTCAATTATCATTCAATTATCATGTGGACAACGACAGAGAGCTAAGAAAGAAGAAAAAGAAACACAGGCGTGGCTCAGTGGCATATACTAGAAATACCTACTATCATTGAGCTTCACCCCTCACATACCGTACTGCGTACAACAAGCAATTTTTAATCCGTGGTACACATATAATCGGAGGTAAGTGGATTGTGTACTATTTCTTCCCGATCGTGGCAATCTTGGCGGCCACACACCCTTTTTCTAATGGAATACATTCACTTCTCGTAGTCCTACCTGCTCTAGAAGCAATAGTCGGCAGGAAGAACCAATCGGCCGGCTATAGGATATCACATTGAGCCAGTTGTATGAGGATCTTCAAGACGGTACCTAGATCCCAGCCATCATATATCGACATTTTGGACCAGCCACATATCACCTAAGATGAAGCGTAACCCATCTATAGAGGTCGTGATTGTGAGAGGTTGTTCGGTGTCTTGCGCAGTTTGAGTCACAAGCGTCACAATGATTCATCGTGACTGGTATTAGTGGTGGAATCATCGGAAGCCAGACAACGCATGATAGTCCTAACCTAGACAGTATTCATTTGGGTAAGACAATCTAGGAACACTCAGTGGGCTTTGGTATCGGCCGGGTCTAAGATCTCTAACACCGGGCTAATTGATCTTTCTTCGTACATTATACTATGTGTAGGTAGACATCCTAGTATCAGCCTACGTGTAAGAGACTATTCGACGTTTGTCTCGAGAACGCTTGGCAGTGTTTTGTTGTGATAAAAGGTTGGCTCAAGCACGTTGTTTTACGTTACTGTGTAGATGAGACTACCTAACCTAGGTGCCTACCTCCGTAGTGCTTTCGGCTGATTGTGGTGATCTGTTTCCTTGAAGCTGACGAATCAGGCGTTACGTTCATCTATCTATTTCGGCAGCTAACCCAGCTGATAAGGCGTGTTAGGCCCAAGACATTAGAGTGTCTAAGAGCTTGGTCTTATAGCAAGACACAATAATCCTAGTCCTCCGGTACGCACAATAGGTAGTTGTTTACTGCCGTCGTCCGCTGCCTGCCTTGGGATCTAGCCGGTGTATCGCGTCCAATATCCATCGCGGGGTATGCATGTTTACACCATGGATAGAGTATAATACTAAATGCTGCTGGTTCGCTGTGGTTGTCCGGTTGCCGGCGCTGGTGAGAAATGATTGGGGTTTCTGAGGAGGCGGATGATAGGGATGCTGCAGCTATCTAGATAACCCAAAGGAACCAAATGACAATATAACATTATTAACCTACCTAGTACCCTATTTTCTATCCTTTGACGTCTTTGGAGTAGTATTTTCCTATTTGATGTTAGCCTATCTACTCTTATCATAGCCATACTGAAGCAGATTGCCGGGATTCAAGATTGAGTGCCTGAGGTGAGTAACTTAACCTTAGGTACTACCTATCTCGAATTCCACTAGGTAGCACTAAATTGTGCCCGAGCGAGTGTGGCGCCGACACAGGTGGCTTGACAGTTTAATGAGAATCGGCGGGGTAATTGTCTGGCATTGTCGACCCCAGGTTCTGCCCAGGCTGGATGATCGAAAAAGTGTCTAAACTTGGAATAGTTTCCTGACCTCTAACACGTCTTGATCTGCATATCACAGATACGGGGATACGGCCGCAACAAAAAGCAATAACGGAGCGTCCGATATATGGGCTATGCTCAAACCCGTTGCACTATTTACTTGGCTGCAGACGAGGGATGGCTGGACGAGACGACCTGCGAATGGGCGCCATCCAGGATTATCTGGGAGAGGAGGGGAAACGGGCCTCTTCGGGACTAAAACGCAATATGCAACGCAACACAAAGCATATGACATGCGAACATGCGTGGCATCTCCCACTTTGTAAATTAGTTCGGATACTTGCTGGATAGATATTCGGTGACGTTCATATCACGGTTTGATTTTCTACCGACAGGGAGAGAACCCATTAAAGTCGAAACAAGATGCCAGATCTATGTAACCTTTTCATATTTGCGGCTTACCCACAGACTATTACCGTATATATGTACATACTTAGTTAGGTATTATGTTTGATGTTTCTCTACGTTATTGCTATTAGTGTTTACGTGTGTTGATCGATCGTCGGAGTTTTCTGGGCCTCAGTAGTGACCCTCAACCTTACATTCATTCCCGCACCTCTCAATCATACGATTGTATATTACTCCTCGCATATATACTGCCCAGGCAGGCCACCGCTTATCACTGGTAGCCGAGATATCTCCTCAGGAGTCGTTCCACAACAACGCCATCGAGAAGAAACTATCGCGTCTTGCCATCTGTACAAATATAGTGGCGTGCTCTCGTAAAGAAACAGCTATGAATGCAGAGGGGCCTAAACCGTACGCTCAGGAGGAGAAGGATATCGATATGAAAGGAAGTACTGGTAACGAGGGAGCTTGCGACACCGACGCGATCGATCCCGGCGCCGCGAGGCGCCTGCTCTGGAAGATCGATCTTCGTGTCTACCCTATCCTGTTTGTCGTCTATGGCCTCTCGTTCTTGGACCGCATTAACATTAGCAATGCCCGCATCCAGGGCCTCACCGAGGAACTCGAACTTTATGGTAACCGGTATAATGTCGCTCTCTTCGTAGGTTACGCCTTACTATTCCACTCTAAGGACTACTGTTGATATCTTTTTGAGGTCTACTTTATCCCATATATCCTCCTCGAGGTACCTAGTAACATGATTATCAAGAAGATGCGTCCGTGTAAGTCCAACCGCCCTAGTATGCGGATCACGTCGTACCCTACAATAGCCACACAAATATTCGTAACTAACCAATTCAACCCCGAACCACAGCCTGGTATCTCTCGGGCCTTATGTTTGGATGGGGCATCGTTAACATGTCAATGGGATTCGTCAAGACGTACCCACAGCTCGTCGTCCTCCGCTTCCTGCTCGGCACTCTCGAAGCTGGCGTATTGCCCGGTATCGTTTACCTGACGTCCATGTACTACAAGCGGCATGACTTCCAGGTCCGCATGAGCTCGTTCTTTTGCTCTGTGGTCGTCGCCGGTGCCTTCGGGGGAGTAAGTGCCATAAATTCCTTTCATCATCCTCGTGTCGTTGATGTGTGGTCATTTTACCTGTTTATCACTCATCATTTTCTACCTCCTAATTCAACGAACTAATTCTTCTATTCTTTCGCGTTACCTATTTAGCTCCTCGCCTATGCTATCGCCGACTTGGATGGGCAACGCAACATCCGCGCCTGGCGCTGGATTTTCATCATCGAGGGCGCTGCGACCGCCTTCATCGCCGTCATCGCCGTCTTCGTAATAGTGGACTGGCCTTCGCAGGCCCGCTTCCTGACTATCGAAGAGAAGGCCCTGCTTAGCTGCATCCTCGCCCAGGATAGCGGCGACAAAGCCCGTAGTTAGTAATTTTAGAACCGTGTCTTTTCTATTTTAGCGACCTGGGAGTCGGAATAGCGATCGCTGACCCGAATAAATATGGCAGTGGATACCCTGAATAAGCAAGCCTATAGGCTCATTTTCAGCGATTGGAAGATCTGGCTCGGGTCCTTGATTTACCTAGGCGTGGGGGTAACGGGTTACTCGCTGGTCTTCTTCCTGCCTACGATCCTCGTCGAGTTCGGCTGGAAGGCCCGCGACGCGCAGGTGCATAGCATCCCCATATACGCCGTAACAGCCGTCGCGATGATATCTGTCGGGTGGCTTTCGGACCGCTGCAAGCACCGCTACGGCTTCGTCATGCTAGGATGCGTCCTCGCCACTGTCGGCTTCGGCCTTCTGCTCGGCCAGGAGGGCCTCAGCCGCGACGCGAAGTACGGCGCGCTCTTCATCACCTCCGTTGGTGGGTATATCGGGCCGCCGATGGCTCTCGCGTGGCTCGCGAACAACGTGTCGGGACACTGGAAGCGGGCTTTCGCCTCGAGCATCCAGGTCACTGTGGGCAATATTATCGGCGTCGTGGCGTCGAATGTCTTCCTGGATCGCGAGGCCCCGAGGTATCCTACCGGCTACGGTGTCGGGCTCGGCTTCATCTGGCTTGGGGGGATCGCCGCCACGGCACTGTTCGTCGGCTTATTGATTGAGAATCGAAAACGGGATGCGGGCGAGAGAGACTTCAGACTTAATCAGCCGCCTGAGGAGGTGCAGAATATGGGCGATGATCATCCTTCTTTCCGATTCACACTCTAGGGTCACTGGGATAAGAGTAATAGACGTGGACTGGTGTATGAATAGCGAATATGACACCTCGCATGAACCAGGTTATACATAACCTGAACAGTACGGTGTAAATAATTCTTGACGCGCAAAGAGTTAGACGTCACTTTGCGACGATATGACCCTGTGAATGAGAAGGCGTGGGGTCGAGATGTGACATGAGTATAATGTGATTCAAATACTAATGATTTAGGAATCGCCGGGGGGTATCATATGGCTTGGCTACCCTAAGCTGAGAGGGCTAAGCGCCTAGGTAGTTAAGAACAAATGATTTACGATAGATATCGGTGTTGAATAGCTGAATCTACAACGAGGATAGGGATGCACAAGTGTAAACAAAAGGCATTATTCATCAAATTCATTGAATAGCAGCTCCCTACTTGATACATGCATATCGTACAACCCCATCCAGTTCCTCTCCCCGCGAGATACTGGCTTGTATTCTAGTCTAACCTCACCCTATCCCGCCTTCTTCCTCATCGCTCCTATGGCGGAGAAATAGCTATGAGCCGCGGTGTCGTTGCTGGCGGGAAAGCGGTCGTAAAAGCAGTCAAATAAATGTGTCGAGCGCCGTTATATACCCGAGGCTGCCCTCCACCACTGTTCCATTGATTACCTAGCGAGTAGCTTATTTAGCCCTGTCGACAACTGTCGACAACAGGATGACCCGGATTATATTCTCGCGTGGTATCTCGTTTAGTAGATGAGGTAAAAACTCTACAAAATGGATAGGAGTTTCTTAGGGTATATGTGAGCTTGCACACGAGTGAGATAAAATTATAGAAAAATTGAAAGAATCTGACTGTGCTATGGCATTAACGGTGTGTTGATACATCGGGATGATTCCTTGCTGAGGGTCTCACCACGTTAGGTGTCCTGAAATATTTCACGATTCAAGATGGGCTGCCGTGATAATTATTCGCAGCTCGTCTTTAATGACCTGCTGCATCCTTAACCTCGTCTGTGACTGAGGCGGTATTTTCACTAGCTGCGTCCAAGCCCGAGCTTGCGGTGTCGCTTACTTTGCTGGCAGCTGCTGTTCCGAATCGTGCTAATTTCACAGGCGTTACAACGGCTTCTTCGTCGATCGAGTGGATGGGCAGACCGTGGGATTCTATTGTCTCCTCTATCTGCTCCGGTCCACCTACTGGATCTGAGCTGGGTAAAGGCTCAACGGATTCGGCTGAGCTTGTAGAATCAATGGTAGAGCTCTGGGGCTCGGAATTGCGTGTCGATAGGGATTCGGGGCTTAAATCGTTAGCACCACCTGTCGGTCCAGTTGCTAAGCTTTCCAATGAGGGCAGAGAAGATGTATTGAGGCCTTCCTGCTCTTGGTCGTTGTTACGAGATAGTGAGATAGTAACCGTCCCCGTCTCCCCCGCATCCCCAACGGACGATACGACCTCGCTGAGTGATTCACGTGCAGCGTCAGCGTCCATCGTGGCCTTCTCAGCGGCGGCCTCAGCTGCCAAGCGTGCTGATTCGGCAGCCGCGGCGATTCGTTCCTCAGCGGCCAACTGCATCCTACTGCTGTCAAAGTCTTCCGTGAAATCCTGAGCAGTTGCCTTCCATGCCGCCACCTGCTTCAGTCTTCTAAGCTCCACTGCTGCTTCATGAGCGATGGCCATACCTTCGTCCTCTACTTCAGTCCCCGCCGTTTGTGCCGCCACAAGGCCGGGATGGGTAGTAATTAGGCGTTTAAGCTCATCTGTCCACTCTTCGAAACGAGCCCTTAACTGGTGATATTTTTGCCAGTCTTTATAAGTAACGCCATCCATCCAAGCCCACTTCATACCGATCTTTTGTAGCGCCAGATCGCGAGTTTTCTCGATAATGCTGAAATGTTCCTGGGCAGCCTTAGTGACCGCGATCTCAGTCTCTTGTTCATAGCTCTGACGCCAGTCACGGATGTTTTGAGCCTTGTTCTTAATTTTCAGGCCGGCACCACGAACCGCGGCTGCAAACTGTTCGTCCGTTTTGGAGTTATTATCACTGTTCTCCAAAATATATATGATGGTTTTCTTGAGACCCTCGAGTTCTGAGTGGACAGTTGCCTCTAGCTGGGCTACTAGAGACTTGCCCATGGTGTTAGCATGACGTTCGATCATGCGTGCGGAAATTTCATCTACGCGATCCTCGATTTCAGCAGCGCCTTCTTCAGCAACCTGAGTAAATTTGCCCTGCCATAGCTCCAAGTCCTCTGCAACAGTCTTGGCGGCCAACTCGCGAATTTCCTCCTTTGTCTTTGGTGTTTCATTGGGATTGGACTGTGTGTCGGAGGGCACATCGGACCTGTGAGAGTATTCTGTATCAGACACCTGGGATGCGGTCTGGGTAGGCTCCGTGGTTGAAGTGGTGAATGAAACGGAGGGGGTGGGCTTGACAAATGTCGATTTCGGTACAATGCTAGCAGATGTTAGCAAACGTTAACTTAAAGATAGGCCGGCGCGATACTCACGATTCAGTTTCTTCTACAACGGGCTTAGGCTTTTTTTCATTGTATCGGCCAAGTCTCTCCCCGATGCGAACAAGCTGTGGCTCTACCTTCAAGATGTAGACATCCCGAAGATGGGGCCAGACAGCGGAATCGAGGAAGGCATATGTCTTATTCCATGCCCAGACCGTTGAAGGGACAACTGTATTTTTCGTGAAGCCGTAAGCAACATCGTAGCCCTGGCTAGCGTAAGGGTGGAGGAAGGTATAGGTTGGCACGAGTATCTCGTAGTAGGTTTGTAGGGCATTCGTTCGAGCAATGTCATAATAGGGCGCAATAGTGGTAGCCGCCTCATTTACATATGGGGAAATGGCGTGATCGTATTTCGCCTTGGCTAACACCTGGTACTTGAGGATCTGTGGCTGCACACTCTTCTCCCACTGGGCCTGCCCAAAAGCCTGGACCTGAGCGACACGCGGCCCTCCATATTTGACGGCATAGGCGCGGCCTGGAGTGATGACCTTGCGATCAAGAGTGTCGTAGTAGGGACGAGCTATGTCGACATAGGGGGCGGCGTAGGCATCGTAGTAGGGGCTTACGTGCGGCGCGATGGCATATTTCGCGTAGAAATACGGTTTACAGATTTTCGGCGATGACTCATTATACGTGGCGAGCGAATCAGGACACCGGAATAATACGGTGAAGATAGTATACCATGTTAGGAGTCTGTATGAAGGCGACAACTAGTTAGTCACGGGCGGGATTTTTCAAACATCAGGCGAGCCGCGCACCTAGCAATGATAACAAAGGACCGAGTAAAGAAACCCCTCTGTCTTTTAGAGGGTGCACTCCTCGATATGACTGGGGCGGCGTGCCCATTGGCGCCCTCGAGAGCCTTGGGTCCCTTGGGAGAACCATTTGTAGGCGGTTGTCGCTTGTCTTCCATAGTGACAGCCACAACGGTATAATAGTATGGTAGTGGTGCGAAAAGGACTCAGGTTACAATAATGGTATATGTGGATGGGTGTGTCTCATTCAGAGCAGAGCTGAGGTTGGGTTTGTTCTTTGTTCCCTATTCGTCGTTGAGTACTTAGCTCATCAGGATGCGACAGAGGGTTGCGATGCGATGGTGGAGTTGCATCCGGAGCTCGCGCACAATGCGCATAGGAGAATCAAGACCAGCAAAACCAGCAAGACCAGCAAGACAAGGAAGGGATGAGAGTAATGCAAGGAACCGAGCCAGCAGTAATCAAAATAAACAATTGGACAATTACAGCAGCGCCCAGACGCGGATGCAAAAGGCGATGACGCACAAAATATGAGAGCCGAGGTGTGGCGGCGACAAAGAAGTCGGAGGAGGTGGAAGGTAGGCGTGAGAGAAGGGGAAAAAATCAAGATCGCGAAAGATAAGAGCTTCAGACGATGATGATGATGCTGAGGTGGAGTTTAGATGTACCTAGGTAGGTTCTGCCTAGGTAGGTAAATACCCACATAGGCACAGACGATAGGGGGCTTGTGAGTGCTGTAGCCTGTAGTGTAGGCGATATACTTCTACTCTGGTACACTAACAGGTAACTAGACGGTTAGTTACCTCTTGGCATTGCAAGATTTGGTGCAGTGGTGGTGCAGTTGCTGGTGCAGTTTTGGAAACCTGTCCCTACAGCTACTATGTACCTAGGTACATGTACCTAAGGTGCCGCCTCCCTAAGCCCCCCAGGTTAGCAGCAGCCTGTTTTGAACTCATCCCCCATCATGTTTCAGAATCTTGACAAGTACTTGGTTTCTGCTTGCTCTCTGTCGGTTAACCACGCTTCTAGTAGATGTTCGTCTCATTCTGGTCTCAATCCCCTGTACTGAATGTACCCTGTCTGCTTATCTACTTACACTACCTACTTCACATACTGGGTTGGTATATAATACCTATACACTAACCTTTTGATTTCCCTTGGCATATTGGCATCACATCTACCCACGGTACTGCTTACCGAGACGCAAACCGCAAGAAGAGAGAAGACAAATATTTTAATAAAACAATTATGTTTCAAATGTCAGTGATTTCTCCCCTCTTGTTGTATTTCCGCTGATAGAATTAGTTTCATATGGCTTTTCCGTTAATACCTAGGGGTAATGTGGGGCCCCTATTGATATCTCAATAGTTCTCCTACGCCAATGGTTGTCAAAGGATTGGTTACTAGACTGCACCCAATAGTCTAGATGCGATGTATTAGTACCTGTTAGGAAGGTCCATTACCACATTTCCGACAAACCTATTTTTTTTTAGAAATTCGGCTTTCGCCCTACTAGTTTGTATAATAAACTAATACTTCGTACATATAACTAAAACTTTTAACTTAGCACTTAGCACTTAAAATATTATTATATAAAGCAATAACGTGGTTCATAAGCGAGTCGCCCATCTAAGCGAGTCGTCCACTTGGCTTGGCAGTATTCCTCCCATACATTCCGTATACAAAAAGTACTTTTGCCGATAAGGCTATAACTTTATTAATATAACTCCGATAAGCTTCGAACCTTTTTTATTATAAATTTAACTAAAAAAGAAAATATAGGTCACCACTTTATTTTTTATATTATTTTACTTTTACTTTTAAATATTTAAAAAACAAAAATTACGTTATATTTTAGCGTAATTTTACGTTTAATTATAAAAGTTAAATAATATAAAGAAATAAAGTGGTGACCTATATTTTTTTTTTTAGTTAAATTTATAATAAAAAAGGTCCGAAGCTTATCGGAGTTATATTAGTAAAGTTATAGCCTTATCGTTATTTTTACGCACGGACGAATTTTGTATGAGATTTTCCTTATAGGGTAGGTGCCAAGAAACCGGGCGACTCGCTTAAATGGGCGACTCGCTTATAAACCACGTTATATTAATTAAAAATTATTTAAACTATTTATTTACTAAGTTTTAGCTTTACTAAAGTATTTTTGTACAACTAGTTATTAATTTAAAACATTATGTAAAGGTGCTTAGTAATCGTTTTAAAGCTTTTATTTATTTAAGCTTTATTTGTTATAATTTAGGTGCACTACCAACTAAACCACCAATCAGAGTGTGTTAGCTCTGATTCTGTCTACCCATATCACTATGATTTATCCAGGTGTGCTCCGCACACTATTCTTTGCTTCTACAAGCTTTAGTCTTGTATGAGACCTACTATACGGAATATACATTATATTGTACCTGACCTCAAAAGACTTCCCAAACGTGACATTATTAGCAAGAAAATAAAGCAAAAAATAAAATCAATTGTACGCAAAAAAAATAGTTATACATACTTAAAAAATAACAATCGGATTAATAGCCAAGCTGCCGGCTGTATAACCAAACTAACAACTTAGCGTATAAAGTTTTTTTTTAACGGAAAAAGAAAAAAAAAACTTAGCAAAAGTATTATCGTTATTGTTATTGTTATCGTTATTATTAAGCTTATTTTATACAAAACAGCGCAACAAGCTAAAATTTTATTTTAAAGTTTGTTAATATTAAATAGTAGCCAAACTATTATAATTGTTAATATTATATAAAAATAAAAGTAAATAAATAAAGCAAAATAAAACAGTTGTTTTATTTTGCGTTTTTATTATTATATAAAGCTAACATGTTTTATTATTAAGTGACAAATATTATTAAGTAACAAAAGTTTTAGGCACTATTTAGGTTGCAACATAAAAAAAACAACCATAACGCAATTAAATTATTTCAAATTAATCGGAATCTTTTTTATTAAACGTATTTATATTTATTATACAAGTGCGCGTATTATAACCAATGTTGCCGCATATGCTACAATAGCGCGCGCGCATAAATGCCTTTACTTAACAACTACTACTTTTACTGTTTTTTTAATTTATTTAACTACTACTTTTTTTAAAGACTTAAAAATTTGTTTTTTTAAATCGAGTAAATATTTTTTTAGTTTGTAATCGCTTATTTTTTATTTTTTAACGTTTATTAAAAATATAGTTAGCTTTTTAAAGCTTAGCTACTTTATTTAGTATTAACGTTTGCTTATGCAATAAATAGTATATAGCTTTTAATACTAAGTTTATAGCGTTAATAATTTTGTTTAGCAAACTATTTTAATGCTTAAAAATTTGGTTTTTTAAATAAACAAACTACAAAATAGCTTTTTTAATAATAATAAAAGTTTTTAAAACTTAAATAGTAAAAAGTAATTTAAGCTTTAGCAACAGTATAAAAAAAATTGGCGCAACTTTAAACTTTAAAATAACAATTTTTAAATTAAATAAAATAAAACTAGTAGCTTTAAACTTAAACGTAATATTTATAAACGTTATTATTTAAGTATAAGCTTTAAAAAACGCAAATAAAAAGTTTTTTTTTAAAACATACGTTATACTTGTTTATATAATATTGCTAATTTTAATATTATACGCTTTTTTTAACAGGCTAAAACATGTTATGTTTAAAAGCTAAAGTTTATAAAAAAAATGCGCAAGCATTATTTTAATAAAAATATTATTTTTTTAGCAATAGTTTTTAAATTTTTTTAAATAGTAGCTTTTATAACTATTAAAAATAAAAAAACGTTTTATATTTGTTAAACATAGTTAAATATATTTATTAAAATATTTAATTTATTTTAAACCAAAATTATTATTAATTTAGCTGTTATATAAAACTACAATTTGCTATTTAAGTAGTAAAAAGCTGTTGCAATATTAAAAAGCAAAGTAAGTTTTTTTTTTTAAAATAATAAAAAGTAGCACTAACTAACCTTATAAATTAATTAAACAAACAGCTATAAACTAATTTTAATTGCTTTGCTAAGCTTGCTTAAGCTTATTTTGTTTTTTAATATTTGTTATAACTATATTAGTTATAATTATACTTATTATAAACTTTGTTTTATTAAAATTGTATATATTTTTTTTTGCAATACCTTTATGTTTAATAGTTTTTTTTACGCGTTTGTAATACGCGTTATATTTAGCAAGATTTTTGCAAAGAACTCAGCTATAGTTAATTCGATAGTTTAAACGCGTTTAAAAAGCTAGTATACAGTTTATAAAGCGCGTTGTTTAGCACTTTTTAACCGGTTAGCTATTCTGCTTAACTAATAATTAGTTAGCTATATTTTAAACATAATACATCTAAAAAAAAAACGCTTTTAAATTTAAATAAATTATAAACTGTATAATTGTTTGCTTTTTAAAGTTAGTTAATTTTAACTTTATATTTTTGTTGCTGCGCTAAAGCGCAACACTAGCAATTTTGCGGCAAAAAGTTTTATTAAAAACGCTATACATTTTTGCAAGCTTGTAAATAAAAATGTAAAAGTTGCGTTTAAAAGCGCAAGCAGCAGTTAATAACTTAGTTTTTTTTAACGCATGCTTTATTGTTATAGGTAAAGAAAATAAAGTTTGAATAATAAAAAGTTAGAAAATCTAAAACTTTTGTTACTTAATAATATTTGTTATTTAATAATAAAACATGTTAAATTTACTTATATATGCTTATTTATTTAACTTTATACGTTATAAATAATTAATAACTTTTGTAGTTTAGTAGCTAAAACAGTTATATTAAATATAAAAGACCTAAGTTTGATAAAGCTTTGATTTTTTTTTTTTGTTTTACTAGTCATCGTACGAATAAACCAGTAGGGTAAAACCGGAATTTCTAAAAAAAAAATAGTTTTGTTGGAAATGTGGTAATGGCCCACCGTCACCTGTCCACCTACATGATACTAGGTAGCGTCCAACGTTTGCCAAAACTGGTTTCTTCCACTTACATACATACTGTATATCCCTTTTTTTATAACTCCCATCAGTCCCAACATGTAGACAACAAAACAAGCTTAAAAGCTAAAAACACACATCTTCCAATCCGTTGGCATGATCGGTTCCATCGCATTACGCATTGCTATGGTCTCAGGACATTTTTCCAGGCATCTATCTATCTTCTATCTGCATGTTTCGGCATTGAGGGGCGCCATCTCTTGAACACGTGCCAAGACAATCGTTAACGTCAGTTGTGTACCCAAGCCTCACATGCCAATTCAACCCCGCGGAGCAAATCCCCATGCATGTATTATACTCGAGATCGTAACTTGTTCACAACAAGTCCGCATAGCAGCCACCTATCTATCATCACTGATGACGATACCGCGGCCACACCCCTAGACTAGCATCAGCCTTAGCTGCATGTCTACTAGGCTAACAGGGCCATGATATTAGGTCTATGTAGATAATAGAGGGACCAGGCAACGACGTCATTCACTCCTCTTGCTCAAGGATTCTATTCCAACTTACACATAGGTCAATATCTCCTTTTTCCTAGTTCTGGTATAGCAATAGGCCTAACCGTATAGTTAACCTCACCCTCATTCTACGTATAAATATCCACAGTTAAGTAGTTAAGGGTGTTTAGGAATAAATTAATGAGTTGGGGTCAAGGCGTCTGAATTGCGAGAGTTCCTACATTAGCTTCAAGAATAGAGCCAGAGTACAAACCGTCGTCATCAAAGCGAAGCAAATAAAGGAGGAAAAAGAAAAAGAAAGCGTGGAATATTGCTACTGAGTGCTGTAGATAGGTGGTGGGATACGCCCAGATATGTAGGTATGCGCTTTGTAACGCCTTGGTAAGGAATCAAAGAGGTGCATTACGTCAATGTGGCTCTACGTCTCAACAATGCTAATCAAAACTACAGCAGACGAGCATAAAGCCTGCATTACGTATACTATGTACACCGCCTACACAAAACAAGGCTACTGGGGTCAGGAAATCACCAAAACTGGGTGAGATTGAAGTTATGTGTTGTTGTAGGTGCATTTATTATGATTGCAATGATTCTTGATATGAAGGTTGAATTGTCGTGCTGATGGGATGAGAGGAGAGTACTTCGCTGACAAGCCACATACCAGTAGAGTCAAAACTTATCTAGGTAACCTATTATGGAAAGGATCCTCGCCTTACCCTGCACTATCTAGGACAGGATTCAGGTTGCTTATAGAACTATTTTGCAATTAAGATGATCTCTTTGACCTGCTCTACGATATCTACAACCTATTGACAAATTACTGTGCGAAGCGTCGAGATAATACGGTAATCGGTGATGATGTATACTCATGTTCTAAGCCCCTTGGGTATACGTGATTTCTATATTAGTATGTATATACACTACATGTGTGGTGGTTGTATATGTAGGTAGTAGGAGGTAAGCATGTACACTACGGGATTCGGCAGCGGTTTTGCTAGGTATAATATTGAAACACTGGCACACTATATCACTATACATGGTACGGTGACTTAGATTACTGTAACACGGTGTCAAGCATAGTAGGAGTGCCATAAACCTCGTATCTACGCACCGTGCGTGCACACAGCCTTAAAAGCCTTAAAGACTTATGGCGATACCTATTTGAGCTACTTGACGCCGTGTAGTGCCACACTGCCAAGACCTTTTCAT
Organism: Xylaria digitata; assembly: GCA_022495195.1. NCBI lineage: Eukaryota > Fungi > Ascomycota > Sordariomycetes > Xylariales > Xylariaceae > Xylaria > Xylaria digitata. The sequence goes on along the minus strand of MU376971.1, from coordinate 125,465 downwards.
CCATCTTTCCAATTACCACAGGAGCACATCATCCAAAGAACCAGACACTACTCCTACATCACAAATCATCTCGACATCGACATCGACATCCCCTACTCCCGCAGCATCGATATAGCCGAGTAGATTTTACCCTTGGTTTCTTCATCGACCAAACTCGGAGAAACCGCGCCGCCTGTCACCTATTCCCCGTCCTCTGCCAGTCGGCGCAGATATCTGGCCGGAACCGGCTCCGTCACCCCAGTATCCGAGTAGATATACGGCCAGCCAGCAAAACTCAAGTTCTCGGCACCCGACCCCTTACCTTGCGTGACTACTACCCTCAGGGCTTTGACCTATTCGTACGATTATCCGCCTTCTCGACGTCACTCTTGCTCATTCGCTCGTTAATTCGTGCGTGTGTACCCATCGCCCCCGACAAATCTATCCTTCTCATGGTCTCGATATCTACACTGTAGCCCCGAGGGCATCCCTCGCGATAGTTCATACAAGAAGACGCCTGTCTTCGCTCTTCCAAATTGGACAGAAATCCGTCTATCGGCTATAGACGATGGATGACCGCCTTCCGAGGCAGAGGGGGGCCGACGACTCCCTTCGCCCTCAACAACATCCCGTCACTCGGCCAGACGTCAAGAGCAACATGACAGCTTCGGGCGACCCTTGGGCTGACGATAACCCTATAGATCTCGATACCTGTCGAATCTGTAGGGGCGAAGCTACCGACGATGAGCCGCTTTTCTTTCCGTGCAAATGCAGTGGTAGTATAAAATATGTCCACCAAGACTGCCTGATGGAGTGGTTGTCGCATTCTCAGAAGAAGCATTGTGAGCTGTGCAAGACGGCCTTTAGGTTCACCAAACTCTACTCTCCCGACATGCCCAAACATCTACCTTTCCATATATTCGTCCACCACATGACCAGATATTTGCTTCGGAACTTTCTTATCTGGCTCAGAGCTGCCCTAGTCACCAGCGTCTGGCTTGGCTGGCTTCCCTACCTCATGCGATTCATCTGGTCGTTTTTATTCTGGATCAGTGACGAAGGCTTAGGCGGCACTGCTGCACTCCTTGATTCACGCAGCGTTGCTTCGACGCAGGCAACTCAAACTGTATCTGTAACCATGACAGGTACAACGATGTGCCCATCAACCCCCCTTTTAGCTACTGCTACTACGCCTGCTTCTCTTAGTAGTGTTATGGACCAGCTCCCTGTATCTGCTATCATGAAGGCTGTGGCTAAGCCTGCCAATATAAGTGCCGTCCATTCGTACCTACGCATGCTGTTTGGCTTACCAAGCCAACCCCAAATCCCTAACCAGGAACCCCCCAATAACGTTAATATAACGCTACTTCACAAAATGGCCAAGACAGCTTTATCCGATTCGCGGCGATCTCTCCTCAGCGATGTTGGTTTCCTAAACCGCATAACCGGGAATCCAGCTGTGAACCGGATCATCATAAATGTGCTCGAGGGGCAGATCATTACACTTCTCGCAATCATCTGTTTCATCTTGATTATCCTAGTCCGTGACTATGTTGTTCAGCAACAACCCGAGATCAACATGCGCGCTGCTTTTGCTGCTGTTGAGGATGCTGAAAACGATATGGCACCACCCGCGCAACCCGTCCCACCTCCGCCCCAGCCACCACAGGTACCACCTCTTCCGCAGCTTGACATACCGGTGGATAATCCAGATTCAGAAGAGGGTAACCAAGAGGATGAGGAAAATCCCGACCAAAATATTGACGATCACTTTGCAGCAGGTGCTCATGACGAATATAGGAGCCTGCGACCAACTGAGCCCTTGCCCGAGATAGTTAGACCCAACTTGCGCCAGCGACCTATCGTGGGAATGGGAAGACGGCCTATATTGAACATACCCGATCAAATTCAAACCAGCCGTGGCTCTTCGCCAGTGTCACCAAGGAGCCCTAGAGGGTTTCTTGACGAAGGCCAACCAGGATTCTTGCGTGAGCCGAGCCCACTCGGGATAGATAGAGACGGGTTTTCAGGGCGAACTATGATTGGTGAATACGTGCGTATATATCGAGCAGCCGACGGAGACAACGACAAGATTCGTGAGATTATTCGACAGGAAGGCCTTGATGAAGCTCGATTTAGCCGTTTCTTACACAACCGCTCATCGTCGCCATCATCAATGGTGGCCGAGAAGGCGTGTAGTGATAGCTCAAGTTGGACTTGGGCTGGTTCCGACGACGAAAATGATGCAGCCAATAATACTTCTCTAAACAAAGGCAAAGGAAAGGGCAAGGCTAGCGGTGTCAGTGATGAACAAGGCCAGGGGCCATCGTCTCCTTCCACTCTGCTTCCTTCGATTTCACGGCCGCGGGCCATATCTGATGGGCCGCAGCCACAGGAAACCATCAACCCCCTTGCGAATAACAGCTGGTCATTTTCCAATCTGCCCTCCGATCCGACTCCACAGGCCCAAGATTCCGAATACGACGGATTTGGATTTGAAACTACCCCCTCGGAAATCGAGACCGGTTTCCTCGCTGATTCAAATGACGACTCAACAGAGACATCAGTAGCCAGTAACGTTTCCATTGTGCTTCCTTCAGATGGCCAGCCTTCTATCCGTTCGCCTTCGCCATCCGAGCTGGGTGTTACGGCAGATCCAGTAGACTTGGTCGAAGAAATACCCAGTGATACACCTCGGCCACCCGTGGCTGGAGACGAGGAAGGCGCAGGCATAACCGCGCGTGGTCTTGAGGCGGATGCTCGGCGTATTATGGCACCTCCACAACAACCCAACACTATTGTTGACCGTGTCGCAGATTTCATGTGGGGGGACGTTCCCCCCGCCGATGCTGACGGCCTAAACCAGGAAGCAGTGGACATATTTGGCGACAATCAAAATCCCCCTTTTATGCACGGCGGCCACGGCGGCGGAAATGGCCAGGAGGACGAAGCGGAGGAAGACCAGATGGCACCAGATGTGGTAGAGGCTGCTGTTGCTGCCGGGCTTGATCCGGAAGCTGTTGAAGATGCTGAAGATTTCGACGGCATCATGGAATTAATAGGCATGCGCGGTCCACTAGCCGGTCTCTTCCAAAACGCCGTCTTCTGTGCATTTCTTGTGTCGATCTCCATTTTCCTCGGCATATTTGTCCCCTACAATATTGGGCGGGTAGCCGCCTGGATTCTTGCCAACCCCGCACGCATCTTCAAAATATTGTTTAGCTCCGCCAAGCTTGTACAAGATATTGCACTCCTCGCCGTTGGCTACACATCTACTTTTGTCTTTAACATTTTCGAGGCCTTCAGACTACTCTTAGGTGCCACTCATGGCAAACAAATCTTACGCACCCTGCGACTGGATGCGAGGCAGCTTACCGCTGGTGCTTTGGACAGAATTGCGACCAGTTTCATGTCCGAGATGCCTATATTGACCACCAGCGAAATGCGCAACTTTTCTGCTGTCAGCCACCAAGCACTACTCGACCTGAAGAATAATATACGTTATTGTATGTTGGCTTTTGGGGACGTTCTCGTATATATTTTCGGTGGAGACTACTGGGTTAAATGGTCTGGAGCTCTAGAGTTTTGGACCACCGCTAGCTCAGCATTGATCACATTCCTGAGCCATCTCCATGACACCGGTTTACAACCAAGCACATGGATGATTGACTTTAACACTCTCGCAGCATCTCCACCGCCCAACGTCGCACTTGCATACTGGGGTGCTCAAGACCGAAGCTGGGCGATCCTCCTCGGCTATGCTTCTCTCACCCTACTAGCTGCGCTCTATCTCAGTAGGGGGGCCACGTTCTCGACTGGGCAGGCCGGTCAAGAATGGGAGGCCTCCATCATAGACGCACTCAACCAGGCAAGTGGTGTCATGAAGGTCATTCTTATTATTAGTATCGAGATGCTAGTATTTCCTCTCTACTGTGGCCTCCTTCTAGACTTCGCCCTGCTTCCGCTCTTCGAGCACACGACCTTGAAATCGCGCCTGTTGTTCGCCTACAATTACCCACTAACGTCCATCTTCGTGCATTGGTTCATCGGTACCGGTTACATGTTTCATTTTGCGCTGTTTGTTTCCATGTGCCGGAAAATTATGCGGAAGGGAGTTTTATGTTCGTCTTTCGTTCCTTATGTGCTGATTTTGTGTGCGTGCTAACCTAATAACAGACTTCATTCGCGATCCTGATGATCCAGAATTTCACCCAGTTCGCGACGTCCTAGAACGGAATGTAACCACACAACTCCGCAAGATTTTGTTCTCGGCCTTTGTCTACGGAGCCCTCGTCGTGATCTGTTTGGGTGGTGTGGTCTGGGGCCTATCCATCACATTGCCGAACGTGCTCCCAATCCATTACACTTATAACGAACCCGTACTAGAGTTCCCCGTCGATCTCCTCTTCTGTAACTTCCTCATGCCGTTAGCCGTCAAATTCTTCAAGCCCAGCGATGGTTTGCACACCATGTACACCTGGTGGTTCCGCCAGTGTGCCCGCGCACTACGGCTGACATGGTTCCTATTTGGGGATCGGCGTGTTGAAGAAGAGGGGAAGCTTGTAGGAGATGGTGATTCGAATGGCTACAGGTTGTCATCATGGCGCAACATATTCCTTGGGGTCAATGCGGAACATGAAGTGGCCCCTAAAAAATGGAAAGACTACTTCAGCGACGGGGAGTCAAAGCCGGCGTCAAAAATAACTCAGGAGGAGATGCTAGTCATGAACGATCAAAAGAAGCTACTTGTCGAATCAGGGAGGTTAATACCCGACGGTCGATTCGTTCGTTCACCCGCCTCAGATCAGGCGAAGATTACCAAAGGACATTCGGTATTCATGCATGTCTCAGAGCAAGAAATGAGGCAGGATTACGAAACAGATCGGTCAGAGGCGGATCTTCAGTCAGGCAACCAGTTCCAGGTAGTATATATTCCACCCTGGTTCCGGGCCCGCATCTCCATCTTCATCATGTCCATCTGGATTTTCGCCGCTGTGACCGGTGTGGGCTCTACGATTTTACCCCTTGTCCTCGGGCGGCGCATATTCAAAGCCCTTGTGCCTCCGCATATCCGCACAAATGATATATACGCTTTTAGCATAGGCGTTTATGTCCTTAGCTCTGCTAGCTATCTTGTGTTCCATCTACACTCCGCATGCGACACAGTTCGGGAATGGGCGACGTCCATTATAAACTCGGTGCTTGACCGCAATGCGCTGCAACGAGTGATTAAATTGGCCTATCGTACCATGAAGCTAGCCTACGCGTATACCATGCTTCTCATGGTTTTCCCTATTTTGATCACGGCTCTCGTTGAAATGTACGTCCTCATCCCTCTCCACACATATATGGGAACGAGGGGTGCATTACGCCTTGATGGTGGCCAAGATGGGCACACCGTTCGGATCATACAGGCCTGGACACTCGGCATTCTCTATCTAAAACTAGGTTCACGGGCACTGACCCTCTACGGTGGACGGCCTTCACATGCCGTCCGGGCCGTCTTACGCCAGGGTTGGCTCGAGCCCGACATAGGCGTCCTTACTCGAGCCTTCGTGATCCCCGGTTTCGTCGCCTCTACAATCATGTTGTTAATGCCCCCTATGTTTGCGTGGGCCACGTTGAGCTGGGCCCTCGACAGCACCACAAAGATCTCGTATGAGATGCAAGTCTCCGCCTACAGGCTTGCCTATCCGTTGACAGCACTATTCTGGGCTGCCTTGCTCATGCTGCGGAGACTACTCCGCGTCTTCGAGGGTTGGCAAATTCGCATCCGGGATGAAGCATACCTTATGGGGGAACGTCTTCACAACTTCACCGGGACGGCGGCCAAGGCCACGGCTTGGAGGGGTAGTACGAGAATGTAATGTAATATGCCCAGAATACCGGGGTCACGCCCATGTAAAGTGCGTTGTATAAAGAAGCAGGCACAAGAGACAGTAAAAGATATTATAAATGATGCGTGCACACAGAGGATGCAGAGACAAACAAACAAACAAATAAATGATATACTCTGATTCAATATACGCTCGTATTCAGTCTTTCATTACATGGGCCCCTGTCTACTCTGCTCCGGCTCTACTCCGCTCAGCTCAACCCTCAATTCGAAGGTTGATCATTAAATGATGCTGGTTTGCGAAATTTGACGCACATGAGATAACGCGCTCCTTCATACTCGCATTAGAAAAAAAGAAAAAAAAGGGGGGAGGGGTGTTAAAGTCCGGGCTCCTGGTGGATGATGTTCACCAGAACCGTCCATATAAGTAAATAAAACTTAGCCTCAAGCCCCGATTTTCAAAACCGGGCTTCGTTGTGCTTAATCCATTCCCTATCGATCTAAGTCAACTTTCGATTCAACATCGGCAACCAAGACAGCCCTCACATAACTCATCTTATCTTGCAACAGGTTCACGAACTCGGGCGTTTTTTATTCAAGGTTTATTTATATACAAGTTATGGTTTTGCTATTCAGTGTGTAAACAAATCGCTTAGTGCTTTTCTCATAAGCCAACTCTAATGATGCCATATAAGTTCGTGTCCCGCGGACAAATGGAAAGAGACTGTTTCGCGTCAACAGTCCCCAAGTCCAGCCTACCGCCAATCTCATACGCTCGTTAATCCATGCCATGAAAGTTGAAATAATATCGATAGCTCCAAGAAAAGGCAAAAGGCATGAAGACCAAGACATCCGATACACCGCCTCGTCAACCACCACAGCCACAGCGCTTTTGTGTTGGTCAGCTTGTGTTATTTATTCCTAATAATTGGGCCTCCCAGCAATTGGGGAGTTACCGGGGCCCCCTGGTTTGAATGGCCTGGTGAGGGGGTCCCCATCCAGCCCGTCGCCACTATATCTTCCATACACGTCCGTGTTCAACTGTCGGTTTCGGCGGCGGTAACTGGCATTGACGCTGGCCATGTATGAGCCTCGTAGCGTCGCCGATCCGAATAATGGTTCACCGGGAAGTTTGTTCCCGCGACGATCACGGCCCTTAAGAACTTTACGGCAGTTTACTGGAAGTGAAGCTGCACCGGGTACGTATGGTCCAGCGGCTGCAATGGGTTCGTCGCGTCGTTGTATGCGGGCTTGTATAGGTTGGGTAGATTGGGCTGCCGGGGCGGGTTCAGTGACGGGTTCAGCGGCGATGACACCAGCAAAACGAGGTGGCGCACCAATTTGTCTGTCCCCGGACTCTCCCTCCCGTGATGACAGTCTCTGGGCAAACGGCGAATTCAGTCGAAGGGTAGGACCCTTTTTATATACATACCAAACAAACCCTACCACCAGAGCCGAGGCTCCGGCAAGAATGGTAGAAGCCCATTGAAGACTACCTCCGGAAATACTAGTATAGAAAGGTATGGCGGCAGGAGTGAGCGCGCCAGCCAGTATATCTCGAGCCAGGCCGTTTCCACCCGTTGCCGAGGCCGAGTAAGGACCGTACGCGCAAATCATATAGTCGATGGTGGCCATGTAAATGGAATAGTTCGCAATACCGACCAATGTCGTCCCAAACATGGTGCCAATCCAATGGGTAGGAGGCCCGACACTTGTCCAGGCGAAGATAAGGAGACCAAAGGGCAGACATGGCGCTGACCAGAGCAGCGGGTACAACCTCGACTCGAATTGCGCGTGGTCATCGTAGAGATTCTGTTCTCGTAGCAATCGTCCACGTTTGAATGTGGGAATAAATGTTGCCCACGCAATGAAGTAGCCGATCGCGATGGGGATGAAGGCGAGACCGATCTGCCAGGAATTGAAATCCCATTGCTTATAGACGAGTGCCAAGGATTGGATCTGTACGAAGACAATAGCGTCGGACAAACCAGACAGCAGAGACAGGAGGAAAACTATAGGCTCGGTAAAGAGCATCTTGAATGCGCGTATCCAAGTACCCATTAGCTCACGGAAAGAGAAACGTTCACTGAATGGGTGCATTTCGCTAGGGCCGTATATGTTAGCGTCTTCGCCCGCCTCTCTACGCCTCTTGGCAATTCTATCCATTATGATGGTGCTTCGCGTCTCTGGTACGGTAAAGAAATGAAGCGCCTGCACGGCAACACCGAAAATGAGTTGGATCCAAGTACACCAGCGCCAGGCCTGGCTCGAGGGTAATATCTCGACAAACCCTCCAATAATTGGTCCGAGAATCGAGCCACCGACGGACGAGAAGACGCTGGAAGAGATTAGCGATCTTTGCCTACTAGTTTGCAAAGGGCAGAGGAGAAGGCTTGACGACTCACACGTATGCAATTGCATATTGCTGGTCATCGCTATCATACAAGTCGGCAATCATACCAAGAGTCACGCTGCCACCGGCAGTTGACAGTCCGCCTAGCGACCTACCTACCAAAATGGTAGCAAAGTTGGGAGCCAAACCGACAGGGATAGCCCAGAGATTGGTTAGGGATAGGGAAAGTTGTAGAATAAGTTTTCGACCAAATTCCTCGGACCAAGGAGCCCATAACTCACAACCGAAGGCGTAGGTGACTAGGAATAGGGCAGCACCGAGCCGCGCGTGCTGCTCGCTGACGTGGAATTCTTTAGCGATGCCAGGAATGCCGTTGGAATAGAGCGAGGTGTTGAAGTTCATAGAGGTCTGCACGAGGAAGATGACAGTCAAGATCCACCATTTTTTCCGGCTCGAAAAGGCATAGCCCAACTGGTCCTCGCAATCGTTTTCTTGCAGCTCTCGTCTGCCACCCTCTCCCACGGCCGACTCCGCTTCCGCGGCCAACTCCTTGTCGGGCTCGTCCACGAGCTCGGCGCGATCAGCTGCCTCTGCAGCGGGATCTGGGGGCGGGATGAATTTCATGACAACGGGTGTCTCATCGGGGCTAGGCCCGCCACAGGTCAACGAACTCCGGCCCTCCTCCAGCGCTGAAGAGAACTCGTATAGCCGCTCCCCAATCGATATCTGGTCGCCGAGCCCGGCTGCGGCCGCCTCCATCGTATCGTGAGGGGTGACACGACACTTATAGCGAAAAGGGGATTCTGGCAGGGCCTACCGATGCAACTAGAAAGAAAGAATAAAGAAGGAGATGGTTACTGTAAAGAAAACTGGTGGCATTTCAAATACCAAATAGATCTGCTTTTTCTCCAAGGTGAAATGGCTATACTCATGGTTAATGGTCACAGAGGAGAAAGGCGAGCGGAAGGGCTGAGGAAGGCAATTTGTAAGAGGATCGATATCCTGAGTAGCTAGATAGCTCTTCCTCGTGGAATGTGCCTGCAGCCAATTCATGTTTTTTTTTCGTTTATTCCTGCCGTCTCTGACTATATGCATCGGATCGGTACCTAAAGGTATCGCTACCCGATGTTCGATGCACATCTTTACTAGCACCACGGTGAGAGATACATAATGTAAATAAGGTATGTCACGTATGTAATTGAGTACTGGGTTATGCATATACATGTAGGCCTGCCTGAGATGGATTGTGGCTGCATGAAGATACTGCATACATCTACGATATATACACAAACATTAGACACACGACGGTATTGCCTTGGGTATTTATACGCAGATCTTATCTAGGTGTAGGTAGGTAGCTACCCGTGTGGCTTGTCATTTCCTTCGTCTCTTGGCCATACACTACTGCTTATATTGACTTCGATTTGGGCTCAGAGGGGCTTCTATCGCAAGCGCGTATAAGCTGACCTTATATAAGATCTCTCGATGTTCTGAAATTGATCCTTAAGGGCCATCGAGCTTCATGCCTTCTTCCCACTTTCTACAATGAATACCTCGGACGTTTGCGACCTGTTTAGTTTATAAATTAAGTATGGAGATAATTCCCCTGCTCATTAAGATTCCGTCGTGCAAAAGTTGTCATCATGGTGAGACCTCATCCGGAGAAGCCCCCATGTCATAGTAATATGGAGGGTTCAGGAACATGAAGCTTATAGTATAAAAATTCGGGTATTGTTCATCTCAAAGATAACAGAGCCATTTTCGCGTGTCTTACAAGAAGTTAATTTTACGTTCAAGGTAATAAATAGAGGGTGTTAGATAGAGGTTTACTGAAGCTGAGAGAATGATTAAACGCTGCGTTTCCATTGATATTTCATACCTAGTAAATACTACTCACATTTAATACATGGCAATGGCATTGCCTTCCAATCACCTCCAGTGTACGTCACTCATGGCTGCTAAATATATAGCACGAGAAAAGGTACTCGGGCTTGCAATTTGTATATTCAGGACATAATTATTATCCGCGGTCATTAGATCGAAATCTAGATCATTGGTCATATTGAGGCTCTATGTTGGGTTGGGTTCAATGGTACTTCGGTACACTTGATTATAGCACTACCACATATATCACCGTTTATTCAGAAACCGATACTTGTGTAGGGGAATGTACTAACGCGTGATCTCACAATCATGTTGCTTAAGCAACAGGACTCGTACAACTTGAAGTTCACCCCTAGAAAAAAGATCTAACCTGTCCAAGCCATGTATTTCCGTCAATTGCAATCGCGAATCCCACTACCGCTGTTACAATAATCAAGACGCTTATTTCCCGATAACCATGGCTCAAAGACCCGCAACCAACCCAGGCCTTCTGGCTAACCTAATAGCTCGAGTTATTTTGGCCTTCGCGGGGATCTTGCTCTGCTGGGTGCCTGCTCGCCTCCTCGTTCGCAACGGAGAATTTGCGGCTGTAGTATTGATCACCGATGTCGTTATCATGAACCTCTTCACTATCCTCAACTCTATCATCTGGCATAATGACGATTGGAATACGTGGTGGGATGGTACGGGCTTGTGTGATGTTGAGGTATATCTATCAGGGCCTCTGCAGACAATCTACGCTGCCTCGATCTTCACCGTCATGTATCACCTTGCTCAACGAGTCAAGGTCACTAGAGCCGGGCAGGACCGAAGCCAGATGACTCGGCGTAATTTCATTCAAGCCGCCATCATATTTCCTATTCCTCTTATTCAGCTTTTGTTCACGTATTTCGATCTAGCACAGCGGTATATTATTGGGACTCTTATTGGTTGCTCTGCTGTTTATGACAGTAGCTGGCCGAAGGCCCTGGTCTACGATACTCCGCCTGCTACATTCGCAGTGCTAGCTGTTCCGTATGCAGGCATGTATAAAATCCTCTTTTCAGCCCTGATTCTATAATCAATTTTTCTTACGATTCGTTCTAACGATGTTCGCCCACAGTTCTCTTGTGGAGACGGTATCATGTTATCACGAAGCAGACACAAGGTATTTTGAAGTCGAACAGCCAGGCTTCGATACGCGCGAATCGCACGCGCATACGGCTATATAACATGTCACTGTCGATTCTCGTGATCTATCTACCCGTCATGGTATATTACTTGGTTTGCAATATCAAAGACACACTTTCCTCATACAAAGAGTACAACTTTAACAGAATGCGCTGGTCTGCTACTCCGTACCCGTGGGGCACCATTCTCTTCGTTCCTTCGTGGATCATCCCATCGTCCGTCTTGAACCAACCATGGATTCCAATCGCGACGACCGTTGCTATCATGGCATTCTTCGGCACGACGACGGAAGCTCAGCAGATTTACCGTCAGTATGCAGACTACGTCGGACTTGGTACTTGTCTTCAAAAGCTCAAGCAGAGAAAAGATCAGGCTCCTACCCCAGCCGATGAAAGCGGGGGGACTCACGATAGTGGAAATGCCCTACTACCGAATCGTGCCACAGAGTCTATTGAGCACCAGTAAGTTATCCTACTCATCGTTTAGCAACGCGGCAATAACAGCGGCCCCATATCCGGACATTCTCTACTAATAATTGAATCTTACCTAGTCGAGGACGAAACTCGATCCTACCCACAATCGAACAGGCCGACAATGTCCGAATTCCACAATCACAACCTTCGTCGACACCACGATATCAGCGTAGAGTAACTAAACTCGAGACGCCACCCGCCATTCCGCCGCGATACTCGTCCCTGCGCCGCAGCTTCGCCTTCAGGGCGCCAACACTACGATCAATCAAGAAAACGATCCGTCTTCCCTCGCTAGGGAGTATTTCCCGAAGCTTCGGCACAAGCGGCACCAGCAACGACACAACGGGGAACCTGTCCGGTTCTAGTCCTAACCACATCGATTCTATCCCTATGTTACCTCTCAACAGAGCTCTACGGCGAAGCACAGACCCACCAGACTTGTTCTTGACTAGAGATATACGTTCGCCCACGAATTTCTCCTCCCAGCACGGCTGTGAGAATTCGCGGCCTGGGAGTAGGTTTGAGGTCCGGGTTCCAATTGCGCATCAGCGCTCTGCTTCGACTCGATATGACAAGTACGGTAGCCGGACGAATCGCGTCCATGGAGCAGAGAGGGAGAGTTTTCCACGCGAAGAAACACTAACAAGTCTTTTTACAACGAGTGACACGCGTACGGACAGGAGCCATTGTTCTTCTGATCGAGACGCAGGCCGCTAGGTCGATATTAGGGAGTAGTTCATGTTACTCGCGGGTCAAAATAATGATGTGGGCGTTCCAATGTTGAGTATTCATGAGAAGCACAACTATGTACTAGGGGTGGCGGAACATGTCCCCATGTACATAAAATAATGACAATACAAATCCTACCTTGTACACGTAGTCTACGAGCTGACGTTTCAAAAATGAGTAGAAACTACACTCGATCGCCCGAAGCGTAAACCATCCCAACAAGTGGAAACACGGAATGGCAGTTCGGTCTTCTATACACGCTCGGCCCCGATACGCAGTTTCTAGAATAGGGAAACCGACGTCACTTTTTGAAAGCCATGAACAGCTAGTATACTTGGCGCCTACTATTTACTTCTACGAATAAAATGGCAGCCTAAAGAAAGTTGTGCTCCTACTGCTTGTGCTGTCTTTTCCCCGAGGGTGTCCGGAGGACTCACTTTCACCGAAGATGTTCGGAGCCACGAGCAGTAGTATCATAATGCGCGATACATTCATTCACGAGTTTATAAAAAGGGGGAATGTATCCCTCCCTCCCTATTCATTTCCTTTTCGTTATCATCCAGCACACTCTCGTCTTTACATCGATCTCAACTTCCATCGAAGCATTTATACAAGCTATTCATTCATCCAAGATAGCCATGGCGCAACCATTGGACCTCACAAAGCCGCATCGCCCGATTAACGTGGGCGTTATCCTCAGTGAGTAATCAATCCGCAAACACTCCTCTTTGGCCTGTAACCTCCGGTACTAGCCGAGCCTATTCTCCCGAACGTTCTACATCTAGCCTCCATACCATCGAAATATACAACTGACTTGTGGCTAAAGTGAAAGGGTCAGCCACTCTCTCCGAGCAATCGCTAGGTATTAAACCCTGCTAGCTAATGCAATTATATAGGGAAACCGAGCTTCAAGACATTGCCCCCGTCGACATGCTCCACGGGCTAAGCCGCCACTTCATCAGCACCTTCCCAGATGCGCTGGGGCCGCCCGGGTTTAAAGATGGGGCTATCGACTTCAACTTCCTCTGGATCACAGAGGCAGGCGAGGCGGAGCCTGCCAATCTTACTGGCGGGCTGCGTATCCTGCCGACGGTACGTGAGAGCTCTGCCTACTAAACCAAATACGTAGTTTTAACTAGCAGACCTGACCGAACAACATCTATCTAACGTGTGCGTTGATGTCCCAGCATTCCTTCGAGACGTCCCCGACCCTCGACATCGTGATAGTCGGCGCGCACCGCTTCGGCTACGAGCCCAGCAAAGCCGAACTTGCCTTCGTCGCTAAGAGCTTCGAGTCGTGCGCGGCCTTCATAGCCGTCTGCGGCGGCGTCGACATACCACGCCTAGCCGGGGTGCTGGAGGGGAAGACGGCGACGGGCCCACGTCCGCTGCTGGATGCGTGGCGCGCGCAGTCGCCGGGGACGAACTGGGTGGACAAGCGATGGCAGCGCGACGGGAAGATGTGGACGAGCGGCGCACTCTTCAACGGCTGCGATCTCGTGACCAACTTCGTCAAACAGACGTGGAGCGGTACCCCCGCCGGCGCCATCGGCGACTTCGCCGCGAAGCTTGGGGCATGGCCTGATAGAGATGTCGATTACAAGGATGTGCTGTGAGGTTAGGGACTTGCGGGAGAGATGGCTTTTCGCGGCAATGATTAGGAAGAATATGTGGAATCTCCTCTCACTATGCTGAAGGTATTAATAGGATGTGCCGATGCCTAGATAAAGATATGCGCCTTCGGTGACTCTTTATGTGAGGTACATTTCAATACATTGTAAAAGGTAAGCAAACACCGATAAGACGGTTACATGAACATGCCACCAGGGCGGGATATCGAGCGCCCGACTCGGTACCTGCCAACTAGTAATATTCCTCTATATGGTTGTCTGGTCAGATCCAACTTGTTCTCCATGATGCAATGATGTGGCATAGGAGTATGCACCATCCATCTTTTAATCCCAGTAAAGGTTTCTTACGGATGATCGTATACTTAGGTTCTTACATAATCTGATGCCCTGAGAGTACACTATTCACCATAACTCTGAAGGGGATATTATCATGTGGGGAAAAAAAAGTTTCTATTCTTTGTCTTCGTTTGCCTCTTCTCCGGGTAGGGAGTTAATCAAGTACAAGGGGCGCCTTCGTAGGCTTTGAAGTGAAAAATACAGGTACATTACATGGCGAGACTCATCAACGCCTCTCATGCCCTATTCCTGCACTAGGAAGGAAACGGACAACTTGAGCACATGTGTGCGGTGGAATTATGTCCAAAGTAATAGATACGGACAGTGGGGGTATCATCGTGATTCGTCGTATAGCTCCTATGAAGGGGTACGTGAAACTAAAAACGCTAATGCGAAGCGAACAAAGGAATTAAAAGGGGGGGCGCGAGAAAGGCATCACTATGCTGCAGCTGCTGAAGTCACAGGCGTGATTGGGCCAGATCTTGACGCTGGCTCGCTCGTTGACACAGAGACTTCAGGATTGGGGATTTGAAAATCGAGCTGGATATGTATTAGTGTAAAGCTCTGAACGATAGGATTGAATCAAGGTTGACTTACGCTCATGTAACCTGTTCGTCTTAATGAAATGATCTTAGGAGCAACAGCGCCTTCTTCCGAGCCTGTCGTTTTCTCCATCTCAGCATTCCATTTGTCAATCCACGCTTCTAGCTCGTTAAGTTTTGTCTTGACATTAGTCAACCCGAAATCTTCCCAGATCCAAGCAGAAAGTACCCCAAGCACCCCATCGAGTATATTCCTCCAATTATATGGGTTGAATATAGGAATTAGCGATCCGTTGAGCTTTTCGATAACTCGCCGAAATTCCTGTTCCGATATGCCGGCTGGATCTAGTATCTCCGGGTACATGTTGGAGAACGTAGGTGCTAAATCACCAGCAATCAACCAATCCCGCCGAATACGAATGATACGGGTTGTCTTGTACTCGGTTGAATTGACGGGTACGTAAGGATTCAAATGTGGGAAGCAAGGATGTTGGGGGCCCCATTCATCCCCTAGGCCTGGTTGATTGGGATCCCCAATGATAGACGAGTTACTAGAAGATATGGCTGATCCGATGTCATTTGGCAAGGTTAAATTTGACAACCTATTATGTTGCTGGCTGAGTCTTGCGGGTCCCCGCTCTAGGTCAGTAGAGAGACCTCTGGGAGAATTGTCATCGTTCGGCGCCGACATCACCGCCTTGCCTTTCCCTTTGTCGATCTTATGGCCAATTTGATCTTTACTTTGGGTATGTATCGGGCCAAATTTTATGGCTTGAGCTCGGTCCTTTTCTACCACACTTTGGCCTCTTTTGCGGATGCTTCTGGAAATTGGGTTGTCTCTTGATTTAAGTTCTGGCAGTCCGGATCCCGAGCCCTCTTCTAATGGCGGCGCGTCGGGTGTCCGCCTAATATCATAAGAATAGCGAACTGAGCTAGGAAGACTAACCCTATTTCCCTCGTTCAATCGCCCTTCGATCTGGAAGCTGGAACGAGTAGGTGTAGGGTGTCGGCTTTGCCTTTGTTCAGGAAGTGTCAAAAGTGGATAATCACCCGCGCCCGTTGTTCCTTGATCATCGAGGATACGGATATCGTTGAGAGTAGGATGATTAAAAGGAATAGCCGGGGGCAATGGCGTTGAAGGACGTCGCTTCCGGCGAGTTCGAGAGGGTCGGGTATAAACAGCTGGAGGAGGCCTCGGGGTAGAATTAGTAGGATTCCAAAGACGGCCAGGAGGTCCTATGCTTTGAGGGGGCCGGTTCTCTGGGTTAGAATGAGCGGCTCGATTGCGGAATGGAGGAGGTAGAAGGCGGTTTGAACGAATCGGTCTTGATTCTTGGGCGTTCCGATGAGTGCGATGTGGTTGCGAGGGTGTGGGATGGACTGTAGCATTCACAGCAGAACTGGCTTTGCGGGTTGAATTATCTGGATATTCTGAAGGCTGATATGGCGATATGGTAATATCTGCATTGCCCTCTTTGGCTTCTCTTTGTACTACGGTGGTCGATGCGAACTTCTTGGGTCGGTTTGCGGCGTGTGAAGCCGTTGGGAAGACCGGGAACCAACAAAAGCCGTCGCGACGGCTGGATTTGTACTGCTGCTCTCAAGAGGCAAGATATTCTGTGTTGCGCAAGGCAAATATCCTATTCCGTTGTTGGGCCGGCGTCGCAGTCGCGCTGTATCGTAGTTGTAGTGGTGGTGCGACGGGCCGGTTCGTGATAAGGAGCGAGAGTCGTCTTTGAGATTGGCGTTCAGGGGAGATGATAGAAAGAGATTGGCCGAGTTCAAGCGCGCCGGGATTAGAAGCTCTAGCGCAGGCATTGGCAAAGCAGCCAGGTGGCTCACGGGTGTCCACACCTGGGTAGTTGTCGGACACCGAGTCCACCTACATGTAAATAGCTACTAGTCTACCTGGGGTAGGCAGGTAGGTAGGTACCCAGGGTACCTACGCATAAACCACTATGTCTCTTTCTCCTGTAAACAACTACTTCATGGGATGTAATAATAACGTGTAGTAACGAATAGTAAATGGGATCCGAGGTTGGCGTAGTTGTTCGGAGGGAATTTGGTGCCTTTTGTGTAATTTGTCAAGGTCGATTTGACTAGGTATTGAAAATTTTTGCTGGTCTCGAAATGGGGGAGGCCCTGTTATTTAGTATTGACCTAGCGATATGACGATATGCTACCAGAGCAATGGCCACAAGAAGATTGATGGGGCACATATACCTACATATAGGTAAGTACCTTGGATGGGTAGCCCGCTGTAATTTAGATAGGCATGTATGCTGTCATTAAGATATTTAGTACGCGTCTAAGATTGACGACGACTGAGGGAGTTGGTGTGGCTAGATGTATTCACATTCCAGACAGAAAAAAGCGAGATAGAGAAGGAGAGAGAATGAGAAAGCGGGATTATTAAGACTGAGTAGTCGTCCGTGGGTGCCACATGCAGATATGTGCGAAAAGAACAAGCAGTGGCTGTCTAAGTAAGTAGAAGGATGAATAGAGAGAGAGAGAGAGAGAGAGAGAGAGAGAAAGAATAAGAGATACATTCATCTAAGACAAGACGGCCTCAAACACCCATCCCATCATCCGTATTCTGATCCGTAAATAGAGAGCTTGTGTCACCAGTAGCTGTAAAGAATATACCTATTCGTCATCGTGCCTAACAAGTGGAAGCCACCGATGGAGTGTCAACCAAGATGACGGAATGGCGGTACAAAGCATATGGGAGCACAGTACCATGCCACTATACCTAGATAGTGTGATAGAATAGGTACACACACATGGATAGCTTTAAATTGGGTTATTTTGTAGCATGAATTTTGTCCAGGCGGACGGTTCTAGTGGGTGTAGATACCAACCTAGGTAAACAGGTTGAGAGTCCGCCCCCTTACCTGATTAGCACCAGTCACAGGCCATTTTTCTGGGACCACCTATTTTGGACCTGCATTACGCCAGCCCACGACCCGAGCGGATGGGCCCATGCAGAGGTTCGGAACGGAACCAATAGCCGTTCTCTCGCCCCCAACGGGCGTCATCATTCTCCTCGCCCTCCTACAAACGTCGAATAGAATGAGACTATGTGATATATATAACAAATATTCCCTTTTTTGTACGCTGATCTCAGCTTTAGACAACCATCTCATATGGGTATGTATGCTATTCGCCGGTGACAGTGTTACGAACCATCAGTCTGCGACCCTAATGGAACTGCAATTCTTACAAATCCTGTGTCGTCGTCCGCAGGCTGGCCCAGATTCCATTGCATAACCTAGCGGGGCTGGTACAATATCGCTACGCACCCGGTTTGATGATGATTCTATTTGTAGCTGATGGCGACCAGGACCCCCCGGGTTTGTGGGTAGCGGTGCCGAGTGGTCGTCGCTATGACCGAAGTCGCCGCAACTTCAATGCTGAGAATATTAACAGCTGAGTATACACTATAGAAGGGTTGGGCGTCCAATTAAGATAAAACTATGCAATATGAATACTGTGTTCTTCGCCTTGCTGTGCGAATGCCTTTTATTCGATACTTTGTCTTGTCTCTTTTCTTTCTTTTTTCCTGCCTGCAAGAAAGAAGGGAAAAAAACAAGGCTCTACTACTACCTACACAACTTGGTCCATCTCGTCATCCTTTCGGCCCCTTCATAGGTAGTGTGCCTTACCACCATCGGGTGTACCGGGAGCCAAGACCGCAGGATCTCGCAATAGTATTGACAGAGTTGAAATGGACGACTCTTGTGTCTCATATAGAGTGGCGAGCCAGTGGGTTTTATATTCCGAACATAGTATACCAGGCCGAGCTGGGGAGGGATTCGTGAGGCCTCAAGGGAAGGAAGCCCGCGCTATTGATAATTGGGGGTATTAATGCAGTCTCGGTTTAGCTTTGTTGTTAGCGTCGTACTTAACACCTACTGACCTAGTTAGTATACTATATCACCAAGAGAAGGCCTTGGGAGAAGAGGCTAGCTAAATAACTTCTCAGCCATAGCTATCATAAAATACACCGACATACGTAAGTACCAAAGATAAGGTAAGTGGAGAGTCGCGTCCATCTTTCTATAGATTAACTTTAAACTACGCATATGCATACGGGAGGCATTGTTTATAGAGATTTTGCATGCAATGCTTATGACCGGAACACCAGGTGGTATGTGCCCGGTGGATCACCCGCCTGGGCACTGGAGGGGTACCTCTTAGGGAGGCATGTTGGCGGCACTGTTCAAGACCTATCATACCACATTCAAATCAATGACGTAGGGCCTCCACACCTCATACTTTGTTGTTAAGGTAGGTAGCTATGTGGTGCGAGGTTTGGCAATTTGACGATCATTTTGTTTACATGTATCAGTCTACGTAGGCATGGATGTCGCTCAGCCTCAGCTGCAATCCTGCCTTGTCTTACATAGTGTATGTAGTGTAGTACTGTAGACTTCTCCAATCGCTCTCACCCCTGCGCACCACAAAATCCTCCCTTCTGAATTCCGCGTCATAAGACATGACACAACACGATCCAACACGACCATACGTCTATTCAAGACCGTGACGGCCTTCCATGCTCTCATATGTAGTGCTGTTCGATCATCAGCGCTTTCTTACACGCCTACACCCCGCTGCCCCCAGAAATTGCCTTACATACTCGCAGTCCTCCATAGCCTCCCGGTCGAATTTAAGGCTGTGTACCCGCGTCGAGGGTTGATGGCAGACATATGACCTCATGCGGTCGGTCTCCAATCTAGACATCAGTCATGGCCGATGAGAGTCACGCTCCGGCCTCCACAACGACCGTCAACGCTACTGCCTCGGCCCATGACCCTCTCTCTCCGAGCGATGCGCTGCCGTCGGGCTTCGCGTTCCGACGCGCAGCTACCCTCGGTCGACCCTCTCCACTTCGTCGCCGCCTAACTGTGAATCGCCCGCCATCCTCCGCCGATAGTAATCATGCCTTTACCAACCTTCGCAGACGTAGCTCGACCTATTCGGATTACCTCGAGACGAGTGCAGACGAGCTGCTTAATCCTAGCAAATCAAATACCAAGGAAGACCAGAAGCCGCTATTTGTCTATATCCCACTTACTCTTGCCTTGCTACCAGCTATAGCCGGCGTGTTCTTCGAAAACGGGGCTGCTTTCTTTACAGACCTGATACTTTTGAGTCTGGCCGCTGTCTTTCTACACTGGTCGGTAACGCAGCCATGGGATTGGTATCATTCGGCCCAGCAAGTCCGCGTTGTGCAGGACGAGCTTTTGTCAGGTTCGGTTTTCGAGTCCGACAGCGACCTTGAGCCGAGTCCCCCCCTAGCCGCTACACAGCTAGAGGATGTCCCTGAGGAAAAAGGAAAAGAGAAGGAGGCTGAGGCGAAGATTCATGACCCCCCGGCTGGCGGGAACGCGAGATGGGAAGCGCGACAGAGAGCCGCTATTAAGGAGCTTTACATTCACGAAATTATGGCCTTGATGTGGTGTTTTATTTTTCCGATGCTAGGTGCCTATCTACTACATACCATTAGGAGTCAGTTATCACGGCCGTCCGAAGGGTTAGTGTCTGACTATAATCTGACGATATTTCTCTGCGCCGCCGAGGTACGCCCCATCTCGCACTTGATCCGGATGCTCCAAAAGCGCACGCTACACGTCCAAGCCATCGTCGCACAGAATCCGCACAGTCAAAAACCCGTCACTGATGAGCAAATACAAGCGTTGTATGATCGGTTAGGTGAACTTGAAGCGCGGAGCATCCCCAAAGAATCGTCTATTAGTAACAGCGCCCAGCCTGAAGCGTCACTGGTTGAATCCGCCGTGGGAAGAGAATTCCGCAAAAGTGTTCAGCCAGAGCTAGAAGCTCTAAGCCGCGCTATGCGCCGATACGAGAAGAAGCTCACGCTTCTAGCTAATCAGACCGATAACAGGATCGAGGATGTCAAGTATCGGCTCAACGATGCTATCGCGCTCGCCGCGGTCGCCGCTAAGAATAGTAATTCACCATGGGCGGCTCGCTGGTTGGTGGAGAAAACGGTCACCGTAGCCATGCTACCACTGCAAGTGGTGACCGCGGTGTTAACATTCCCATTCCGAACGGTGTCGACTCTGTTTCGCTTGGGGGAACGGTCGGCACCTGAGAAGTCACAGCGCTCTATACGAAACAGCAAGTCGCCTGTTCAGGGCCGAAGCGGCTCAGACCGTGTGCCCACGCGAGTATCTCGGAGATGAAACCGCTATTGTTGCCTGTCACGATCGTTATGAAACCTGGAATTTGCTTTAGCTGGGCAAGAGATACCATGATTATTTCTAGCTTTCGTTTGTTTTATGTGGCGACGATGTCTTTCAGTAGTCCAACGCACATATGGACGTGGTTTGGAATGTCATTTTGGTGGCGTCGGTGTTATAACGGCCTCTGGTGACCGACTCTCTTCTGCATGGAGCGGATTTCAGAAATTGACGAGCGCGTCAAATCCCGTTGAATTAATATCATGACCCACTCGGCCTTACTTTACCAGCCGCTAAAATACCCTGTATTTTTATCTCTAACGCGAGAGAAGAGGCAGAATTGATATAGTATACTATGATGCAAAATGCAGATATACTTTGGCTGGCACTTCGGTAATATTTTACATTATGCTACGCTGAGCCTATCTTCTCGGTAATTATTTGCTAATCATCGTCTGCATCATACTACTGGAATACTTTAGATTGACACGCGGCGCTATTCATGCACTAAGCAATTACCGTGGACATAAATACCGTCATTGCTGATTTTGCAGCAACGGGGCTGTTGTGCGAGAATGGGCGTTGACGCTATAAAATGTCACGCCGATTGACTTTCCATCTTTCCACCCGGGCGATCATGGCGACAATTCCGACACGTGGGGAAAAGGTGGAGAGGCTTGCAAGTTGGCGTTCAGATAGCGCCGACTAGCAGACGTCCTAAAATAAACAGTGTACAGCATTACATAGCACATTGGGATATGTGATGGAAATGTCGACGATATCCGGGTAATAGGTACTTGGGATGGCGCACAGCGCGACATAGCGCAGCATGGCACGACAGAAATGCACAATTCCGTTTTCGTAATCCGTTATACGAGAGGCTCTTCAAAAAAGTATCGGTGTTCTTCTGTCCTGTCTAAACCCGACGTTACACGACCGGCGACTGCGAGTCCTGTAGCTGATCGGGGCCTTGCTAAGGGCTGGTTTGCTCTCCGTTTGCGGCGGACGTGTAGATCGAGCTGAAGAGAGATGGGCAGTTAGCGTTAGTAGTGTGCTTGACGGCGCTGGTCTCTACTAATAGTGTAGATTAACAACATATTTCATATTGGAGAGGGAGAAGCCCGCTTCTAGTAGTAGGGTATTTATTTATGAGTCTTCGGTATTTATCTAGCTCGAGGACCGGCGGTAATAATACCCTTGTAATATTGTCTGTTATTACTAACGCGCAGTAGTGTCTAGTAGTAGTGTAAGCAGTACACTAACCTTACATAGTATGCCTCTTAACGCGAAGTTGAACAGTGGTTCGTAAAGGCGACAATGCAGTGTTGTAATGGTGGAGCGGGAACGGCAACGGGGAGGGAGCTAGCGCGTACCGATTAGTGGAAGGGCTAGTTTACACTACCGCATACTACTAGTAATGGGGAGATGGATGGGTGGGGATCCGTCGCGGCTGATCGCACAAGGAATTTGATTAAACTACTTGTGTAGTGTTGTAATAGTCAGTGCACCATTTTTTTCAGGTCACGCAGTAAAAACGTTCACGCTATTAATCAGGTTAAAGAGATGTGAGTAAAAACCAGCCACTTATCCTGACGATGGCTACTCTAATGCCGCACCGTTGCAAATATTAAAAGGAAAAAAGAAAAAAAAATACAAACGGACAAAGGGCTGTTCTACGCAATTGTGAGTTAGGTATGCGTAATTAGGACGACTGCTATCTGCAAAAAGCAATAAAAACGATCAGCCCGAGATGTGCGTTGTCGAAGTGTACGCTACTCTGTACGGACATACAGCCAGCCATGGCCATGAATGCCAGCA
The DNA here is from genome assembly GCA_022495195.1 of Xylaria digitata. Classification (NCBI taxonomy): domain Eukaryota; kingdom Fungi; phylum Ascomycota; class Sordariomycetes; order Xylariales; family Xylariaceae; genus Xylaria; species Xylaria digitata. The sequence goes on along the minus strand of MU376971.1, from coordinate 102,508 downwards.
CCCTGGAACCAACCCCTGTATGAGGTGCAGATTGAACCACGTATTATCCAAAGAGCGAAGAGCTGGTATGCAAGGCCAGGAACCTTTTTTTTTTTTTCCCACGATGAACTCGTGGTACGCTAGTAGTATCGCGTTATCATCGCGTCTTTTTTTTCTTTGTGTTCCATTCGTATTATTCTACGGAATAGAGTATGCGTAATGTATACTACACCAAGTACCTAGTATACACACAGGATCGAGTCAATAGTTGATGCAAGATGATGGGATCGTGAATGCGGGAAGCAGATCGCCGCAAACAGGAACTGATGAGAAACTGATGCAGATCAGCTGAGACATGTTCACTTGCTTAGGCCCCTAATCCCCGACAGCCGTTGAATTATCTATATTAGGTACACTCTACATATAGTAGTATAGTAGATGATATTGCTCTTCAGGTAACAGGTATACTTACTAGTAGTTAACCTACGTATTGTTGAGAGTTTTAAATGATAAATTTCCGGCTACGAATAGGAAAAAAAAAAACACTCAAAAACCTTGATCGATAACGTGATGGTCGGACCCCTCGATCAGTGTGTCCTGAGACGAGGCTCAGGCCATCGCGGTGATGAGTCGAGGGGGGGAATAGGTAATGTTCCAAGCAGCGTGGCACGCATACTCAGGATTGGACTAGACGTGTACGTGTACGCTACTTAGTAGCTGGATCTGCACACGGTTGTGTTCTCGTCCCATCCAAGACAGGGGCGTTTACAGGGGCGTCTACGGGGGCGTCTACAGGGGCTTTTACAAGGGGTTTAATGACGACGAGGCAATCACCAATCGCATCACGCACGGGCAGCAAGATTGCCCAATCCGGAAGTGGGTCCATCCAGTGGAGGCCGGTACGGAGACATGGGAGAAGATCGGGTGTCCGGCTACCCTAGTTCTGGGTCTGTCCTGGCGCTGTTCTGGGGGGCCGTAGAGGGGCCAGCTGGATGGCTTGTGAGGCACTTGGCCAAAATGCCCACCTGCCTACCCCTGGCACTACTGCCCCGGCTCTGCCCTGGCTTGCCTACCTGTGTACCTAACCTGCTTATACTAGTACACTAGGTACCTACACTACACTACACTAACCTGCAGGCACTACCTACGCTAGCGTAAAGGTGGGTAGCTAGGCTAGGTCGCCAGACAACTTTGTAAAGTAGTCTGCCCTGACAGAAACAGCGAGACAAAAGACCTGGCAAAGCATCCTACATACCCAGTAAGAATCAGGCGGGAGATTGGACAAGTCCATTCGTTTCTTTCGGGACTATGCCGTTCGCGGGTAGCCCGGCCAGAATCCGGCCTGCATCCAAACTATTCTCCAAGCCAACGTCACTGCTAATCTCCCACCACCCAACCACAGTCCAGCTACAGCGTCAGCGCGGGCGCGTAGTCGTTGTTGTAGGTTAGCTATGAGGTGCGCCGTCATCACTTGTTCATCTTGCCAGCAGTTCGCGAGATGTGGGACGGGCGAATGCGGAAGGAAAAGACGAAGGTGCGAGTTGTGCCAAGCCGCCGCAACAGCCCAAGAGCTGACCCGCTGGGCAAGGTAATAGAATAGTACTACTAGTAGTATGTACACTCGAATGAGGAAAAGCAAATTCTCAAGCGTAGTCAACTTAACTGGTGATCATAGAGTTTTATACTCTGAGATCGAGGTTACATACAGTAGTAGGACTCATCTCTCTTTTTTTCTTCTTTCTGACGTCGTGTTGGCTTCGTGTATGGTCCCTCTCAACCCAGGTTCCAGCTTGTTACGGTTTCATACCGCAGTGCTTCGCATGAATACTATGCTGTAAACGGGTCCTCGCCTCAGCATATGCTCTTTGTTCAAAAGAATTGGTACCTTGGTATTGTTTGATCTTCTTACCCTCCCCGTTGGAACGTTCGATGATCCCCGTCGGTCACACTGCAGCCAATAACACAGCCCTCGCTGCCGGATCCTATAGGGACCTCCCGTTCTCTTCAGACCGCCAATTTGTTACCTCCGTCTCTCGTTTATCTCCCTTTCGCCTTCGACTTCTGCCTGTAGCCGGTCCCGACTGCTACCTTGCCGGCTAGCCTGCTAGCCTCAGGACATACCGCCTCGCTGTTAGGCTAGCTCGAAGCACCTGTTTCCTAATAGAAACAGAGCTTCTATTATCTCGACGCTTGCTATTCCGCCGTCAACTTCAAAATTTATCAAGTTTTATGGCTAGGGCTCGTGGTCGTTGAATAAACCCTTGAGAATGTCTTGCCACGAGCACTGAAGCTATAGATATTAAAGTTCTTTCAAGCATCAGGAGTTTCCATCACATGTCCTAGGTCTTTATTTTACTTATACCTAGGATAGTCACTCTTTTTTTCGACCGTCATCATGACTACACGATGGAGCTATGCCTGGGCATTGCTTTTCTTGTTCCTACATCTTCATGGTGTCGTGGCAGGTCCCCTTGAGGTATTGCGGCGTCAGGATGCGACACCCACAGCCACGGTAGTACCGAAAACGACAACGAGTAGAGGCGAGGGAGATGTCGAGACATCGTCCGAGAAAACAGATGGAACAAAGGCCACGCAAACCCCCACGGCTGATATGCCAACCACGATTATGGTCACATCGACGACGGCGTTCCCTTCGGCTATTAATGGGAATAGTCCTGACAATAACAACAGCTCTCTAGCGACCCCTAGTTAGTCACGCGTACTTCCTCTCAGTATGATTAGTTTTAAGAAGAGTACTGATTCTTGACCCAACCCTCCTAGATCCAATCCCAGACGGCCAGCTACCCTTGGCCCCAAGGCTCACTCCAGGATGGGGTGTCGCCGGTGCTCTTCTCCTGATCAGTGGCGCAGCGTACACTCTCATTGGCATCAAGAACGCATGGCTCCATACATATTTCTCGGCGGCGTTCCTCTCGGGCCTAAGCGTCACGGTTCTGATTGTGTACGTGATGGCCCCGCCCGTCCCGGCCGCGATCGAAGGAGCATATGTAGTAGCTGCTGTTGTGACCGGCCTTATTCTAGGTGGAGCTGCTATAGTATTTCGCGAGATCACCGAGGGCTTAGGATGCCTATTGGGAGGGTTTTGTGTCTCGATGTGGTTACTAACCCTTAAACCTGGTGGCTTGCTCCCTTCAACGGTGTCCAAAGTTATTTTTATCGCCGCCTTTTCAGTGGGTAGCTATGGGTTTTACTTCAGCCGTTACACCAGACCATACGCTCAAATGGGTCTAATGTCGTTTTCCGGTGCGACTGTGACAGTCATAGGCATTGATTGTTTCAGCCGGGCAGGATTAAAAGAGTTCTGGGCCTACATTTGGAACCTGAATAAGGGGCTTTTCCCATACGCGGCGGATACTTATCCTTTAACTAAGGGTATACGAGTTGAGATTGCGCTCACCGTGGTTTTTACGATTATAGGCATCATTTCGCAAGTGAAACTCTGGCGAGTTATTCAAGAGCGTCGGGCAAAAAAAGCTGAAGAGCAAGCTGAGGAGCAACGGAAGCGTGATGAAGAAGAGGCCAACCTCGGGCTACAGATCGAGGCGCAAAATGCAAGGGAACGTCGACAATGGGAGACAGTTTATGGCGACCAGCCTCCACGAAGCTTAGCTGGGTCTGAAGACTCGGGAGTAGAGGATATGGAGGATGAGAAAACGAAAAAAATTCGTATCAGTCAAACCGCTGTTCGACAGGTATCCTCGAATGAAGATGTCATTGAAATGGTTGAACTTCCGAGTCCCGACACCACAAGCTCGCCTAATGCTGCCAAGACTGTCGATGGGAAAATAATGACGAACCAAAATGACGACAGCAGAGTGACAATTAGGGTTGCAGAGGATGATGGACTGCCCGGACACAATGACGTAACTTCGACATCCGAGCAAAGCGAGAAAGTCTGGGTTGTCAAAGGCAATGGCGAAGCGAGACCGAGTTCGATAATATCTTCTCATATCCCACAGATGTCCCCGAAGCTAGCTGGGCCGGAAGTTACTCCGCTTCCATTCAAGATTCCAAACGAGTTAGATGAGAACGAGAGTCGTTCGTCAATTGCTACCTATGCTGACGAAGATGATGGGGATTACGTGCTCAGCCAGAAACCTTCAAGACCGTCATTGACGAACCGACTTTCGGTGGGCTCGGGTAACCTCATACAAAGCCTTTCTCGACGATCGGGCCACTCTTGGGCGTCGAAGCGAAAGATGGGAGAGTTTGAGGCGCAACAGTCCCCGGGATTTGTGAGAAGCACCGATGAGCTTGTTGAAAACTCCAAACACCATAGCGACGCGTTGTCCATTGCTGCTACCATTGATGACTTGAGCCAAGACGGTGACGCTTACGACTATTCGACGAAAGACAGAGCCGAGAGAGTTTCTATACCCGAACTGACTGTCGATTTCGGCGGGAATACCACAAAACCTGACAACGCGGGTAACGAAGGCGATACTGTAATGAAGCTGAAGCCCCTTAATACTCGATTGCGCCTTAGTACTCGACCCACCTCGTCCGCTGAGACGGTTGGAACCGACATTCTTGACCCCTCCATTATAAACTCGTCCTCAGGTGACTTGTCGAAACGAAGTAGTTTGAATCAAAGTACTAAAAAGACTGAGAGTACCACTGGGAATAGCAACCCCACCGATATAACCGCTATCGAAGAAACTTCCGAAAGTTCGACGCCTTCGAAATCTCTAGCTCCTTCGATAAATTCTATGAGTATGAGCCTCACCAAAGATAGGCTCCCTTCAGCTCTAACCCGCGTAGCCTTGTCGTACAGAACCAACGAATGGGCAAAGCATTTAAGCGCAGCAGAAGCGCCTCAACTAGAGCAACTGCAATTAGATGGATATCCCGATCGGCAAGATGACGAGAAGCCAAGGGCTGAGGCTGCTGCGCCGGTTCATATTGAGGAGCTCCAGCAGACAGCCGAGAGTATTATTTCCCCAGAAGTAATGATACGTTCATCTTCAAGTGCATCAAATCTGCCACAAATTCCCTCCTCCGTGGACCGTTCTTCGTCTCGGGTATCGTCTCACTCTTCGTCAAAAGTACACATCCCCGCTACTCTTGCCATCCTCACAAGCGCCAGCTCAGAGGCTGCTGGGGGTCAAGCGGCCCCGGTGAAGCCTACACCATCGAATGTACCCCAGGCAGGCCACAGTTTCAGGAATAAACGGCAGCGGAAGTCGAGCGAAGTGTACAACCAGCCAATCCAAGAGGAAGATAGCAACGAACCTCTTCCCATTGGACAACCGGCTTCATCGGATGATGAGGGTACTTCCACTCCAAACTCAACTCCTCCTTCACCTAACGGACCTGCGCCTATACCAGGAGTAGTTTCCTACTCCAGCCCACAGACCCTTCTCGGCAAGCGTGAGATGTTTCTGCGCAACAAATCCCAGTCACAGTTGTTCAATACACCGCCGATCCAAGAGAACCCCGAGTACACAACGAGGCCTGCTAGTCAACTAGCCTCGCCGTACAATTATACCACGCCGCCGCCGCAACCACCATTGATAGCCCAGGATATTGACGATATTCCATTAAGCCAACGAAAGGAGCTCATGCGGCAAAACAGCATGCTCTCTGTCAACTCAGCCAACTCTATTGGTGGCCGACCTAAAAGGAATAGTTCATCGAACACGCCATATCCCCTCGCGTCTAATTCTGTACCGCATGTACAAACTCTCACAGCTGAGTCTTCCAATTTTGACTCGCATCAACCCCGAAGATACGCCCAAGTGCCATCGCAAGCCGCACGCGACGCCCGTCTCTCCCAGTTCCGCCAGTCTGTCGCGGCCGAGCTGCGAGCGCCGGCGCAGAAATCGGGGCGTGAGACGCCTCTGCTCGTCCCGACATCTTCGACATCTTTAGCAAGTCCTTCGGCTAACAATGCCGAGGTCAGCCGAGCCATCGACCAGCAGCGCAGCGTGCTTATGTCGCAACGCGAACAGGAGGCGCAGAAGAGAGAAATAGAGCGCTGGGAAAAGGAACGCAACGATCGCGCCTTTGAGGAGATGATGCGGAATGGCGGCCTCATCGATGCGCATCGCGAGGCGCTGCGGCGGATGCAGGGTGGTGTGAAGCATGAATAGTGGGAATTCGGTCCGTCTCGCGTTCTATTTCGCTGTTGCCTCGGTAGGTGTTGAGTTGGTGTATAGGCGGGCTGAGATGCGTTGGGATCGTGTGGGATATGATAGGATAAGGGCGATGAGGACGAAGAAGGGAGATAGGTATCCGCCTCAGTCTGGATGTTTATGTCGTCACGGTCATACGGGTAGGGACTTGTCTTCTCTCCATTTTCTCCGCCCACCTCAATTTTTTTACAATATGATTGGGCCTCTGAATAGACGGTTCTTGGATAGGTTTTGCTTTTTCTTTTTTCCTTTCTGGTTCTTGATACCCTGCACAACACACGTCTTTGACGCCAACCGTCGCTACGCGTCAGAACGCATTCTTACAAAGGTATTTTTCGCTTACTTGGGTAAGCCAGCCGAGGATATAACCTAAAGCACATTTATTCGTTCTTCGAGCAGCTTTTCGGGTTCGAGTTGATTGAATTTTATTCTTCTATTGTTTAATATGTAATCTCTCTTTTTTTCTCTTTTTATCTAGGTACTAGATAAGCTTGGTCCCTTGGAAAAAAGAAGCAAAGTGGAAAGTGACTATGGAATTGATGATGGGGGGGTGGAATGGACTCGGTTAGGTAAACAATATGGAATAAACAGCACAATAACCATTACCTCAATGATTTTTGTATATTGTTGTGTGTTTTTGTTGGCGTTTTCTGTTGGTCATTGGTGATGTATGAGTTACTCAAGAATACTTACAGGAAAGGGCTCGTATTCGAGGACCGGGCTACCCATACTGCCTAGCTGTACTTATGACTGAAGTTTCTTAAGGGACAAGATAGGCAAACAACCTGCAAGGCGCAAACCTCAAACCTGCAGCTAGGGGGTTTTATTTATTCACTCTCGTTACACTACTGCCTGCCTTACCTCACCTCCTGTCTGTGGCGTACAGGCGGCAGCAATCTTCTTACTATAGGCTCACGTGAGTTTGTTGTATAGGGAGATGGCAAGCTACATGTACCCTTAGTACATATCTCTACAAATCACCCAAGGCTATACCTCTGTAGCAACTGTATCTAGGGCGAAATAAGGTTTCGCCATAGTTTAAGTATAATTTCACTGTCTCGTGGCATCTCCGGTGGAAGTGAGTAGATCAGGGCAATGTTGCCTGCCTGGTATTGAAGCTGCCTGTGAATTGAGGACCTTCAGTGGAGTCACCAATTAATGATAGCCGAACCTAATTCATTTAAGGGATTAGCTCCATCGTTACTGCGTTCACATGCTTGAAAAAACTGTGTATTTTGAGCTTCATGTAAAGTCAGTTCTAGTCCCGGGATGTGGCTCCTCACCTAGATAGCCCCATTGATACTGCCATTAACAGAAGAGAGTAATGTGGGTAGCTTTCATCCCATTGCCGTGCCCATACATGAGCTGAATGAAGAAGTTAAAAGGTACTTAGGCACCATTCAGAGTTGCACGCTTTAATCTAGGCAGAGCTTGTTGGTTCACCTTCTCTGCTCATAAATATTTAAATATCTAACCTAGGTAGGTATCTCCAGGTATCTAGGCACTTCTTTATCCTTCGACGTTTGAATCTCGGTAGTCTTACTCTTACCATCGCCGGCCTTACTTCATTTCCCTTCTACCTTATCGACACCATACGCGCTCTCGTTGTGTCAACAGCTGTCTAATCAGGTAAGTTAAATCATATTGTTTGTCTCGATCCCGTGTCAGTCCCTTGCCCATCTCTTGCGCATCTCTTGCACATCCCTTGCAAGTCTTCCAATCAAATGACGGCATAGGAGCTGTTGCTGGATATCATCATCTCTGCGTGACTACAGTGGCTGCAAAGTAGGTTCTGTTAGGCGACGACATTCCCCCGTTAGTTCTTGCTCCATACATAGTACAGTCAGACGTCGGTAGTCCCGCTAGCATCCTTCAACCCGCCTACACGAGGTACTTAGGTACTTAAGACTGTGGCTAGGGACCTTCTAGGCACCACCTACCTAACGGTTAGGTACCTTAGGTATCAGCATTGTGCATTGTTCAGCCTTTCCGCTTCTTTCTTCTTCACCTATTCTCACCCTCCTTGCATCCGACATCTTAACATCCAACATCCAACCTGCTTATTGCCTGACAAGAAACTTCCGACATAGAGATTTATTTATTCCCCTTCTAGTAACTTCCCCTCTAACCCATAATATTCTTTGGGTAGGTACTTATGAGTTTGCTTGTTTCCACTTTTCGCTTTCCTTCCATCTACCTACCAGCTACCTGCGAAACCCCACCTTATTTATAACTTGCCCTCTTCCCTACTTGGATAGCACATCTCTACATACCTAACCATCCCACATCTACATCCACATCCACATCCACATCAGCACATCTCCACTGCATACACACCTCTATCGCATTCTCATCCGTTCAGATATTCCATTTCTAATAGCCATTCACCCTCTACTATCTACACTTTGAGGATAGACTTCTTACCACACATCTATAGACCCTCACCATCGATACCCAACTTGTCTGTCTCGATTCTTCTCCATCTGTCGCCATCATGTCTGCCGAGAACGGACCTATCATGATCACGTTGCAGAGCAACGACAACCACCTCATTGACGTCGGTAAGTCCATGCCTTATTGCTTGGTGCCTCAACCTCCTCTACCTCTTTACTCGCAGCTGTCCCGCTCGCCTTTCCGAGTCCCTGCCAGAAGACATCATTAACATCATCCAGAGAAGACTGTTGCAGAGCGATCCTTGCTCATCAAAAATATGATGGATGATCTTGGAGAAGGTGCGATCGGCCAAACAGTACCCATCCCTAATGTAAGTTGGGCCCGTCGATGCGTCTATTCACGATGTCACCCATCTTACTAACTTTTCTTGTCTACTAAAGGTTACCGAGCCTGTGCTTCGCAAGGTCATAGAGTGGTGCGAGCACCATCGCAATGATCCCCCTTCTACCAACGACGACGAGGCCGATAACCGCAAAAAGACTACAGATATCGATGAGTGGGATCAGAAGTTTATGCAGGTGGACCAGGAGATGCTCTTCGAGATTATACTCGTACGTTGAATATCCCCCACGCTATTGTTGACCCTCTCATCAATCAACTAACCTTCTTCTTCCCCTAGGCTTCTAACTACCTTGATATTAAGCCTCTTCTCGATGTCGGTTGCAAGACCGTTGCAAACATGATTAAGGGTAAATCACCCGAGGAGATCCGGAAGACCTTCAATATCACCAACGACTTCACTCCTGAGGAGGAAGAGCAGATTCGACGTGAGAACGAGTGGGCCGAGGATCGTTAGGATGCGCCCCAACTATTAGTTGATTAAGCGACGCATATACCCGGGTGAATATGATAAGCCGAACCGTCGTTGATCCACCTGTTGAGCTTTCAGGTGCAAGAATAGAACAAGCCCGAAACGTTGACGGGATAGACAATACGTATTCTGAAGCTCACGAGGGAATCCGGGCCCCAATCTGGCAATCATATGATTGCACACATCATTATTTGGCGTTAGTTTATTAAGTCTTAGGCAATGGAGTTCTAAGGTGTGATTGTCGCTGAAGTTTTCGCATGGTTATGTGCGGACACTCATCTGTCTATCTTCGCGCGACCAGAGACTTGTAGTGCTGCATACCATGACTCGTCTTCCCAGCATCATTCAATATTAACGTGCGAGTACACGATTATTAGCAGTCAGCAAATTGAAAACTATTTGATCTGACGAACTACATGCGTCCCCTCATTTGAAGCGACTATACTAACTCTGACATTCATGATTGATTAATATCGATATGTAGACGTAGGCCTTGAAATTTCGGGATTGCCGTGTGCCCATTAAGATCCAGCACGGCAACGAGATATTGATGTAACCTAGCAGTACGCTATCTTGTCAATAGAGTTGTTCGTATTAACAGAGAATCGGTATCATATAGTTTACTAACATGATTGGAACACAGAAATACAGGTCTAAGAGTTCATCGTAGAACTAACCAGTTATACATTGGGCTTCTTGTTATTAGTTTGAGTTGTACTAACGTGAATTAAGCTCTACGCGCAATCCAAGACAAGAGAGCTGGGGGATGAGTGGGCAGGTGAATAGATAGTAACGCAACTAGACCAACTGAACCCGCACTCTTCTTCAGCCTCTGCGATCTATGTGAGCTTCAATGGTAAATGAAATTCGTTCCCAGATGGAGCTCCTGCCGCTTAAGGTCAAGTAGATCCCTGCATTGGCATCTTGCGAGCTAGTGGGAAGTTAATCCATCAACCCAATATGATCAGGTCACAGGATCACAGGATCCTTGGTTTACGGGGTGTACATACACCCAGACTTCAATGAAGCTCATTCTGCTGTTGGTCAAGGCAAGTTTCCTATAATAGGCCGGCATCGAGTAATATCAAAAACACACAGCATGTCATGACTCGAACCTCGAGAATCTCGAGTCTCCTTTGTTTGCAACTTGTTTTCATTTCCCATGTGACCGGTACCATGCAGACCTTAAATGACAGAAAGTTCCTGAAGAAACCCGATTCGCCTCGCCAACAACACACGCAAGTCCTTGCCCATCCCTTCATCGGCCAGTTCTTTTCTCATTTGTCTTGGTCCGTCTGCCGGTCGAAAAGAAGGGCGTTTGCCAATTTCTTAAGACAAATATGTCCATTTCTAACCACTATGCTCCCCTTTCCATTTCGTGAGAAAAATTGACATCGCCGCACTGAAAATCGTTGGACAGCTTGGGAATTGCTGGGTTCTTTCGCACGGGTATAAGGCAGGCAGGATTTTGCGGTCGACTGAGGCGGAACAAGAAAGATGGCACTTAGATGCCGAGACGGGTCTTGCGCCAGTGACGTCTCTTGGCGTTGTATCTGATATACTGTTAGCCTGAACTGTCGTGTCGTTTGACGATGGCGGGTGTGTCTCGGGAGACGAAAAGCCAGGATCCTTTCGGGAGGTTTCTAGTCGTACCTAATGGTGTTTCCGGTTCGGAGGCGAATCCATTGAGGAATAGGGCGGTTCTGCTTCTGCGCCTTGGCGAGCTTCTGCTTCGTCCGGAAAGACTTGTGGCTCTATGGTTGGACATACATGGTCAGCTTTGGTGTCTCAATCTCGAAGTTGTGGGAGTTCGCATGGCAGCAACCCAACTCGCACCGAGGGGGCCGTAGATTTGCAAACTGGAGAGAGATGACTTCTTTCTCATCACACAAGGTAATGAAATACTGGGTACATACCGGCATTTTGACTGCTTTTGCTAATCGAAATGTCCAGAGTTGTTGGTGATATCGTCTTGGGAGAGTAGGAGAAGGAGGGAAGGGGGGTGGAGTAGCCGGTTCACTATAGCAGTATGGCGGGCCAGGAAATTTTGGTTGCGCGAGGGTTTTACAGCCCCGACTGGAAATTGTGGGCAAATCTTCGGTTGATTCTTGACAGTGGGTCATGAGTGATAGAACAAGTCACATGATTCTCAGGTCAAGCGATAAGATAACACAATCGTGATAAGATAGATACAATACACCTATCTGCATGACCTAGTTACAGTGTTATTTATAGCATTATGCACGGTATTATGTACATATCTAACGATTATATAATCAATATACACTACTAGGTAGTAAGACCCAAAAGGGCAAGTTTGGATAAGAGCCAGCGGCTGCCAAGACATCGGCGCATCTTATTCCTTGTCACCCAGTGCCGAATCGATCTAGAACTGGCGGCCTCTTGAGACTTGGACCTTGAAGAATCAAATGAGGTCCTGTACCTGTACCAGAAACAAGTCGTTCTAAACGAATCCTCGCCCGTAGCACTTGCAACAGCAGCCTTTACACCGACACAACTTCAAACGCCACGTGTATACACATCATTCATTGTTGATAGATAGGCCGCAGCGTTGTAGCTTTCTCCATCTTTGGGCGTGCGATCCGGATCATCCACAACCCCTTTCTCCCTACAACTACTCCTGCTCAGGACTTGTCAACGATTCAAGTCCAGCTATATTCGGGTGGCGCGGTCCTATATCTCTCGTCGATCCTCTCTAACGTCGCTTTGGCCATAGCATCACACACACGATGGGTCAAAGCGTGTCGTGGTTGTCGGGTCTGCTTTGGGCGAAGAAGGAAATCAGAATATTGATTTTGGGTTTGGTATGCTTGGAGCCTCTCTGAAGCTGTATCAACAACGCCCATGGCAGGCGGCGCTAATGGGCTGTTCATCATTATGTAGGATAACGCCGGAAAGACGACGCTACTATATAGGCTCAAGGTTGGTATCCCCTAATCCTTGTTGTGCTACCCAAATGCATGGCGCATCGTCTATCCCTATCCCCCCACGGTCCTGCGAGGAACCCAACAAAGACAACTAACTTCTCTTGCAGATAGGCGAGGTTGTCACAACCATTCCAACGATAGGCTTCAACGTAGAATCGGTAACCTATAAGAACCTCAACTTCGATGTATGGGATTTAGGCGGGCAGACATCCATCCGACCTTATTGGCGGTGCTACTACGCTAATACCGCTGCCGTGATTTTCGTCATCGACAGCACTGATATCGAGCGCCTCCAAACAGCGGCGGATGAGTTGGCTGCCATGTTAAATGAGGAGGAGCTAAAGGATGCGGCGCTGCTCGTCTTTGCCAACAAGCAAGATCAGCCTGGAGCTAAGGGCGCAGGTGAAATATCCGAGGCCCTGAGGCTAGGCGAATTACGAGATCGGAACTGGAGTATTGTCGCATGCTCCGCCGTCGACGGGAGCGGTGTAAATGAGGGAATGGATTGGCTGGTGGTAAGTTGACCCTACTTAGTCAGGCCTTCTCTCCCAATCTTTTTCATATCTAACATAATTACAGCAAACCGTCAATCAGGATTAGAATAGACAACCTATCCACACCACTAATACACTAGTCGAAGTATCATTCTTGTACAACATTCACGACATTCGACAACGCGCATCCGAAACAATCACAGAACATACGATTATCGATCCCGCTATCGCATTGTATGTACCGTTTGGGTAGATTTCCGCCTCTTACATCTATCATCTCAGAGGCGACAGGGGGAGAGCATAGGGAGGAGTAAGGCGTATGCTATCACTACCAGAGGTAGAGGGCACAGTCGTTTGAGAATTTGTTGAATTGGCGCAGAGGGCCCCATCTATATTGGGTGAAGGGAGTATTTTGGTACTTATGAATGGACCACGAGCAGGATCCTCCCTTTCTTTCTGCCTTGTCGATCAAAACTTATGAGATATGGGACAAGATCAATAATCCCAGCTCGGTAGAGCTAGAGTGTCGATACACAACCAACCGGCTACGAAACTCCTAATATTACGTCTTTAAGACACTAATTCTGCATTATATATCTGCATCGAGATATGAAAACTGCTACTCAATACTATAATGATTCTATCTTTCTCTATCTAATTTGCTGTCACACATTATCTAGACTTGATTGACTTCATACTTATGTGTCAGGTAGAGATAAAGCTGCGGGAAGGCTGGCGTACAGCCAACGATGCAAATATCAGAAATCCTATAGATATAAGTTGAAAAACCCAGCCGCAAAGTTAGACTGGGTCGCACTAATAGGGCGGCTATAGACGTTGGCGTTCCAGATTCGCCCTATCAGAACCCCACAGAAGAAGCCGCTGAGGATTAGTGCCATGTGAAATTTTGCGTTCATTACAAGAGACGCAGCGATAGCCCGGTCTTCGGCGCGTTTGATCCCCTTCGTGACGGAATGCTTGGTTTGCAAGAGCACAGGTAGCTTTGCCGCTAGTATCATGAGAGCATAGATGCGGTACATGGCGCCGAAGAAATACAACGAATAAGTTAAGATCGTGGCAAACAGATCCCACCGATAGCCATGCTCGTCTACGGACAATAATAACAATATGCCCGTGTACGTGATAAGTCCAGTCCAAGCGAAGTAACTGAATCAGCGGTGGATATAATGGGTGTGGGGAAGATGTAAATTGGCGAAGATGCAGGCCATGGCGAATATAGCAGGGACGGTGTAGACAAGAACACAGATAATTGTAAGCAGCATCGCCCGCTGGGGTAAGTTAGCAAAGGTGGGTGGTTGGCCACTTGCAGGCTGCGATGTAGAGGCCATATCATTGAGGTAGAATAGGAAGCTTAAACGAATAGATTCTAGTGTTGGGAAATCCATTAATCGAAGATTCAGCATCAAGAGTGGTTTAGGCTTTATGTAGATATAGCCAGGTAGGTTTTCACATCTACTTTAGCTAGGGTGATCTGAGGCGACTACACAAGCTACTTTAATAGCAAGAGGATGCGGGAGGCATTGTGTCATGACTATCACAGTGATATATCTAAACAAATGGACAATCTGTAAAATGTCTAGGGCTAACTTCTTGCACAACAACACAAGGCCGAATATGCATCTCTTGCTGGGTGGGTGGCTGTACCAAGGCTGAAACCACCCCCTCATCCTTACTAATAGATATATGTAGGTATTGGCAATTGTCTCACCATCTTGGAATCCCTATCCAGCTTGCTATCCTCATAGCTAGTTAGCGCCCAAAGACCAGCAGGCTATATTTCATTAGTGTATCTATTTTCACCCGCGAAGATGGATTTCTCATGAACTTACCAGCTGGCAGAGGTCATCCTCTCGAGACGTGTATCCAGCTTTAGAGCTCTTGAACAACGACTAGCCTGCGATGAAAACACGGTATCGATTACCGGAGTGTTTAGCAGGTTTCGAAAGGTAGTTGCTAACATGTGGTCGCCTCATCTACTTTCGTAGCTCTCGCGCCGGACACTGGTCTGTAGCTTACCATAGGCCATAGCGAAAGCTTAAGCAACGATAGGGGAGCGAGAATGGTTCTGCCTAGCCTTGAAACGGATATGCTGAGCGACATTGTGGCGGAAATCAAAGCGTGAAGTAGCCTGGGAGCCCTTTCTTATAGGTGTGTCTAACTAGAACAACCTAGCGTGCGCGTTTTCGCCCTCCTCCTAGGCTTTCTAAAGACATCGATGACGGTCAGTTACTGCTCTTCATTCGCACAGGATAACCTAATGTAAGCAGGGGGGTGTTCCTCTTTCTTGGTACTCACCTGGCTAGCTAGTTGCGAGGGGATGCCGTGAATCTGAAGTATAGCTGTTGGTATTTCTTTTTGCGTAGTCAAGCCTCAAGTTGTTCGAGCGTTGTAACTCTGGCGACTGGAGCCAAGTATGGTTGATTACAGCAGGGCGTATTCGAGGCGAGCGACCAACAAGTTAGGCGAGCCTTTTACAAATAACCAGAAACACTGGGTATATTCGAAGTAGATTTGGTGTACTCATTCTATTAAGCCATGGCCACCTGCACGTCACTGGCCCTCAATACTATGTGTAGCAACTCTCAGTCAGTTTCCAGTCCAAGTATCCAATCATCTAGGTAACTTCTTAAGAGTATTCGGGAAGCCTTTCGGACGCTGCCGCGCAATTTTAATTGTGTCATTAAGCTAGTGTTTGTACGGTATTTCTCAATTCCTAGCAATACTCTAAGTAGACAGGGCTTCATATTCGTCCAAGCCACCAATAAAAAAGCAGAACTTTTTTGAATGGTCGTAATCCAATATGCTCTCCAGGATCTCAGTCGACTGGGGAAGCGCCCAACCTTCTTGATTCCTAATAGGATGGTTCCTATTTAAGGATATTAGGGCATTTTCGATGTATTTTGAATATTAGATATTGTAGGAGCCCTTTCTGAGTAAACTTCATAAATGTAGATTTTCTCGATCGTGCTCTACCGCGAACCCAAAGATCCTGTTTCTGCTCCGCAGCCAATTTGGAAAACCAAGATTTCCCCCTCCGCCTGACGAGAGGCCGTGCATCTCTAATACTTATTTGAAAGTTTGTATATAAGCCCTAGGAATCTTGTTCTCCCGAGTGGCGAGGTTTTCGAGGTGAAATGATTCTACGATGGCTTGGTCGTTTGATATTGAATTGATAGTCTGCAAATGAGTCGAGATATCTCTTGTGTAGCTAGGTATTTTCTGCGATATGGCTTGAAAATGACCGATGGCTAAGCGCCCAAAATCCAGGGCGAGAGATTTATCGCAACATTTATCATACGCCCTCCTAGTATTAGGTGAACGTATCGACACTATTGAAAGTGGTTATGAAGGTTAGTTCATAGCCTCTCATGTTCGCTAGCATTGTTGAGTAGCAGACAATTATTTGTACGTTGTAACTTGTAGTTATCATTCGAAAGGGAGGCTATGCTATTTCTAGAGTTGAAGTAATATAATTTACATCAGTGAATATGATTTGATTTGATCAATTGCAACATGGGCCATCCCTGCTCAGGGTAAACTACGATTCCTCAATGAATAGGTGTAAATTAATGGAACCTGTAATGAGAAATGGTCTATTAATTTGAGCCTGGAGGTGCAATCTCATTTGCGTTTGCGGGTTTTCAGTACTAACAGTGATCGATGTGACGGTCTCCTAACTGCGAACTTCCTTGATAACAGATAGGAAACTTTTATATTTTTCCCTGCGCTCTTTAATCTGTGGATCGTCGAGCAAAGCGAGTAGAATATCTGCTACCTCTTTCGTATTCTTAGTGAGCTGCTTCAAGCTCTCATCCCTTACGCAGCTAGGCCCCGTAATAGCACCGTTGAGCTGTGTGAGGTCGTGCCATGGTGAAGTAAAACCAGTCGAGCTGAATCGGCGTTGACGGATATTACCTTGTTACAAGGGTATAGGTACAAAGCCATGAAAAAGGTGGCGTTGAGAGGGAACCTAGCTACGACGTCATTCCCGGGACTCCAATGAAACTCATGCACCTTCCTTGGGCACTGCCACTCGCTCCTAGTTCGTATTGAATGAAGGGCTTGGCTCGATATGGTCGCCCGGCACAGCCACTGTGATGATTATTAAAGGGACGCTGAGGTTGAGAGAAGACGGGCTCCGCAAACGAATATCTGTATGGGCTACCTATAGCTAACCTATAGCATCCTACTGTATAGTTGGTTTCGGTAGGTGGATATTGTATGTAAGGCACGATCTGAAATCTCCATAACCTGGTAGAGGGATAGAACTCGCGAATTGTAGAGGTAGTAATTGAGAGTGATGGGAAGCTTATCCACTACAGAAATTGGGATGAAGAAGGACTCAACATCCACTGCGACGGGTCTACACTATCACTTATAAAGTTGATATTATTAAGTTGTTGCTTTGTACTGCGTATGTGTACTGCTCGACTATGCATACTGCCTTAGGTATGTACTAATAGTGATGTCGCAAAGAGACAAGCGTAAGCTTGTCTTTTCTCCTCGAATCAGAATGAATTTATTTTTATTTTTAACCTTTTGTTTTATTTTTTATGACGTGATGCCGATATCCGACAGAACAGCACCTTTCTTCAACGTTTTTAAATTATTAACCCGGAAAGAAGCCTGACACTTGTTTCTGGCCGTCTTAACCCTTGGCAGTGTAAGAGAAAAGCCGAGTGATTGAAAATAAGCTCATCGTTAGTGGCCAGGTACCGTTACTTGGCTTTGAGCCTTTTCACTGGGATAGAGACATCTGGGCCTAGTGCATTGTCTATGCCCTAGACTAACCGGTTAGGTAGATGAGTGCCGTGTTCCTCTAGGTAAGTACAGTGGGTATCTACCCAGTATCTACCCCTAAGAAGTATCCATCACGGGTTTGGCGGGTTACAGTACAATATCTAATACAGTAGTGTGGTGTAGTAGTAAAGATCCAAGCCGACTCGAGAGATTCGGAGTCCGCACGAGGGTCAAATCATGGTTTCTTCGATCAGCCACGTCGGGGACCCTGCGTCAATCCTACCCAATCAACCTGCCCACGTACCCACGGGACTGCCGCTCACCTCCTTGCAAAACGCCCCTATCGTCTACAAAGGGAAGCTAACCCGCTAGACCGTCGCATCAGACGACCTTTCTGGTAATCAACTTTGACTATGCGGAAACTTGCCTCGGGGACCGCCTACGCGTCTCTTGCACGTGCTGCCAGACTTCGTCTTTTGTTCAGATGTATAAATGCGCACCCTCCTCACTACTCGAGCTGTGTCATCATGTGAATGAATGTAGTGGGCGCCGTGTCTGATCGAGTAGGCCAAAGACTACCTAGGTAGGCCGTTGATTAGCTTAAACTTTACTGTATAGAGTGTATAACTTTGACTATTACAGTACCTAGTATTGACGGTGTGTTGACTGTGTTGACTGCTTGTGACACTTTCGACACACATCATGAAGTCCGTTGCCGCTCCCCTAGCATGGGTTTCGACTCTGGTTGCCGGTGTCATGGCTGCGGCTAGCTATCCGGCTATACCAGTTGACCGAACGACACCTACGCAACAGCGCATAGCTATCAAAGGGCCTAACTGTGAGTAAGAGGAAATAAAAAAACTCTACTGAAGATTGTGAGCGCTGACTCCGATCTATGATCCTCCATAGCTGTTGCAATTGGTTGGAACACATATCAACGATTGAGCAACCCGTGCGTGCAATACGGGACCTCAAGCAACAATCTCACGTTGTCAGCTTGTTCTACCACGTCGATCACATATCCGCACTCTCGGACCTATGGGAACACGGTCACCTTAACTAACCTGACACCCGGCAATACGTATTACTACAAGATCACATCGACGAACTCTACCGTGGACCACTTCCTCAGCCCCCGTCCGGCGGGCGACAAGGGTGCTTTCTCCTTCAACGCCGTGATTGACCTCGGTGTATACGGAGCAGATGGGTACACGATCAAATCGAACAACGCAAAGCGAGATACGATCCCTATGATCGAGCCCTCACTGAACCACACGACGATTGGTCGTCTTGCCAACACGATTGACGATTATGAATTCGTGGTTCACCCCGGTGACCTAGGTTATGCTGATGACTGGCTTCTTTCGCCTAAGAACCTCCTGCATGGCACAGACGCGTACGCTGCGATCGTGGAGCAATTCTACGGGCAGCTCGCCCCCATTTCCGGCCGCAAGCCGTACAGTAAGTCTTCCGGCAGAAATCTTGATTTCTCGCTTCCACCGTTTTCTTGTTTCTACCATCCCATTATGCGGCAAAGTTTCTAATTGCCGATTTCTCATAGTGGTTGGGCCGGGAAACCATGAAGCAAACTGTCAGGAAATCCCATAGTACGTATTCCCGCGTCCTTAACCCCCGGGGCTCCTGTTAAACGTGTAACACAGCTGCTCATGAAGGCAATTACTAACTACCGACCCTAGCACCCAATTCCTGTGCGTAGCCGGGCAGAAGAATTTCACCGATTTCATGAACCGTTTCGCGGACCTGATGCCGACAGCATTCGCGTCTCGCTCGACTAACGACACCGCAAAGATAAAGGCGAACACGGCACAGATGCTAGCGAACCCGCCCTTCTGGTACTCCTTCGAGTACGGGATGTTGCACTACGTGATGCTGAACACGGAAACGGACTTCGCCTCGGCGCCCGACGCGCCGGGTGGTTCGGCGGGGTTGAACAGCGGACCTTTCGGCGACATGGCGGACCAGCAGCTGGCCTTCCTTGAAGCGGATCTGGCGTCTGTCGACCGCAGCGTCACTCCGTGGGTCGTCGTTGGAGGTCACCGCCCCTGGTATACAACGGGCGGCAGCGGCTGCACGCCCTGCCAAGCCGCTTTTGAACCGCTGCTCTACAAGTATGGCGTCGACCTCGCCATCTTCGGTCACGTGCACAACTCGCAGCGCTTCCAGCCCGTATACAAGGGCGTAGCCGACACCAAGGGGCTGCAAGACCCCGCCGCGCCCATGTACATCGTCGCCGGCGGCGCCGGTAACATCGAAGGCATGAGTGACGTTGGAACCAAGCAGGCGTATAACGCCTTCGCAAACGCGGACGATTTCGGCTACGCGCGCGTCTCGCTCTTGGACGCACACAACCTACGGGTCCAATTCATACGTTCCACGACGGGCGAGGTGATGGACGAGTCAGTGTTATACAAGTCGCATTCTACGCGTTTCGTGGTGCAATGAGCTGAGGTTTCAACGACGGATGGGCGTGTCTTTATATAAACCCGCGGGTAGGAAACAAGACGAATTGTAATCAATCAGCTTAAAAGCGAAAAAAAACTTCAACAAATGGATTTCTGCGCATCCTACTTGATACTGTGATAATTGGATTGAGTGACAGGGCTCCTTAGCTATCCAGATCTCCTTTGACATATGTCTAAGTGATGTAATTTGACTAACCTTAGTGCCCTGGAAACATGCTCGGTGAGGATAGCCAATATATCGGTTCGCTACCAGCGCTGCTTTACTTAAGCTGTTGTCACCTGGGACTAAGCGGGATTATGTATATTGCCAAGCCACGCCTCTAAACTGATGAGCAGAGCATTGGCCTATAAGACAGTAGAACTAACAGTACACACTCTCCCTGGCGTTCTTTATCGTTAGGAACGGCATGCCTTACGAATTGAACGATTCGTATTGCCTTTGAATAATTGAACCACTGCATAATAAGACCTTTTTATTTCACTTCGGCTAATCGACACTACCGTCAGGTTCCTCAGTCATTGATGAATCTTTTTTCGTCAGTTGGACCATTTCCCTTCCTTCCTGGTGAATCCAGAACGCTGTGCTACAGAGGGATATCTGCGAAGTAGCCAAACAACTCCAACGGAATGAACGTCTAAGATAGGTATGTATTTAACAGAAAAAAAACCCCCCAAAGCCATAGCTGAATAAGTAATGTGCAAGTTGGACCATCCAATACTTGCAGTTTTCAGCCGCAATACCAACAAGCTATTCTTGGCTGGCCAAATTCATATGCATGATTGCGTCACGCTGCCAGTCCTCATCCTCAACTGATGTTTGCCTCTGCCGCCCATCGGCTGTGGGAAGCCGGATCTGTGGAGGGCCCTGTTGCGGGTTGGGTAGTTGGAATTCGTCGCCAAAACGGTCAAACTTAGGTAGGGGATGACCAGCGGGGTAATCGGAGGTGGATGAGGTGTTATTTCGGCTGCTGCTCGTCGTAGATGATTCGACATGCCGCGGAAGAGTTGACATCTTGTCCATTTGTTGACCGAGCTCTTCTTGTTCAATAATATGTGGCGCATGCTCCATATTCCTTAGGGAGCTTGCACCCGCGCCCGGCACATTGTTAGTTCGTATGCTACCAACACTTACACGGTTGTTCTCGACGGCGCCGTCAGTGCCTTCTAAGGCACTTGCGTCCGCATCACGGATGGCAAACTGTGCTACCGTGCGCATCTTGCGAGTCACCCAACCGGCTAAGATTTTGCCACGTTGTTTCTCACCAAGCCGACTACGAGGAAAGTCGCCCTTGTTCACGAAAGCGACGATATCGGCCACGATCTGATGCTCGCCTAAAATCGCATTTACAATCACGGGGACGATAGATGCCAGATATGGTTTGCGCGAGACCTCGACTAATACAACCACGAGACCACCAGCTTGAAAGACGGCACTTGAGATATGTTAGCTAAAGACATTCATTCCATACGGGTCACTTACCAGCCACCCGGTACAATGTTCCGATGACACCTTTCCACAGAGGCCTCGATGTCCATTGGGAAATGATTGAGGCCGTTAATTTCAAAAGTCTCCCCTATATTTCCGAGCACAAAGAGCACCTGCATTTCGACCTGTGTCCCACCTGGCCCAATAGGCCGGCTAATAGTATGAAGGAAGCCGAGGTCACCCGTCCTGACGTAACGGAGATTCGGATCGCCATCGACTGTCCGCCCATTGAAGCGTTCAGCATCAAATGGGTCCTTAGATCCATAGAACCCCCTAACACATGCTTCTGAGTCGACCCAAATCTCACCAAATTCGCCATCGCTACAGAGTAAGCGACTCTCTGGATTCACGATGGCAATTTGTGTAGAAACCGGTACCATTCCCGAATCCTGAACAAGAAGAGCTTTTGGATCCGAGTCCGGATCGACCGGGATGACCAAACCTCTTCGTAGGGCTCGCTGGTCGAGCCAGAGCTCTGTGGGCTCGATGCACATGTATGAGCGTGAGGCGATCATCGGGTTGAGTACATGGGAATACACTGTATTGATAGCCGTTCTGTCTAAGCCGGTGGCTGCAAAATGGAGCCTGACCTTTTGGAAAACATCTACTCGAGGTCTGCTTTCTGCTGTAATCATCATGTTCTTGAGCTCGTGCATGGTAAACCCCTTTCCAGGCATCGTATTCATCGCATGATCAAGCATCTGGGGTGTTGCGTAAGTGTCTTTGATCTTGTATCTACTAAGTGTCAGGAATAAAGAGGCGGGGTTCTGCGCAAAGTCAACGGGTGACATGAGGTATGTCGAAGTGCCTATGTATATACCCATTAGGCACGAGTGTATGAAACCTAGACCCGTAGTGCTTCTGACACAGCCCAGTACCGGACGAGAGCTAGTCATTTGACATGTCTCTTTCTGTACTTTACACATGCCTAGGATGGTGTTGTGGCCAAGCTGTACCGATATTCTACGTTGGTCTGGCGTCCAGTATGCCCAAATAATGACGGGGTAGCCTGGTTGAACCCATGAGGGATCTATCGTAATACCAAGATCACGAAGTCCACTGTTTTGTTTTGGAGGTTTCGATGTATTGAACACGCCAGGCACGTTAATCCTAAGAACTTGTGCCGTCTGTTTAACGTGTTGTGAAACCGCTTTCAGCTTCAGGAGATGATCAACGTCGTTATTCACCAGGACAGCCTTAACGCCGTAGTCGTTGATAAGGTGAAGGAAAGCTGGCACATCTTCATACAGGCGCCGTTCATCCATAGGGGCTGTTGGGATTACCACAGCGCCAAGATTGATACAAGCATGAACAGCGAAGATAAAATCTTCCGAATGCGTGTACATCAGCATGACATGATCGCGTGGCTGTATCTTGACCTTGTTACGGAGATACAGTGCAACGGCAGCGACCTTAGTGTCAAACTTCTTCCAATTAATCCCCTTCCCTTCTTTGCCTTTGTTATCGATGCTGCAGAGAGCCAGCTCCTCGGGTTGGCGTGCAACTCGCCATTGTATGAGATCTGAGATGCTAGAAAAGTTATTTAGCGGCGTAGATGTTCGGTCATCAATAACCACCTCGCGCCTATCGATGCCGGAGTACTGTTTTTCGGTAGGACCAAGAATATCAACCCTAGAATTTGAAGCAACATATGACCATATACCACCCAATGGGTCGACGCCGATAGGTAGGTTGAGTACAGCATGCTCAACCCCAAACTTGACGTGGACACAGGGCAAATTTCCGAGGTCAAACTCGCGTCTGCAGAGCATGTTGCCAATCTCTCGCCTGCCGTTTTTGGTGACGCGTGGGAGCGAATTCGGGGCCGTAATCATCACACAATAAACCCGTAAGTGGTGTTCTTGTAGTAGAAGGTCCATGCACTTCTCCGAAAGCGAATCCAACAACGCGGTGTCCAGCTGCCTAGGCGGGGCACCAGACGTCGCCGGAGCCGTAGATGCTGCCGACGATTCAAGCACAACAATGGGTAGATGTTCGTCATTGACGAATACATCAAATGCTGAGCAGTCGAATACCTGCTTATTCAGGTTTCGCAAAATGCTGACTACAATATGTTGCACAAAGAAGTAGCGATGTTCAGCAATCTCATGCCCGTGCTCAACCCATTCAACCTTCTGTCGGATACGGTCTTCATATAGACCAAGCACGAAGATTTTGCCCTCAATTATCGTTCCAAGGAGACCGGTTCTGAGGAATTCTGGCTCAACAGGCGTAGGGGTGGGTTCGCCAGGCTCGAACTTGTAGGGTCTCGCGTGGAAAATCTGCTCCGTATGTTTAGGTAGTGCCCAAAAGCCTCCTGATAGGGATGGCGAATCAACCCAGATCTCCCCCACCGTTTGCGGTGATGCCAACAGCCCTGTTTCGGGATCTACGATAGCTAAGGTAGCATCGGGGATCGGATAACCGAAGGCACCCACTCGGACCGTCCCAGGTTCAGCCATTGCTCTCTTGCTGGCTTCCTCGCCAATAGCAACGACTACTACCTCGTTCGTCTTTAGAGCTTCTCGATCTAGTAAGACTTCGCCAATGCCATTACTAGCACCTGATTCTTTGGCACTCGTCGTGCCACCTCCCAAGAGACTTCCAAAACCGTTGGATGGCGTTGGTTTTTCTTTATCCTTCTCTTCTTTATCATCGCTGGGTTCGATATCTGCATCAAACTCCAACTTCAATGGACAGCCCATGCGTTCTTCGCCACCTAGCCAATCACGAACACTGATCACCATGCCGCCATGTTCGGGCAGACAGAGCATCGGCGCCACAACCTCTCTGGCCCGAGGATTTCGCAGTGGTCGCAGCCATCGATCAGCTAAAACTTCATGGAATTCACTATCGACGGTCAAAGTGTCAATCAGACACAATTTGACGTGTTGAAAATTTGGTTCCATGCCCTTTTTAAAATTCCTCGTTGTCATCGGGTCTTGTTGGTAATTGAATGCGGCGGTCTTCAGACCTGGATAATCTGCAACCATCAATGTTGCCTTATATTTTGTGATGAGATGAGCATAGAGGCCTGGGGAATTAATCGCTCGATTTTCAACCCACACCGTTGTGTGTCCGCTATACACATTTAGGAGTACACCGATAATCATGCCTATACCCTGCCTTGGGTCAAGGTACGAGAGGAGAATGTCGCTGCTTGCGCCACCTCCGATAAGCCGGCCATTCTTGTCCCGAAGCGCTCGATCGAAGGTGTCTCCTGGGCCATGATGAGGTACTGCCGACACAATGGCACTAAGGCACGCCATTTGGTGCATGATGGTGCGGTGACTTAGGACGACACCGCGTAAATCGCCGGTAGGCGCCCTGGAAAACTCAATATAGGCTAGGTCCGGGACAGTCAAGGGAGGGATGTCGTCTTTCTTCTTAGGATGATAGCTTCCGAACTCATTAGTCTTCCACCACTCAACACCCTTAGGCCAATTTAACTTCTGAGTCGTTATATCACGCTGAAAGGCTTTCAAGTTATTATCGGTGGTGAGGGCTAAATGTGCCTGCGTCGATGTCAAAATTAAGTTTAGTTTTGCATAATCTTGCAGGTCGTTGATGGGTACTGCAACAACGCCGGCAATAAAGCAACCGAGTAAGGCAATTGCAAAATCAATAATCTCTGAATCACGATATACGAGAGCCACGCGGTCGCCGCGGTACAAAGAGCTCTTATCTCGAATAACCTGAGCGACCTTTTCCGCTCGCGACGCTAGTTTGTCCCAGGTAATCGAAGCAATCTCTTTTCCTTTACTGTCAAGAACCCAGTATGCGGGTAACTTGGCTGTAGTTCGTCCCCTGTGTCGGAGAACGGCGGCGATATTATCAAAAGACGACATGGCTGTATGTTCATCATGGGGATCATGGATAGCAAATGGTACCTCGCGCGGCTCTAAGGGCGCTAGATGTTGAAGCTCAGCCGGAGGGAGATCACTCGCTGTGAGCATGGGCGGTGCCATGGCAGCCGTAGGAGAAAACGCATCGCCGACGGAGTACCTTTGAGCAACACCACCATACTCTGTGGGCGTCTGTTCATACGATTGCTGGCCGGCGAAGTCTGAGAAATAAGCCTGCGAATCCGTCATGGTGCCAGTGCGGCTGTCGTAAGGGTGACTGGGCGGTTGAGAATAGCCCCCTTGATATTCAGGTTTGAATGCGTAGTCACCGGAAACCATAGTACCCGATCGCGTGGGTGGATCAGACACCATCGTCTGGGAATAGCTTGGAGTCGGATTAAGAAAGAGAGAATCGCGCTCGGCTAGGGTGGGACGATATTCGGCAGCCAGGGGACCACCAGGCCGCAGTAGGCCAGCAGGAGTATCAGCACCGTCACCGGCACTGGCGGCAGCACCAGCACCGTGGGGTGAATGTATTGGAGCGGACGGCCCAGACGATAAGGGGCGCCAATCAACAGGAGACGTTATCGTGCTGGGAGACCAGGAGGCATCGGGATCGGGACTTGAGGCATTCAGTGCGGCCAAGGCAGCGCCTCGATGATCACCACCTGCGATATGGGTGTCATCGTCGGGAGTATGGATTTTCAGACCTCCGAAGTTGTTCGCAAGACCGTACTGGGAAAGAAGCTGAGTTCTTCTTTTCTGAAATCTGAAGAGTAGGAGTTTAGCCCAGGGACTCGATCAACCGATGTATGACGTTGTAGGAGAAATAAGGGACTAATAAGAAGTGGTGGAGAGTCGTGAGGAATGGAGCGTACCCTTTCTCGGTGATATCGCCCTCCTAGAATCATATGATCAGTTAGCAGTCGCTTGACGACGAACTATAAGCGTATATCCAGGGCGGGTGGCCATTGTGAACCAAACAGCGGCGCCTCTGGCTGGCTCGGAGGCGTCTGGGCTTGTGGGCATTGAGAATTGATATAGACGTACTTCTAACTCTCTTTCTAGCTCGCTGAGCTGCGCTTGCAGGTCTTGGCTTAGCTGCGCCATTCTTACAGCGCAATGGATGGAATAAACCAAGAAAACGTGCGAGGAGTCGGTGGTACGGGTCTATAATTCAGATAGGACAGCGGCGGCGGGAATGGCGGGATCAGACTGGCGAGCGAATCGCAATGTCACGTAGAGGGGGAGGGCATGGCTTTCGCAAAATGCGCAAATCAGGTCGAGGCACAAGCAAGGATGGACAAGCTACTACAGACAACAAAAGGAAACGGGCTAGGTAAACGGATAAACGACCAACGAGAAGGGCAGACAAGCAATGGTTCGGGTGTTTGGTGATGTTCTGGTGTATTGATCAATGATAGGTACGTCTCTCGTAGCAGCACGAGATGTACATTGAGGTTTGCCTTGCTTGGGTACTGTATGGAGGTGTTTCTGTTAGAGGGGAATAAACCGCTGACCCGGGTTAATTGCCAGCTTTGATTCGCTAGAAAGAGGGGAAAACCGGGGCGGACGGGGACGGGGACTTGGATCAATACGAAGCGCCGCTTCTCGCTGAATGGAAGAATAGATACGTCGAAAGACCCCTACCAGCAGTAGTGTACACCGAGGTATACCTCCTGCCTACTACTTACGTGTCTGGAATCACGACATGTGCGTGGTCTTTGTACCTGGTTGTACTGTGCACTCCGACGATTTAGTGCGTCGGTACCTCTCTCTCTCTCTCTCTGTGCACATATTTATATACATAGGCATACCTATGTACCTAGATAGGTAGGTAGTCATAGGACGTAATCCGTCCATCATATTCGGTGACCAACCCTCCCACTGCCGGAAATACATATACATGTACTTGGCGACAGGTCATGGAGGCCACTACGTAATTGTTCACTCCTTCTAGGGTGGCCAACTGCCGAAAATAGATGGTAGAGTCTCGGCAAAATAAGTGGAAGATATAGGGTTCCCACAGCTGCTCCGAGTTTATCGATAAGCCTTCAAAAATACCTATATGCCAAAACAGTACTGGTAAGGGGGCCAAGGTACCTGAGCTTTTTTTCTCGTCTCTCTCCTACCACATTGAACCTGGATTTGTTCCCTCTTTGCTTCTCCTGTACTAGGTATCTATAGGTAACACCGCGACAGACCACAAGATAATCGGGCAATGATTGTGTAAGCAGTTAGGGCTTGGTTTTCTTGACTATTTCTCTTATCTAAGAGGATATGGCAAGTCTAGGATTACCAGCTTTGAGCCAATCTTCATAGACTCCAATGTCCCAATGGCGAAACCAAAGGCTGAAAACTCAATGGTGGTCTCTTCGAAAGCAAGTCGATTATCTAACATCTAATCTCTAACCGAACCACACCGTTCTCCAAACGTTTATGTCAGACGACGGGTCGTTTTTTACTACTACTATTAGTAACGTTAAAATAGACTCGTCCTTTTTAGGCTCGTTCTAGGTAAGCATCTTCGTACCCTTTTACCTGCACAACCTTCTTTTCATGATGAAACCAACGCATTCACAGACCTGTTCTGAACATTTATGTGGAAAAAATGCTTGAGCTCTGCTGATCTACCCCACAAATCCATATTCTGAGATTGATATTTTCGGATCGAATTCTCTCTGACTTTATTTTAGGTTCCTAAGTGATATTCCGTACCCAACCTTGAACTATGGGGCTGGCTTGGTCAACCCCGATTAACATACTCGCCCTAGGGTGACTGGCTGGGGGATTATGTCCTCTTATTATAGTTTACGATAAAGGGGGCCGTTGCGGCTCTGTTCGTAACGCTTTGTCGTAACTATGGATTGTCTGTTCTCTGGTATCGAGTACAAGGACACGGTTTCTGTCGTCAAAGAACATCCATTAATAGTCTTGTACGAGAACAATGTCATTGATTAGGTAGGTAGACAAATACGATTCACGCCTAAGTTAAATAGCCTGTGAGGCTTCGCTTCGTGGCCAAGTTGTACCTAATCCTTTCGATTCTAAGCCAGACTTCGTGTCACTGGGGGCGCCTTTCCTGCATACAATCGGAGTAGCGCAGCAGGCCTCACTACTAGTCTGAGACTTATAACCGATCTTGCTCAGCAGTTTACAGTGCCCTAGGCGGAAAAAAAATGGCAGACTCAATTACAAATTTCGACTTCTCAGATTCGCAACAGGATATGCTCGATAATATGTATTCTGACATAAATTTCAGTGAAAATGATGACCTTTTCCAGGGCGTGAATTTGAGCATGGATATTGACCCTGAATTCGAGGATCGGTTGGGACTGGATTTTCCGGCTAGGGAAGTTCCAGCTCCAGAAGCTCCGGCCTCTTCCACGCAGCAACCAGACGCGCCAGATTCATGTGCCCTTGAGCCTAGCAAGAATGAGGCATACTCACAATTCATCAACCCTCAACAGCTCACAGTCACTCATTCTATGAATACCCTCCCAATTATCCCGAATTTCAATAACCCTGGTATGGACTGGCCTAACAGTCAACAACAGGCAGACGGACTGCTCGCTTACAACCCAGCTTTTTTAACTCAACCACTCGGCAATCAAGGGTATGCTCCGTATTTTCCTGTTGACACGCAATTCCTAGTACAGCAAATGTATCAACAACCGATAAATGCTCACATCAACGGCCAACCTATAGTTTATGGGCAGTTCCAACAGCCTATAGGTCCTCAAATGGGTGGCCAACAAATAGTTTATCAACAGCCCACGAACCCAGTTCAACAAGTCTCACGGACACCTCAGCGCCAGTCCAGCCCCCGAACAAAACCTCAGATGCCACCTCAGATGCCACCTCAGATGTCTCCTCCAATGGCTCCTCCAATGGCTCCTCCAATGGCCACCCCAATGGCCCCTTCAATGCCACCCCAACCAATCGATTATCTTGGCCAGCTAGTCAACAACAGTCGCTCTTCATTCCTTCCCCAGCCAATAGACTTCTCACGCCACAGCAAGCAACCCCCATCACCGGGCACAGAAACCACAACGCCGCCACCAAAGCGACCAGCGAAGAACCACCTCGGGGAGCTCCTCCTAAATGACAAAATTCCGCGTAAAACGCACAACAAGAAGGGTAACAACATTGATGCAGAACCAGAGCGGTACTACGGGCCTTCGCCAAAGAAGCCTGATAGTTGGGGCCCGCGTGACGAGAAAGGACGATATCTTTTCACTTACACGGACAAGGGCGAACTCGCGCCAGGTAAGTTTTTTTCAGCCGTTCAAATGCGGCAGTACCTCTTGGGCCCCCAACCGAACGATACATTCGAACACCCCCGTCGTCTACCGGGTGTGAAGTATTCAAGGAAGAAACTCCGGCAAGGACTAACCCTGTGGATTGGTTGGCCAGCAGCCATGGCAAACTCACGTTATCCACGTGGCGGCGAATCGACCAAGTGCAGGTTCAGAAATTGCCTATATAGGCACACCATCGTGGTAGGGGAGCCGTGGGTGATCTTTGACGAGCGGCAGAATATCGACGGTGAGTTGATAAACCCCTTTCACAATGCCGGCTACGTACACTTATATTGTCTAGAGCACCACTTTGATATTATCCATTTATGGCATTTAGTCGATATTCGGGCCGATTATCGAACGTTCAAAAGAGAATCCCATCCGTATTTCTGCCTAGAGCATAAGCTGCCGTATATAGACGTGGAGTTGAGAACTTGGTGGATAGCAGCGTATGAAATCTGGGCGGAACGTAGAGTTAATGGGCAAAAGAGGATACGCAACTTCGAAACTTCATTGACGCAATGTCTCATTAACTTCAAATTAGACAACGAACCCAAGGCGCAGACGAGAAATCGTCAGAAAAGGGGTGGTACTGATATGTCAAAGCATCGCGGCAACCCCGAGCTCAAGAGAAAACTCCTACTATACAAGAAATATGGCTTGCTTGACGATCACGGCTTCCCAATTGCTGAAGCTGCAGCAATTCTTCGAGAGATAGAGAACACGCAGAGAGCGAACCCACAATTTGATAATTATGGCGTCCAGCCAATACAACCAGTACATAACACAGAACTGATGCACCTTAACCAACCTATTCTACAAGGTCCCTACACACCACAAGCCCCCATTGTGCCGGACACGCAGGGGCACAAAAGAAGCATAGATGAGATCGCTACTGCACAACCCATCGGAGCAGCAAAGGAAATGCCTTCGCCAAAGCGTCGAAAATTGGAGAATATCGCGCCAGTCCCTACTAGCGCATTCGATGAATCTACATCATTGAAACAGTCTACTACAAATGTTGGCCACGACGGGATAGACTACAACATAGATACTACGGGGGCTGCTGGGGGCGATCTTGCTGCCGACGGGGCCCTTAAGGAAATAACCCAGGGGTTCGGGAGCGAAGTTCAAAACACCTCTCTCGAGCTGGAAGATATAAAAGATCTAGATGAGGTTCTCGGAACCTCAGAGGCAATTGTTGATGATGCTAAGACACGCGGAGAACCCGCGAAGGCAGAACCGCCACCCACTTCCACCGAACCGAACCATTCAGACAACAGCAATCTAGGCGACCTCTTCAGCGAGCCAGAAGAACTTATAGACACCGAAAATACTCCCCATGTTGTTAGTCCGTCGGCGTGCCCGGGATAGAGCCCCTTCACACTTTACTAATAAAATAAATAAATAGGAGAAAAAAAAAAAAAAAAAAAAAACGTAACAGGTAAGTTATTTGCAGAAGGATGGGCATATGATAAATTTAAATATAATGCTCGCTTAATGTTTTTTTGTTTATGTTAAACCAATAGGCAAGTATTTCTCACCCCCGAGCATGAGGGGTGGGATGCATACCTAGGTAGGCTGCCAATGTTTATAGGAAGATCGAAGAGACGAATCTATTTATCTAATATTAAATAAATATCGATGACATAAGCATTACGCATCCTTAGCATACACCAAGCTGAACGAGCAACCGCCACCGAGGTGTATATTTAAAAGCAAATGGTATTAAAGGAAGAGGCGCAAATGTAGTTGAAAAATTATGAAAGACGAATAAGACTATTTGAATAAGATAATGGTATTCGAATAAAAAGAATAATTTTATTAACTACGACGTAACGTCAAAACCCTGCAATCCTAGCCAGTATGACGTATTTGCGCCTCGCAGAATGTGGCGTGCTTGCATGTTATCGTGTCAAAGGTGCGGGCACTGGGGATCTATACTTATCACAACTCATCAATCAGATCGAGTGATCTATCTACAGTATGCGTGGCAAGTGGGCGGTCTGCCTTTAATCGGGATGACCGAGTCTAGGAATCGATAGCTAGGAAACAACAAGACGCATGACAAAGGACGGAGATGCAGCAATGCAAGGCTAGAGAACAAAGAAATGCAAGCGAGCGCAGTTAAATGGGCTCTTGAACTACCCTAAAGTAAATAGTCTGGCGGGTAAAATACTTATCAAGATTGGGTGGATACCTACTTACTTGTGGTCTTCCTTCATGCGGTGGGACAGATACAAAATGGTGTGTTTTCATTGTACGTGGGCTACTGCCGTGTACTACTTGTGATCGGGCGGGCTGTGGACGGAAGAGCAAGAAGAACGGCGGATTAGTTGGTTGCGCGAGAAAGGCGTGATGGTACTGTACCTGCAGACCGGCGGCGCCGTATCGCTCGAAAAGCCATTCTCCACCAGGATGCTGCAGGATTGCCGCAGGCGGGGGCGTTGCGGCGGGCTCTCCGAGAGGGAACTAGGTAGGCCACCTACTATGTACGGATTCCCCAACAGGGAACAGAGCTATCCGACAAGAGAGTGGCACCGGGTCTGTACGCTTGGTAAGACATGAATGGTAGGACCCAAATAGAAGGAGAGCGAATAATCCTTGATGAAGAGGAATCCAGATTCGGGGATCCGCATGCTTTGCTGTAGTACAACTAGGACAATATTCTTGTGTAAGGACAACGAAAACCAGTCTAATATTTTTCAGCGGGAGGACGAACCATGGGCGGGGGAGCGATAAGACAGACAGCTGAGGTACTAGGCTATGACGGTGTGTTGTAATACCTATGCATGGAGCTGACTGGAGCTCCCAGAATCCCCATGCTTGAAGCTTACATATAGCCTGTACAGCGTTGCGATGAATCTAACCTTAATAGTGATCTTCCCCAGGTTCCCCGATCGCCTTGATTGGAGTTGTATGCAACTGTGTATCATTGCCAAGTACCGTTATTTCTCAGGCACAGCGTATTCCCCGAATTCCTCAACACCCAGTCTACACCCCCCCTGCGCTCTATCACCCGCCTGCGAGTCCATGAGACTGCCAGCGGGTATCGGAGCGGAGGAAAGAGGAAAGAAGGACGGAGATGAGACAGGTGTCTACACCTATATGCAGGTAGGAACCAACAGTGGCGAGGAGGAAGAAGGAATCCGATTTAGAGAACGTCACGTGGCTGGCTAGGGGCTGTGCGTCTTGCTCGAGACAAGGCAGCCCGGGCAGGCGTCCCAAGATTCGAGTCGGGATATAGCGTGCTGGTTTGGGGGAAGTGGGAACGAGCCACTATAATCCCATGCATGCACTGTACACCAGTTCCATCCTTCTACCTTACTTCACACTACAAGACTCAACTCACATCTCTCCCAGGAAGCTCTTTGAACTTGATGTCGCAGCGCTCCATTCGTCCAGCCTAGTACAGGAGACACCCGTCCACACTTTCCCATTCCCATCTTTTGACATTTCCGTTTTTATTCTCTGTTGTCGACGTGCAAGTACTGGAGGAACAGCGCAGGCACTGGCCCCTACGTCAGGGTTGTCCAAGGAAGTATGTCTGGAAGAGCCGACAAGGAGGACGGTGCAAAGGAACCTGCGCTTCAGGTTATTGTCCTCGTAAGTTGAACATCTCGTTTTTTTTAGCACTGAATCCATGAGCAACCCAGCCTTCGGGGTACACAATTCCCTTGTCCTCACGTCATAGTGGTTGTGTGGCATGGAGCGCACCCACAGGCTGGGCGCTGCGGGCGCAACTGCAACACACCGAGAAACAGTCGCATCAATTGGCTTGCCCCTGTGCAGCACACCGAGACGATAACCACTTGGTCTCATCTTGCATGATGGATTCTCCAATTGATCCAATCCGATGGAGAAGCAGCAGTATAATTCGTCTTTGTCATCAAGACATTATGCGAAAGTCATCCCGCCTATTCTGTATGGGCCAGCGTGGTCCCTTGACGGCGATTGGATGGTCCACTCTCTACGGCTGTAACGCGCCTCGCTTTGCGATGCCGATCTTATGCAGAATGTGTGTCCTGGCCCAAGATTATCAAATTAATGGTGCCGCGCGGATACACGCGCTTGCGCTGCCCCCCCGGGCGTCAAATGCCATTAAGACTTAATAGCACCACATCTTGGATTTCGGATGACAGGAAGTCAAATACGATAGACCATCAGACGAAGCCACTCTGGAAATTATTATTATCGGATTCTTGGACTGTTGCGCGCCCCACAGATTTGCCACAGATTTCTGTTTGGTACCTGAGTAGACCTGGATGTCAATCAACAAAGGAGGAGAGTTTGGCCCCAACATCTGGTCCAGGTCAATCGAGATAAAGGGCTAGTTCGACATATCACGTGCTTTTCCGTTTATATTCACTCTACTGTTTATACGGATACGCACTGGATAGAATATTTGTTGTCTGTCATCTGCTGCTATAATCGGATATATGCGGAAGACAAGGCTCGGCTTAACAGGCATTCAAAGCCCCATCAGGTGCATCCTAGGCCAACAAGCCCACTAGGTTGTTTATTACAAACCTGGGGCTCATATATGCATGCATTTGATCTCTGGCCAATTCGTTCCCAATGTCAAAGTGCTCTTTGTTTTACCATTAAGCTTAAAGGTGCTTCTCAAATTTTGATTTGCTTACATACTGACTTGAAATTCTTAGGGCGCGGGAGGAGGACCTAAAGAGAGCAATGTGACCGCGCTGCTTGTGCGCTCCATGGAGACAGGATGGGCCAGGGGATCGGTCGTTGCCGTTGACGCTGGTATCCATCTTTCAGCCATCGCCAAAATCTTCGAAGAAACTCAGCCCTCGGGTGTTTCGTTTCCATATACTCTTAAGGCAGGTCCGTTCGAGGGTATGCAGATTAATTCTGCATGTGCAGACACCAATGCTGGCTACGTCACGAGGCATCTAATTGATACATATCTCATTACTCATCCCCATCTTGACCATATCAGTGGCTTCGTTATCAACACCGCTGGGCTTCCGGGGACTCGACCTAAGCGACTAGCGGGGCTACCTTCTACTATTTCGGCCTTCAAGCAGCATATCTTCAATAATGTCATTTGGCCCAACCTTTCGGACGAGAACAACGGGGCTGGTCTTGTGACTTATATGCGCCTTGTTGAGGGAGGCAGCCCAGCACTTGGCGAAGGAGGTGCAAAGGGATATCTAGAGGTTAGTGACGGATTAAGTGTCAAAATATTCAGCGTTAGCCATGGCCACTGCATTGAGCGACACCCACATCGCGGTTCATCGGCCTCATCCCGTTACGGTAGCTTCGACACCTCCACGGTCACAGCTTCTCCGAGAGGTGCGCCTGGTAGTACTGCCGCGTCTGGTCCGCCGACTTTGTTTAGGAGCTCTGTCGCAAGCCAGGAAAAGGAGTCTATCTGTGTATATGATTCAAGCGCTTACTTCATCCGCGATAATGCTACTGGTCGTGAGGTCTTGATGTTCGGTGATGTCGAACCCGATTCGATTTCCCTCTCCCCTCGCAACTTGGGAATTTGGCAAGAAGCGGCACCTCGTATCGCGAACGGAAGCCTAACGGCTATTTTCATCGAGTGTTCATACGACGACAGCCAGACAGATGACCGCCTTTTTGGCCACCTTACGCCCCGATACATCATCCAGGAGATGCAATCTCTCGCCGCTGCCGTTGAGTTAGCTCGCCAGGCTCCCTCTACGCTTGAATCGGCTAAGAAGCGAAAGCGAGAGGCTGAGGAGGCTAGTAATGGAGCCGGTCGTGCCGGTACAGCCAATGGAGACGATCGCGCAGTCTCACCCAAATCCGCGAGGCCTGCTAAGAAAGGGCCAAGTTCCACATCCGGCGCAGAACACAGTGGCATCAATACGCCACACAT
This sequence comes from Xylaria digitata, assembly GCA_022495195.1. Taxonomy (NCBI): domain Eukaryota; kingdom Fungi; phylum Ascomycota; class Sordariomycetes; order Xylariales; family Xylariaceae; genus Xylaria; species Xylaria digitata. Next base: position 66,922 of record MU376971.1, on the reverse strand, counting down.
TGCGACCCCCACGGCGGAGATGTCACTTGACTTCGAGGTTAGCATTACCCATATCGTGCAGAGTCAACATTTCGCAAATGTTCTCCGAGGGCTCAAGGTCGTGATTATCCATGTAAAGGACAAGCTTGTGGACGGGGATACACCGAGAGATACCATCCTAGCGCAACTCCAGGAGGCCGAGAAGGAGGCCCAGTTGGGTTGTGAGTTTGTCATTTCGAGCCCGGGCCAGAGCTTTCTGCTGTAATTTAGCTGCCATGTATATACCCATATATGTTTGCTACACGGCGTTGTGGCGTTGCTAGATACCATAGAAATGTTGCTATTATCACGGCAGATTCACGTAACGAATAATTAACGGGTTATGACATCACTTTTCACTATAGGATAAAAGTGGGCGCAACGCTAGGGTGAGAGTGTTTATGTGCTACCGAGCTGCTTCAGAGTATATCGAAGCTCGCTGGCGGCTCAGCGGTAAAAGCAACGGTTAGGCTTATTTAAATTACTACCTTGATTGTGCCACTGAATTTTCTGCTATAAGCCTAGGTTGGCCTGTATACTGTTCGCCTATTCTCTGGCGCCGTGATGCTTGTTCTCCTAAACGCTCCGGTTATGAAGCTCAAATGCTCCTCTAGAAACGTATTGGCACTATTATGCCCTTTTTACAGCTTACACCGAGCGAGTATCGCGTCACCAACTATGAGGTTGAGTGTCTACTGCTAGATGTCGTGTTTGAGAGTATTTTCCACCTGAAAGTACTTGAGTTACTTTGACCATGAGATGTGTATGGCTAGTATAGATACCTCCTAAGTAAGTACCTAATCGTGCAGGTGATGTTATTAGGTGATAGTGAAGGGCTGCAGACACGTGACGTGCTGGCCTATGTTGTATACACGCGTATCTAAGTAGAGATACGTACTTAGACGTATATAATGATTCTCTTTGATGACACGCCATCTTGTAGATAGATAAAGTTCTAGATGTATCATGATATCTCGATGTACAACAAAGAATCGGGGTGGGCTTTTTACTCTCTATGCTACCACGAGGCCGGATCACAGAGATAATGCTATGCAGAAACCGCCTTGCATGGCGCCACTTGGTTGAAGGTACGAGTCACTTAAAAGGAACACCACGGCTTAATCCTGATGATCCAGAGCCAATTTGCTAGATCGACTGTCAGAGAAGTCTATTTAGTAATCATGCTACTTCAAGTAATTCGCTGCGAGGCAGAGGGAGTAAAAGTAAAGGTTAAGCGCCTGATCCTAGAAGACTTGAAGGACAATCTGGTAGTTACTGGCAATACGATCTTGTAGAACTTTTGGTACTTTTAATCTCATAGTCAGGGCTAAATTTCGGACAAGCCCTGCCATCGATGATCTCTCGTAGTCTATTCAAGCTGTTATCAAGAACCGTGACATCAAGGGTAGGGTCTCGAAAGAAGACAGGTGGTTCAATTCGGGGATGGGACTAATTGAAATGAGCTATTGGAATTGAGGGTAATTACTGCCCTTTGAGGAACAAACGTGAACTTCTTTCAAAAAAAGGTACGGAAGGCCCAGGACTACGGGATGCTAAACTCATTACTTTTCTTCAAGTCAAGGATTGCCAGTGTAACGAGAAATGAGGGCTCCGTACTATAAATAGAATTGAATCCTTCAATAGCGTTAAATCCAGGGAAGCAGTCTCCCTAGAAACAATTTTACTGGGTAGTCGAATGCGAGGATCCTTACATGGATACTATCTGTAATCTGGGGCGCAGGATGAATCACTTGGGTAGTTCAAAGAAGGAAAGCCAATTATTTTAATTCTAAGTTATGCAGTAAGGTGTCAGGCTTCTCGTCGGGGAATACAGAATTTATAATGCAAACTATGCGTTCAAGCGTATGCCAGGGTTGACAATTGGTAGGTCAGTAGAAAGAGAGTATAAGGGCCTGGGCCTGATAGTTTGCTGAATAATGAATCTAAAATTTGACTTAATCCTTTTTTTGTACCAATCCTGTCCATGTAATAATGACTTGCTGGATTCAGCTGCAAAAAGTTTGGGTTCTCTGCCATCGCGTCCCATTTCGACAGCGCAGCCCCTTAACGATCCTCTAGTGATCCCTAGACATTGTTTCGTTACTATATTCATCATACATCTAGCCTAAGTTTCGTTACACACGCCAACTTACTCTATATCCATCCTGAGTGTGTTACGGGCTCGAGTCCGTACATAGTTCAACGTACGGAAAGTTACTGCAGTGCTTTTGATGCAGGTAGATACCACTGCCTATAAACTATCAGTACCCTTCTCATGAAGCGGAGCCTATGTCGCCCGGCTACGGGGTATTCGAATCGTTTGTGTAGCTGGAAGTACGTCTAGTCGTTTCCGAGCTGATAGTTTTCTCCAACCAACCCTTATCACCCAAGAAAGCACGTTTACCCTACCTGTCTGTTTTATTGCTGGGATGGGATCGCGAAATTCAGGATATAGGGTCCGAGTCGAGCATTCGAGGGCAAATCGTTCGAGAAAGTAAGCTGTCTGTGACTACGGCAATAGAAATGTGAAGGTAATCGGTCGTCGATATCTCGGAGGCCCCCCTGAGCTGTATCTGGTATTGCAGTCGGTTAGCTGTCGTATAAACTCGCCTCCTAACCTCGCATGCTAATTTAGTTGAATGACTGACGAGCTGCAGAATCCAGAACAAGCGTAAATGAGGGCACCCTTGTGTCATCTAACCGAGGATGTAATGCCGAAGTTTGCTTCGCTTTCATTTCATTCATCTTTTGTCTACCCAGAGCGATGACAAGAAGATGCACATGTGTGGTGTATCCAGTCCTGATCAAAGCGACTCACCGTAGGCATATGCTACCGTACCGTTGTAGTTACTCTCGGAGTGGCCCGTCTCTCGATTCCGCAATACCCGGTCTACCCCTATCAGTCCACAATCACGCGTTTGAACCTTTGCTGCTTTTTGCCGAACTTTTTCTTTTGAGATCGGATCAGGTTCACCGGTGTCTTCTCGGGCGAGTTGAATCCAGCCTGAAGCGATCCGTTGAGATGACTACTTTCGGTGACAAGTCCTTCGATCCTATGGTTGCTAGGCTCGCTGAAACCTGCCCGAGCGGATTCAGTTGTCTCAGACATGATTGCTAAGAACTGAACGGTCGCGGATTGGGTCTAGAAAACGTTGACGCGTAGCTTATTATCCCCGGGGAATCTGTGCTACTCTGTCTAAACAAACTATTACTCGTCACTCCCAGTTTGGGTCGCTTGCGTCAGACGTGTAGACTCGAGTAGGACAGTGGCTTAACCCCACCCTAACGTTTTCACTTTGTCGTAATCCTCTGATTGGTGGGTAAGTCTACGGGTACTGTTACCTCGAAAAAGGCGGCGAGGAGATGAAGGGAGTTAGTTTGTTGACATTTAGTTGTAGGAGAGCATGTACGATGAGAGGAACTGCCGACGAGATCTATCGTCATACCGAGGCAAGGCGTTGGAAGCAAGGGAGTCAAGCATGCTAGTGGCAAGAGCGCTAGCCCAGTAGTCTTCGAGAGGACGTGCGTCGATCTGCTACTTGGTGGTAAATCTCGGGGGGGACGTCGTCTTCTGGGCGTATCAGGTTAGAGTTGATCCTACTTCCAGTTGTAGTAAATAGATACAGCTCAGCTCAACTGTTACCGCTCTTCACCGCTTTGTGTGGTCAGCACTAGTAATACCAACGGCAATCAGCTGCGCTCGAAAGTGGAAACGACGCGATACTTGTAGCTAATCTCATAGAGCTGCTGATCAAGGCGAGTGGCTATGTTTTATCTACCAGCTGGCCAGGGGGCCTTATTCTCACCCTGAACTTCCACTCAAGGCCTTGCCTAGCGTATTTTCTCAAGCTGGAATTTCGATGGAATTGGGAGAATGCTCGATACTGTTCTCCTCTGGGAAGCCAAAAAAAATATAGCGTGGACTCTCTTAAATGTATGAGGGCAGTCCCTCGAACCAAACTATGATATAAATACCTTTTTTCCGGAATGAAAACCCGATGCCAACGACTTGGCACGCAGACAGCGGTCCATCTCCATCCACCCCTATTGGATTGCATTCGGGAGTTGCGGGTAGATTTAACTATTATCGTGAGAACATTGAAGCTGATTCTAGTTCTCTTGTTAGCGCCCTTTGTGATATCAAAAGACTATTCTTTCCAGGGAATATCGTAGTCGCACTAATTGCTAAATTAGTGGTCTCCGACGGTGAGAGAGGCCACTGGTAGTGCTCTTACCCTATATAGTCCAGTACAAAATAAAAACCTCGTCTTTAACATTGCTCCTGGTCTCTGAATATGCCGTGGATGGCTTGGGGCACGGTTAAAGATTCCAAAATAGTTCTAGCCTAGTCTTGGGGTCTCAGTAGATGTAGTGCGACTCGATGTGAGGACCCGATCCAAATGCACGGATCATATTCAACACTTATTGAGGTTGAATGTGATGGTCTTCGTCTGATAGGTCGTCCAAGAAACGGGGTCTGTGATTGGTTCTTTGGTTGAGGTGATGTTCAACAGCAGCCGGAATAATTGGTTGTCGAATAAAAAGCGTGCACTTTGCTGGTCAAGCTGAGTAAACAAACGGAGTAAAATAGTACTTTGTAAATCAGGAGTTAGAGGCGATATTTTCTTTCAGATTGATGCATCTGATAAAGTAAGGGAGAGGGATCTAGGCGACCAGGGCTAACCGGCCGATTGGGACACAGCATGGATATGGATAGCATGCGTGTTTTAAATCACACGTGGGCATTTCGTTCCTACCTACACGCCTTCTATACTAGCATAGGGAGATCGGAAATTATACCTGAGGGCAATCAGCCGCGTCTCGAATATGTACCTGTTCCATCATTGGTCTTCATACCTATCTCCAACCCAGACACGATGTTTTCGGCTTTACATCTTGACCGGTTCAAGATGGAGGGACGTAATACAGCATTAACATCTTACATCAGATTAACATAGCTGTAGAGTACTTTCATGCACCTTTCCGTTGCCCGTGATTTACGTTGTAAAGCAACGACAAGGGAATGTTTAGGGTTCCCTGAAGAGGAAGATGGTGAAAATCGGTTCGGTAATAAGTATAAGTAAACACTCATCCTCAGAGTCAATTCCCGAGAAAACCATGATTCCCTAGACACTTCGCCTTTATCAATAAGTTGTCCTTCGCAATCATACTCATTAGCCGATTCCTATATTTACTTATTTAATTGCCAGCTTTATAATCGTTCGGCCCAATCTTCCTATATAGCAATTCCTCGAAGCTTACGATAACAAACCCGCAACCTTTGGCCAGATTTATACCAACTGTCCCTTACGATCCCCATACCTACTTATTGCGATTTTCATCGCGGTTCATACTTGAGAATTCTATATATTTTCTCCTCGACTCAAGCTACAATGAGCAAACTTTATTTCCATGCGGATTCGCCGGCCATTATTAGTAAGTTCTTCCTAACGAGGCGGAAAAAGCCCACTAACGGAGGCTAGCAAAAATCCAGTCGCGTCTCCTTGGAAATGGAGTGTACGAGTGGGAACTTGACCTTTCTAAGTTGAACAAAGATAGTTTTTGGGAAATAATACCTTCTTGGATTCGCACCCTGGTTACGGGAGACTGGAGTTTACCTGGCACTGACCCGGTGCTCTACCTACAAAATGGCAGCCGGCTATCAGGAACCTACGCCGCCAGGGCTATTCTAGACAAGTATAAAATCTTTCCTTCTGGTGTATAGGGTATATATAATCTCTGGATGAGAAAGTGTAAGATATATATGCGCGTTGTTTTTGTAGTTAGCCTCATGTATTTGGGAGACTGTTATGATATGGAGTTTGGTACTCTATACGTTCAGGAAATAACAACTAAAAAAACATAACATACTACCTTGGTCTCGTACCATAGTTTCGACGCTACTGGAAGGCATAGGCCATCGTACACTACCCTAAGATCGAGCTGGTATCGTCACTACCCATAGTTGAAGATCATGTTCTGTGACTATTCCGGGCCTTTAGCAAGAACAAGATTGCGAGAGTAATTTCTTGGCGCAACTACACCCCCAACTGTTCCCCCCTTATCCGGAGCTGAACACCATCAGGGGGCGTTTAAATTCGTAACTAAATAACAACAAGTTTACGTGACTTATAACGCATGCTACAAACTGCAAAAACCCTTCCTGGGGGGTGGAAGAAAGATGTCAGCACGTCGGCAGTTACAAGATTCGCTTTCGTATATCTTTGGTAAAAATGTCGATCTCGGTCCCGGGACACTGGGTCGTTCGTTTGACCTGCAGTAAGCATGCGTGCATATGGCCCCTGTCCACCTTTTATGGTCCATGGCTATAGCTCCTCTCGATCTGTCTGTCTGCGCTTCTACGCTCACATCGTGTTGGCCATATAGCATGACTGGAACCCTAGGTACACGGTCAACGTCGTATCGCTTACTTCCCCGCACGTAGACCCTCCTACAGGAGGCTTCACCTACTGCCGGTATATTTACACCGGCAAAAGGCACTTTGTTAACATTATGAGGTTCAACAAGGGGAGAAAAGAGCATTGAGGGCACGATAATCAATAGAGGAACCAAGGCGGGCGTCCAAATATTTTGGCGAGGTTCAGCGTAATATAACCCTAAGCAAGGCTATGCATGCTACAAAGTGCCGGTTTAGCCCGTGATGCACCTGGGCGGTCGTCTCGTTAGCGTCTTGATTGTGAACGATCAGGCACGACTCTTCGGCTTTACTAAAACACTCGATAATGAGCTAGAAGTTTGGTTATCGTGAAATACCCTCTAGATCTCCCCGTTATTGCGTTCTAATGTCTATTTCTTATAACCTTGGGATCGTTCTGGTAGGGATAGCCATGCCATATCGACCCAATGTCTCATCGCGTGTCTCATTACAGGCGTCAAAAAAAAGGTAAATCATTCATTCGCGCGCCCCCTCTGAAGCCTGTCATTCGGCTGTCCCATTCGTCTTGTTGTTCAACTTCTCGTACCCCTCTGCGCCAAGGTCCCTCTCGAACACGGGGCGTGGTAGTTCGATCGCATCCGTTGTGCGACCGTACGTGATGCCGCCGAGGCGGCTCATGGGGCGGAGGATCTCGGGCGCGATGGCGTTACGCTCCGTGTTGATGGCGTCCTCGCGGACCCAGAAGCGGAAGCCCTCGAGCAGGACCATGCACCCGGATTTCTTGCCGGGGTTGGCGCGGCTCTCGAACTCACGGATGCTGTCGACCCTGCACTCAACGCTGAAGACGGCCTCACGGACGCGCGGGGTGCGTACAGTCTCGCAGTCGTAGACGGGCGTCAGGCCGCTGATGGTCCATTCAGAGCAGCCGGTCGGCGCGTCGATACTCGTCGCGTTGGCGGCCTCGGTGAAGTGTTCGCTGATGATGTTGACGGTGCACTCACAGTTAGCGACGAGGTGGCGCAGCGTGTCCTTGGGCTTCGAGAGCGGCGACGATACACCCAGCGCGAAAATAGGCGGATCGGTGGACACCACGTTAAAGTAGGAGAAAGGCGCCAGGTTGAAGGTCTCCTCGCCGCCGTCTCCATCCCCCTCCTTCTTCCCCGAGCGCGTTGATACGAACCCGATGGGCCGCGGTGTGATACCAGAGATCAAAAGCTTGTAGTTGAAGACGGCTGGCCGGCCGGGTTCGTACGGGTCGATGGCGACGTGCTTCTTGGACGGGGTAGGGCTGGTATCAAGGTGACTGGCACCCCCGCCGAACGCCCAGTTGGGATCGGCCGTCTTGGTATGCCGGAAGCTAGCCGACGTGTCCCAGTCGGGCCGGGAGGCCTCCACTGTCTTGAAATCCGGATGGCGGGACATTTTGGCGGTAGCAGCGGCAGTAGTGGTGGTGATGGCGCGACGAGGGGACGAGGGGGCGCCGGCGAAGAATGGAATGGCAGGGCGAGCAGGCTTTATATTTGCCGTGAATGAAGGCCGGTAGTAACCGGAGAGCTCCATCGCAGAAACTAGATGTTGGTGAGTGTCGGCCCTATAGGGCGGGGTAGATCTGATAGGTACCCTGCCAGCAGCTTTAATCAACCCCATTCCGGCTGCTGGCTGCTGCTGGCTGTCCTTGCACCTCTCTAGATCGATCTCTAGAGTAGTATGTATCAATTAAATGCTACCTATTGACTGTTGTTTCGATTTTGTTTAGGCTTGATAGCATAAAAGTATTGAGTAGTATTGGCTATCTAGAAAGTTCCTGGGGCGGCGAATAATGACAATACAACCGTCTCCAACATCATTCATCACATAGACTAAAAGATGCACAGATCAATTCCAATCTATCTCAGTGCCTAGATAATCTACACCCCATTTAATCGACATAGACTACCCAGGTAGATTAGGTTAATAGGTTGATAGTAAACGAAAACGTTTGGGGATTTGACCCGAGAAATTACGGGGACTCGAATGCCTAGAGCTAGTGCTGTCTTCAGTTGGTCTATACTAACTAGACTACCTAGAGGCTAGAGGCTAGAGGCTATCTAGGATAATACGATGCTCGATTGCCACACCTCAATATTTATGTGCCGGCTGTTTCTCCAGCATCTTCGCTGCTCTCAACATCCGACGGTTTCCAATCAACAAATCGACTTATACACTCAATTGCCGAGCGACTCTTCTTCCACTGTTCCACAAATAATTCCTTCAACTTCTTCTCGCCGACGTCGGCCCATCTCCTTGCATCCCACATCGTATATCCCCATCGCTTCGGTTGTGTAGGCGCAGCCCCTCCGTAGAAGTTAGTATACCTCCCACCCCACAAGACAACCCACGCCAGAGGTGGCCCGTTTGGTGGCAACAAGTCGCCGGCAAAACTCATTCGGTGGCCCTGGTGCTCGGCCTCGTCCCTAGCGCTAGGGGCGTTGGGGGACCAGTAGCGCCTCGTCGATTGGCTTGTGTGACCAATGCTTTTTGCTAGGCTAACGCCGTGAAGAAGAGGGTTTATGATATATCGCTCCATTGCAACAACTAGATCCTGAACATCGTCCAAAGCTAGGAACCGCGTTATCAACTTTAATCCTCGAGAGACCATGCCATCCACATATTCTATCCCGAAAGGAAAATAAAAAAGAATTAGCTGGTTAATCGCAATGTCAAACCGCTCGTCACGAATGGGGTGCTAATGCTTACCGTCGCGAGATTTGTACAAATCATAGACACCATCGAAAGTAAATACATCACAACCAAGTTTCCGCTTAATGGCTTGGGTGTCGATGTCGTCTCGGACCTCGTCGAAAATGTCTCCCCATTGCTGTCGAAGAAAATTATCAACACATCCAATAGCCTCGTTTTCCCAGGGATCGAATAGGCCAAAGAAGATCTCATTGATATCATGATACTCGAAACCTCCACCACGGTAGCCCATATGCTGACCGAAAAGATGATGGTAGGTTTCGTGACGGTAGAGAGCTCGGAAAGTGCGTATCTCTTCGCTACGGCTTAATTCGATGTCGTGAACGTGAGCCGCGGATGGTACGTCTCCCCGAAGATTCTCGAGGCCACAGAAGACCAACCGGCGGGCCAGGGGGCGGGTAACGGATATGTGGAAAGCCGCCATCCACCGCACACGGCTAGGGGGCAGTGACCTTGCGCCTGGATAAGAATTCGGAGCTGCCAACCAGAGTTGGTATGACCCCAGAAAATCGGTAATCGTATTATTGAACTGTGCCCATCCCAAATCAATCGGTCGTGACCTTACGTTGGCGTATGCGTCGACATAGAAGCCATCGAACTCGCGGTCTAGGCAAGTGGAAAGTATCTCGTGGCGAGCGTATAGATATTGGGTGTGCATTGTGGGGGAGGCGTGGATAATTGAGCAGAGTGTTTCTAGGTCTGGCATGCTCGACAAGATCTGGATTCTTAACTCGGCAGGTAGCTTTTCAAGCCTTGATTCAGAGGCCACCTTTGGCGCCACACTTATCTTGCCTGGAGAAGAAAGTTGGCCTTCCATCTTGGGCGTAAAAGAATATTCTTTACGTGTCCAGCATTTCCTCGACAAGATGTTGCTAGTGAAGCTGTCATGGCTAGCACAACTATCATCGCTGTCGTAGCTAGTTTGGGGTTTCTCGAATACAGGATCAAAATTAGCTTTGAGATATTCATAGCGGTTGTATCTTATAACGCTGCCATCGCTAGAGTAGCCATCTTCGATTTGGCTCGAAGCATCAGGGACCGTCGGTAGAGGAACGGCGAATTCATCATGGCTGGTCGAAGTCGTTCCTATTGTATCAATGCCACTGTTGTTGCTATCCCAGTTGGTACCTTTGTTGCTAGTAGTATTCTGAGTCGTTGCGGTAGCGGTACTTTCACTGTTAAAGGCAACGTCGAAATCGTCATCGGAGGGAACAACTTCTGATACCGATATATTTTTCTCAATATCATGGTCACTTCTTGTACCAGTTTGCCTTGTCCAGACGCTATTGTCGTCAATATCTAATTGATCATCATGGTGGGTGCTGGAGGATGCGATTGTTGATGTGGATGTTGCGTTTTGATCATATTTTCCGTTGATGGGATTGTTTCGAGGCGCGTCGAGGATATTTTCATCAGAGTCGCCGCTAGGATGCAGCGATTTCAACACAACCGTCTTTCCGCTGCCTGCACTAATGCTGGGAATGTCGGCCATATTGTTTTCGTCACAGTTAAAACTAAAGGGAAGCAGATTCAATAAGATAGTATTCTCTTCAGCATCAACAATGCAGTGGTATGAAGGGAAAGGAACGTCGTGGGTAAGGTAGGAGGGGATGAAGCAAGTGGAGAAAAGAGTGTAGAAACTGCAATGTATACCTACCTACCTTAGGTACTTAAGTACCTTCCCAGGTTGGGTCCAAATAATGTTTGTTTGTGAAAATCAGTGCGAATATCAGGTGGTAGGAGCTGAACATTCAGACTTTAATTTAAATGGAGCTAAGGTCCTGACTGTACCTTATATACCGAGGTGGTGTAAGGTTTTACAACCGGTTTTTGGACTTTACTTCATGTGTGTAGCCAGCCAATGCAACTAGGTTTGAATACATTTGCCCATTGTCAATGCTCCCATTATGAATTGAATTGATTGATATTCACATGACTTAGCTTGAAAGGCGAGAAGCTGTTTCCTAATCTCATTCAACCCAATTTAAGCATTAATTTGTTGTATTATCCATCTTCAACCACCTCCCTAAATGGTATGGGTGAGCCCGCACAAACACATCTCCGCGATTAAGAATGCCATAAAAGGTGGTTGAGTGAATATCAATGGGAGGTATCTATTCACTGTAGAGATATAACAATATGATTTAGGGACGATTCCTCAATAGTTCCTACAAAGGCAACCTGTGAAGGGGTGTCGAGTAATATGTCAATCTATTCCGATCTGTCTCTACGGCAGCTCCCTGAGTGTATCTTCAAGATATCCAATATATCGTTGCCAGTGCTGTTCTGGAATTTACCCTCTCCTCTCCTATGACCAAACTTATGGAATATACAAGCAATTCTTTTACTGCCAAACTTTGTAGTAATGCCTCATGAAAACCAACCATCCCGCCTAAACCTCGCGCTGGAGATTGGCCTCTAACCGGCACCTCGGAATCATAGTATCCCACGTATTTTTGACAACAATTCATATCTAAGCGGGCTGGAAGGTCAAACGGATGGACAGTTGTTGTTAGGGATTACATCAGCTAACCGCGAATCTTTGCTACCAAAGGAACCACAAATTACCTTACAGCATGCCGAAAACACAGAAAAAGACTCAAAAGCGCCCTTATAAACGCCCGAGATAAAAGACCGTGTAGTGCCAGGCAAGTTGTCTCTAAAATAGAAAGCTTTGCCGGCGAAGCTCCATTATAATACGCTGTAAATTAAGGTGTTCGCACTTTGATTTAAATATGTTAAAAGTATTTTGTACCATATTAAAGGTACTTATTTAGGATTTACATATTTTCAACACCTAAATACTAGGGGGAGACCCTTTGGGAGTTCTTTTTCGCTTCCGGCGTGTTATATAAGCCTGGTTAGTTATAGTGGCCGTTAGTAACTATGTTTACTATTGCAGTACGCAAGCTACACAGTCTAAATATGTTCAAATATGTTATGGTTAATGCTTTAAATAGGCTTTAACTAATCAAATCTTTGCAGAGTCTGTATAAACTAATAAAATTGTTATAAAAAGATTTAAAGTTTTAAAGGCTACCGTTAGAACTTCTCAAGCCTTACTTTTCCTCACACTTAATTGTTGTTGCTAATACGTGTTCGGGAAAGGTAAAGCTTTCCAATTAAAACCCGTAATTTCTCCAAAAGAACTGTAGGGACCACCTAGGTTAGACTTATTGCCTCTGCGTCAGCCACAGTCTTAGACAGACGTTACTTAGTTTTATGGTCACTAGTGGTCTGTGCGCGGGGTACCAGGTACCTATTGTTACCCTAGGTACCATGGTTGCTGTTCAGTAAAACGAACCTAGTTAGGTAGCTGCGATAAGTAAGAAAGGGTTGGTACATACAAATATGTAGGGGGAGGAAATGTGGCAATGGCCTCCTATACCTTAAGTACTTAGGTACTTTTATTAATGCCTGATACTGCTTGAATCTTACACAGGGTTGGCAATTAGTATTACTAAAACACGATTTTAGTACCTTGTAGTACTAGTGTAGTACTTAAAATAACTTTTAAACAAAAATAGCTATAAATAAACAAAATACACCATTTTAAAGCCCGTTTTAAAAGGAATCTAATAATATAACTTTTATTAGTTAAAAGTGGGTCTTTAATTAGTAATTGCTAATTAGTACTAAAAGTAGTAAATTAGTATTAAAAAAATACTACAAAAGTACTACAAGCAATTATATATTCCAAACCCACTTTTAATTAATAAAAGTAATACTATTAAATTCCTTGTAAAAAGGGCTTTAAAATGGTCTATTTTATTTATTTATATTTAATTTCCTTATAAAGTTATTTAAAAATCTTTAAAATGAAAAAATACTAGTAGTAACTAATTTGCCAACCCTGATCTTACAACATTTACGCCAGTCTTACAAGCGTGTTTGTATCAATGGTGTGGCTTTATAACTTGCCTGACTATAAGTAAGTACTAAGTAGCTACGTCGGCCACCTAAGTAATAAAAGTTGTACTTGAAGGCTTTCATTGTAATATCGCCATACGCTGTGTGACAGCATCGCTGTTAACACCTTTATCAATTGTAATATACAAATACTCAACATACTTCTACCTATATCTTGCAAGACCTTTTTTATTATGTCTCACCACGAGGCCAAATTTAAAACCTGCGATAGTGTCGAGCTTCACGCGCGGGTTTATCCCGCCACGCAGCCGGGCCCTGGGGTAGTGATGTGTCCGGGTGTAAGTCACCTTCACTACTTTTCGCCTACGTTCGTACATTTATTAGCCATCACCAATTCCCAAGGCATGGCATGCGATGATGGAGCCGGGCATATATTATGGCAAATTTATTGACTTGATGCATCCACTTCTGTCGCCTAGTCGCACATGTGTTTTCTTTTTCTACAGGAAACCTATTCATCTTGATTCGAGACTCGTGAGCGACTAGCGATTAGCAATGCTCATGTAAAACCATAGACACCTATTCCTTTCGTTAAGACATGGGGATTTACTTTTCATTTTCCAATTCTACTCCTAAACGTGCCCACCGCGCAACGGCAAAGATCCCATCCTAACATTCTTAGTTCAAATGCGTGCTTACCATGCTGAACCTCCCCAATTTTGCCGCCGCCCTCCAAAAACACGGCTTCACTGTGGTGCTCTACGATCCGCGTAACACCGGATTTAGTGGCGGCCAACCTCGCGACGAGATTGACCCCCCTCAAGCCGTTAGTGATATATCTGACGCCCTGACCTATCTCCTAGGCCTCCCCTTTGTCGACTCGGCCCAAGTTGGCTTATTTGGCATTTCCTTCGGCGGCACAGTTGCCTTGAGCGCCTCAGCGCTGGATCCTAGGATATCCTTTACCATTGCAGCAGCACCAGTCACCGACCTTGACTTCATCTCCTCGGCCCAGCGTGCACGTGTACTCCAGAAGTGCGTGCAGGATCGAGAATCTCAAGTACTCGGAAACGAGGCGTTCACTATCCCTCTGGTCAATGACAAGGGCGAGAATGCGGCGGGGTTCGGACATGGATATAACGCAGAGCTGTACCGGAGGTTGCTTCGGGAAGGACGACGAATCGCTCCGGGTCATGTTAACCGTATTACGATGATGACGTACTACAAGGTGTCGATGTGGACGCCCTGGCCGCTGTGGAACTCCATCGGCATTCTCAACGTCAAAGCGAGCGCTAATAAGGGGCACACGATAGGGGTTTTGTTCATTGTCCCAGAAAAGGACGAGGTGAGTTACCCGGAAAAACAGAGACATTACTATGGCGAGATGGGAGGTGGAAAATGCAGGAAGAGGAAGATGGAGGTGAAGGGTGCGAGTCATGAAAATGTTCTAGGAGAGGAGTATCTCGATAACATAGTCAAGGGTATTCTTGAGTTCTTGAAGGACTTGCAAGATGGATCTTTATGAGTCAAGCAGAGAGGCACATGGTATCTGTAATAGATCTCTCAACTTGGGAACACCAAACGTACACAGCAAAACCTCGGTAACTGGCCGGCTTCAACTAGTGGCCTCTGTCACCAACACCCTAACTCCTTTACTCCCCTTTCTAACATCTGGAGCAATAAGGTCTCTCAAAATTCTAACATCCTCATAACTTGTCTCCCACAGCTCCCACTCGAACCTCCTCATCAGATAAGCCAATCCCATGGTAATCTCAGCATATGCCAAGTTTATACCGAGGCAATTTCGAGTGCCCTTGCCAAACGACGTCTGATAGTGCTTCAGTAGTTTTGAATCATACGGCGCGGGCGCGCGGGCGTCGTCCAACCACCGCTCTGGTATGAAAGAGAATGAAGAAGGATAAATGCCAGGGTGGTGGTGCATGTGCCATGTGTCGAGGGCGATCCTCGTTCCGGGTGGGAGAGTGTAGTCACCATATTTGACGGGAGTTTTAGAGATTCGAGGAGAGCGTGCAATCTGCCCGCAGGCAAGCCGGATTGCTGCATCTGTGTCAACTCTGTACGTTTACCAACTTCAAAGGAGTCATAGTACTGGGATCGAGTTTAGGGGAGATTGGAATGGGACGAACCTTCCTCGACGCAAGCCATGAGGTACGGCGACTTTTCCAAATTTCCATTCAGAGAGACGGGTACGTTAGAGTCAGGAATGGTACGCATAAGCTCCTGTTTCAACTTCAGATAGATTTCTCGGTCACTAATGATGTGGAAAGCTGCAACGACTAGAGTCCACTGTGAGCTGGCAATTCCAGCCCCGACTATGCCAGACGCTTGATCTTGCAATACATCTATCGATAGCTCGTTAGAAGGCAAGTCGGATCCCAGAATCCAGTGTATAATTGTTGTATCCGCCAAATCCCGATGGTGGGAGTGTTTCCCGGCCGCGACTTCTTCTTGCGCGTTGCGGATCAGACGTCGCAAATAGTCTTTGAATTCGAGCACAACCGACATAGACGGCTGTAAGATGCAAGCAAGAGATTCTGGTATACTGGTCACGAATCTTGCCAGCCAGGGAAACTGAGAAAAGGGATGTGCGATATTCTTAAACCCCTGGACGGCCGCAATGAAGGGAGATTCAAAATTCGGATCCGCGAGATAATCGAAATCCTTGCCAAAGGCAAACGTAGTCGTCACGTCAGCAATGTAACTCGTAAACATGTAGTTCAAAGTGACTGGTCTGCCTTGAACCATGAAATCACTGGATAATCGATCACACATCCTGTCAACCTTTGACTGAATCCGCGACGAGAACTTTAGGATTTTGCTTCTGGCGAAAAAGGGGTCCTGCGCAGCACGTCGCATCTTATGTATCTGGTGCTCAGGGGTTGAGAAAAGAGTGGACGGGGAGCCAAACCGCCATTTCAAGTAGCTAGGCTTGTCATGGCAGTCTCTGTTATTGTATATCTTGGAATAGAACTCCGGGTCATCGATATGAACTTCATTAGGATTGATTCGGACGATTGGGCCATAAATTCTATGCAGTTCTGTAATATGAAAAGTAAACTGGCCTCCTATCCCACGATGAATAAGTTCAAAGTAGGTTTCGTACCAACCCGTGACAGCTCCAAGCCAGGGGCCCGGGATTTTGGAGAGTGGATGAAAGAATAGTCGGTATATTCCTAATCCCGTGAAGTACAAAAGGAGAATTGTCATGATTACCAGAGCTATCATCATTGTATTATGGTTTGAAAATGAGTTGCTATACAAGCGTGAGAACCGAGGGATTGAGATATAGCTTACTAGATATCTTGAAAATTTTTTTGTTGTTCGGATTCAGTAGGGGATTTTTTATTGCTTCAAACTAAGCTGGATAAGGAAGTACCACCCTACTCTGCTCAGGGTAATATTAAAGACACTCTACGGTGCGGCTGTAGTACTTTTTTAAAAAAAAAAAAAAAAAAAAAGAAACCCCTCTTATGCAAGCGGAGCTTCTTGCTGATTTTCCTCCGCACAAAGATCTTTAAATAGTAGCAAGGCTGCACAACTGCATGCATTACATAGGATTTGAGGGGTGATAGGTACGTAGTGTGATACCCGCATGGAATGGCGGGTCTTTAGGGATCAGACAGACCAGTCTCGCGTTGGGAGCAGACTTATGTTAATACTAAATCGCCGAAGACTGCATAAGAAGTTGCCCAGCTTTACCCTCTATCATCAACCTAGTGTGTCAAAAGTTGCCTCCCCTCACTTAGAAAAACCCAAGTGTTGAACCTCGCTATGACGCACAAGCTAGATCAAATTTATGAGAACGCCATCACATCCGGGCTACTCCCCGGCGTCTCAGTGATCGTTGGAGATTATGACGGTAAGTTCTTAAGCCATTCCTAGCCAGCAAAGGGATTCTGAAAGCCTCTCTCAAAAGCTACAATGGCCTTGATACTTAAAAGTACGCTACTCAACGACCACGGCTAACATGCGCAAAAGGAAACGTTCTCTACTCCAAGTTCTGTGGGAAATCCAGTCTGAGAGAGGGCAATGATTCCTCATTCAGGGCTGACACGATATGCGCTATTGCTTCGATGACTAAGCTCATGACGGCAGTGTCTGTTCTACAGTGTGTTGAGGATGGAGTCTTAAATTTAGACCAAGATATAAGGCACTTGATTCCTGGGATGGGCAAGTACGGTATTATCACAAGCTTTGAGGACGGGAACGCCAAGCTTGAGCAAAATTCAGTGTCCGTTACTCTAAGGATGCTGTTGTCTCATACTTCTGGCCAGGAATATGACTGGATGAACCCTTTGCTCCTGCAATGGCGCGCTTCACGAAACGAAGAGCCATTCTCTGGCCCTACTGTCGACCATAAATGTTCAATACCACTTGTGTTCACTCCGGGTGAAGGTTTTGCGTATGGAGCAGGATATGACTGGGCAGGGAAGGCTATTGAAGTCGCTACGAAGAGCACCCTTGGAGATTTCATGCGTGCACGTATTTGGGCCCCCTTGGGAATTGAAAAGGATGCTAGCTTTTTCCCTCACGCTGAAGGCAGCATGAGAGACAGGATCGCCGAATTTAGTACTCTCGATGACAAGGGTGAGCCTCCCGCTGTCGACTTTTCGTCGTATGATATGATGAATGGCGCAACCGACTGTTTCGGTGGGGGCGGCCTCTACATCTCACCCGAGGCGTATTATACGTTTGTCTCCGCACTTTTCCGTCGAGACACTAATCTACTAAAGCCGTCATCGTATGACGAGCTTTTCCGCCCCCAGTTAGACGAGAGATGCGAGCAGGCACTGAACGACTATTTTTACCGTTCCCAGGCGCACACAAATTTCCTAGCTTTGGGGATACCGAAATCGGTGCGAAAGACATGGAGCTTTGCTGGACTAGTGGCCCGGGGGCCACAAGAAGGACGATTTGGACGCGGCACGATTCTCTGGTCTGGTGTCCCAAATGTAGAATGGTACATGGACTACAAAGCGGGCATTTGTGTAGTTACAATGTGCCAGGTACTTCCACCCATGCATCCCGGAATCCTCCATCTGCACGAAGAGTTTCAGAGAGCCGTTTTGGCTGAGTTTAGAAGTACTTGATTGCCTTTCTGTGAAAGGTACATGGTTAAGAATCTATGTTTCACTGAGGATTTTGAGAGTCTCTAGTCTTTACTTCACAGAATAATAACTTGTTTCAGGGCCTCAGTTTCTCCGATATTCGAGTTTACCTTATCATTTCATGACTTGAATTGTTATGGGCTACCATAACCGATATAAGCTTGGCGAGTTATGTAGTCTCATCATCTTTAGTCCATAACTGCTTGATACTATGAAAAGAGGTCGAATATATAAGAAGTTATATACGGAGCTATAGGCGTTTATCACATTATTACTTACAGGAAGAAGGCGAGGGGAGAAAGCGCTAATTAGTGGCATGATTATAAAAGTCCTGGCACTATTCTATCTTTTTCTTCAAAATCTGACCGCTACGTTGTAGGACTTTCATTAAGTGGAAATACCAAACCTAGAGTCATCAGTGGGCTTCTAATTAACCAGTAAGCCCCTGATCATTGCGACCTCGGTCGGATGGCGGAGGTGCGTTCTGTGGCGGGAATAAATCACTGGTACGGCACAGTTGTATACGCGTTGGCCGAGTATAGTATGTAGATTGAAGATAAGCACACACACATCAAGCCGTCTACAGTGGTTTTAACACTTGGCAATCCTTGGGATTATCTTTCCTGCAACAGCCATTGCCCGAAGAAAGCACACTAGTAAGCCACCTTAGTTTCAGGGCCAAAGACACAGGGTGCGTTTTGGCTCTTATTGTTACACAAGCAGTCCTACTACTATGTAGTAGTACATGAGGTGTTGCAGCAAAAAAGCTACGCCATTAATGCCTTGTCATTAGCAATTACGGTGTATTGTTGCCTACTCGCACCAAGACATGAGGTATTACACCGCGTATGGTCTCACATACATATGTATTCTCAGCGCCGAGAAAACTGTCAGCTAGTCACTTTTCAGAGGAGGCAGCAATGTCTCGGGATATGCAGTTGGTTTGCCTGCTGAATTAATGATTTTTACAAGTTGCGGTGAGGAAGATATTATGAATTGAATATAATACTTACTTATAATATAGAAAGAAAAATAAAGTAGAATATTAGACTCGAATGGCATATCGATTCCAATATTGAGACCTTGATTTTGGTCTTCCGTATGCTTGTAAACACCGTAGTGAATTAGAAATACATGGTCTTCGATATAGATGTCGTAGTCAACACTAAGCAAATTAAATTCATATTAGTGTTAATACCAATTTATTATTTTATTTTTTATTTCTTTTAAAAAAGTTTAAAATCAAAATTAAAGTTTTTCAAGTAATATTATATATGTTTTAGCTACCTATTCAATATTTGGCCGACTATAAAACCGTGAGGTTGCGTCGACCCCACTCCAATGTCTACCGTTGTCGACCCAACAGCAATACAACGGTATGCTGAATAGTAGTTGAAGGATTGGGCGATGCGCCGCAATGTATAGTAGCGCGCCGGTACAGCTCGTCACTCCTTCTAGATTAGGTAGTTTCACCCTGGTCCGCGGCCCGAACCGCGCCTCATCCCAAGGCAAGAATTGGCGCCTCTTACATGCGTATGCATACTCAAAAGTTCTCATTCGTGATTATCATTGGAGAGATGCTTGCCCCATCCTTCCTTGTGGACAGGGTTTAAGTAAATTGACCCGGTCATCGACTATTTGAATAGAAGAGCATTCCGTTCTAGTTCCCATTATCAACTGTACACTATTAGCGCGAACATCCTTGGTATCTCTCTCTTATACATATCATATTGTTAGGTGCAATCATGGCGGCGCCTGATAGAGGCCCAGTGGTTATCGGCATCTCGGTGATGTTCGAGACCCTTGCTTTCATAGTTGTGGCTCTTCGATTGTGGACCCTGCACCTTTTGAAGCGCAGGCTTTTGGTGCACGATATGCTACTTCTTACTGCATTTGTAAGTTTTTTCTTTCTTGTAGTGTCCACCTCTTCCGCTAACTCTAGACTCAGGTACTCACAACGGCTCTCGTTGCGCTCGTTATCTGCACAGTCAAGTATGGCGGAATGGGAAAGCATGCAGTTGATCTCGCTACCGAGCCCGAGAAGCTGTTGTTATTTGGGAAAGTATGAGGTTTCTCCTAGCTCCCTTATCAGGCACCGAGTCTTGTGTAAAGCCATGGGATTGATACTCATATCTTTGATATCGCCCTCTTTCACTCCCATTTATACTCGCCAGATTATCATATTTCTCTCTCCTAGTGAGTTGTTTGGTTAATTGATTACCATTAGTTGCTCCTGGCCGACACTCTAACTTGGGTTGTCGCCATGACCTTTGCTCGCCTCTCTATTCTGAGTCTTTATGTCCATATTTTCTCCCTCCATACTCGGTTCCGTGTAGGATGCTATATTCTCATAGCAGCCACTACTCTTTGGGGAATCGCCGTATTCATACTTCTCGCGTTGGACTGTCACCCTTTCGCTTTCAACTGGGACAAGACAATTCCTGGAGGCTACTGCGTTAATATCAAAGCATCATATCTGTCTGCACACGTGGCCAATCTCACCGTTGACTCGAGCATCGCCTTTTTGCCTGCACCGGTGCTCTGGGGCCTCCAGATGCCTCTGAGGAAAAAAATTGCCATCACTGTCTTATTCGCTCTTGGAGCAACGTATGTCTAATACCAGGTCTGGCGGGTTGGGACTCGGCTAAGCTCTGAAACAGAATCTGCATTTTCTCGCTCGTGCGAATCGCCCTCTACCGTCTGGTGCTCGGCTATGACAGCATTGACTTTACCTGGACCGCGCCGACACCCATCATCTTTACGGTAGGTGAGCCGTCTTTAGGTTGCATCATCGCCTGCCTACCCCTACTACGCCCGGTTACTGAAAAGTTGTCTTCTATGTCGGTCGTGTCCTGGATCAAATTATGGAGCACAGGCACTACTCGAGCCACCAAGAATACAAACAGTCTTTCGTTAAAGCCGGAAAATATTGACCACGACATACACGCAACGGCGGTCGCTGTAAATCCAAAAAATGGCCATTGGCAGAGGTTAAGCGAGGATCAAACGGCTATCATGGTTAACGTTGAGTTTGACCGAAGTGATTATGAGATGAAACACCTGACGCGATAGGCGGTTCCAAGGAGAACGCTATCCCGAGGTTTAGCTCCGGAGCGATAACTTACTCAAGTAGTCACTGATAAATCGCTGTCAAGGAGAAACGCAGGGGTAAGGGCTCATTGATATTGTCGGCTTCGGAGCTTGTACGAATTACTTATGTAGGAGAGTTTAGGTCCTTATATAACTATAAAAACATTTCAACATAACGTCCCCATGGCCATGGAAGACTAGCGGATATCTCCAATATTATCAAAATGATGCAGTGCGCAGGGCGAGCCGTATGACTAGTTTGGGATAAGACATTTTGTTTAACAGCGCGTAGCTAGATTCAGAGGAGCGGCGAAGCCAAAATGTCTAATTTCAATTAACAGATATAGGGTGGTCTACAGCACTCACTACCTAGGACACACACACACGGCAGGGTATATAGAACTTGTATTAGGGGAAGCGTGAGCGTTTTCGGCTAGCTTTCGGTCCATGGCCAATGCTAAGCAGAGTTGCTATCTAGTAGCTTCGAATTCAGGATGGAAGGGCCTAGAAAGCTAGATTACAACTGCCCCAAGCTAAATAATAAAGCAAGTGTAAAGAAACGCAAGTTATTGTAGTGTAGTAGAAAGGCAGGCCGATTTAGCAATGTATTTGAGTCAGGTATGACTCCGATCATGGTGGTGTTTAGTAAAACGTTGTCTCCGTATGACTGACCCAGGCTTTTGGGGGGAGTTTTGGGGGCCATGAGAACAACCCCGCTCAGCGGAGCTTGTCACATAATGCTCCATTACTCCTACAACATTGCCATCCTCGTTGTAAACCCAACAGGACTAATCCCATAGCTTTCTCGTGAGACAGCCCCACATTGTTAATGCTAATAGGTCCAAATTCGAACCCTGCTAGTATCAGGTGGATTTTGTACCTACGTGATGATAGCGATATTACCTACAACTTACAAGTGTCTGATGTGTGTTGTTGCAGACGACTGAGACCGACTGCAACTGCAACGTATTTTTAGGTTCCGTAGATGAGACACTTCATCGACCTGGCACAGCATCCCATCTTCCTGCCCTAGTTTCGGCTATCTACTGGCTGATGTGGAGTGCCCAGGTAATTTCCGGTCTCCTTCTTGAAGCCATGTACCTACCTACAACAGACCAACCTTAGAAATCTAGGACGCCGCCAAGTCCTTTTATTTCACTATGTAGCATCAATACCTGCATTTATTAACATTCATTCTGCGCCGTTGTTTTATAAAAGAATAAGCTGTAAGCCACTGCGTGTGAATTCTCGTAACATTACCGAGGTCAACGACTGGTGCAGTTAAGATACATGAGACCGCAATTTTGAGGTAATTTGTCGAACAATTTAGATGATATGTGGGCTCGCTCGTAGCCTTGTGTCATCCGGATTCCCCGGGCTGCAGTGATCTTTCTTGCTAACATTATACAGGATTGAGGGAGATCTGCATACTTTAGATTACCGCGCAATGAAGCCTAGAGCGTGTAAACATACAGCTGACTCGCGCTATGGTAAGCTGCAGTAGTCATATAAGCCGAGGGCCGTCCTCTGTATTCTTTGCGATTTAAGCATCACATGAGACTTCACAGTCTTATCACGTCGTCATCATTAATACAGAATGGCCAGCTTTTCAAGATTCTTGGCACTCTTCATTCACTACATGATATATGCCGCCGCATATCCCTCAGGACACACCCATGAGGGGTGTAGGAACATACCTGGCGACCCTAACTGGCCAAGCGCATACGAATGGAGCTGCTTGAACAAGACGATAGGTGGCCGTCTAATACGCACGGTCCCGATCGGCTCTGTCTGTCATGACCCAAACTACGATGAGGAGGCATGTGAAGCACTTAAAGCGACGTGGGCATTCACGAAGACATTGTCAGTCATTACATCATGAGGTAAATCATGAAATGTCTGTGATATTTTACTTACAGGAAAACAGTGAAGGAAGCCCAACAGATGTCGTCGTTCCCTATTTCCAAAACCATTCCTGTGACCCATTCGGCGGCAAAGAAACGCCCTGTCTCATCGGTAACAATGCGGCTTACTCCATTAACGTGACCAAAGTTAGTGACATACAGGCTGGCATCGCTTTTGCGCGTAGCAAAAATATTCGCTTAAGTATTAAAAATACAGGTCACGAGTAAGCTATTATTGAGCTTTCACTTCTATCCGTAATTCAATCTAATACATTAAATATAGCCTCCTTGGGAAATCTACCGGCAAAGGTGCATTATCGCTCTGGATGCACAATCTGAATGACTACGAATTCATCGAGACATACCAGGGGCCAGGTAAATACACTGGCCCGGCTGTTCGAGTCGCATCAGGCGTAATCTTTGAAGACATTCTGAGTGTAGCCAAGGAACACAAACTTCGCATTCTCTCTGGAACCTGCCCAACTGTTAGCCTGGCCGGCGGTTTTACAGCTGGAGGCGGCCACGGAATCCTCACGCCACAGTACGGGCTGGCCGCCGATAACGTATTGGAGTGGGAGGTCGTCACCGCGACTGGCTTACATCTCGTGGCAACGCCTTTTAAAAACCCGAAATTGTACTGGGCGCTGAGTGGTGGCGGTGCCGGGACGTTCGGCGTCGTGGTGTCCGTGACAATCCGAGTATATCCCGACGGCCCCATGGGCGGTGCCAGCACATACCTAGACGTCGGCCTGGCTGGTGGCGAAGATAACTTCTGGGACGCTGTTACAGCCTTCCAATCTAATCTCGGCAGTGTGGTCGACACCGGCACATTTGTAGCATACGCACTAACATCGACAGCACTGAATATTTACGGTATTGCGGTCCCAGACGCCAATCTTACTACAGTAAACCAGGCTTTAGCGCCAGTTCAAACAGCATTAGAAGCAAATGGCACCCCGTTAACATTCGCAACATCTACGCATGACAGCTACCTCGATTACTACGATAGCTACTTTGCCGAAGTTTTTACCGTGACTCCGGAGGCCCAGATCACCGGAGGTCGCATGATTCCACGCAAACTGTTAGAGAACTCGGGAACGGCCAAGAGCGTAACTGAGGCTTTTAGGGAGACTACGGAGGCTGGTTTTACCTTGATCTGCGTCGCGCTGAGCGCGAATAGGGAACCCCTGTATCCCAACGCTGTGTTCCCCGTCTGGCGGTCGACACTACTCGAATGTGTCGTCTCGTCATTGTGGGATTTTACCGTCCCGTGGTCGGATATGCTCGCGAAACAGGATATATTGACATCGACGGTGATGCCCCGACTGGAGGCCGCAACGCCAGGGGGCGGGTCCTACCTGAACGAAGCCAATTTTGAGCAAGCGAACTGGCAGAGGGCGTTCTACGGGTTGAACTACGACCACCTAAGCACCGTGAAGAAAATGTATGATCCCGCCAGCCTATTCTATGCGCGCACCGCGGTCGGTAGCGAGGCATGGGCTCAGGACGGCGATGGCCGGCTGTGCAAGACGTGAGGTCTGCGAATTATGTCTATACCTAGCTAGTCGTGAATTTCAAGCATATTCTTCACGCGATCTATTCTTTTTTGGACTCTCTGTAAAATCTATCCTGCCATAATTTCGTCACGTGTGG
Organism: Xylaria digitata; assembly: GCA_022495195.1. NCBI lineage: Eukaryota > Fungi > Ascomycota > Sordariomycetes > Xylariales > Xylariaceae > Xylaria > Xylaria digitata. The sequence goes on along the minus strand of MU376971.1, from coordinate 42,122 downwards.
TATAATGCGTAGTATTACATAATTTACATCAAGTGCACTAGACCAGGGAGGTGGATGCGGTGATATGGTGTTTGGTGTGCAGGAATACTTCCCCATAGTAATTGCAATTATACAGGTCTACACATGCCTATTCATAGTATAGTAGGTACTTAACTAGATCTAGTTTAGCTCAATGGTAGCCTTGTGGATGATGATGTAGCGTAATACACTAACTGGTACGGTAGATGCCGAGACAGCTGTAGGAAATCTTCGACTTACACTGTACATACGATCCACATGCTGTATATAAACCCCTACTCCGTCGGTTATCATGTATTGTAACTTAGACTTCTAGATAATCTAACGGGATTACCAAGTACCATCTTTGACATTATGTCCCCGCTTGCGAACCGTCCCTGCAAAGGACTTAGGTTTTTAGAGTAGCATAGCTACAAGTAGCGGTGAGATAATGCAGTGTGGCATTTATTTTCTAGAGGTCGTACGACAGTCAAACCTGTCAGCACGAGAACAAAACGGGTATCAAACGGAGACATTGGCGGCAGGCTGAACGGCGAGTTCAACGCATTGTGTGCGGTGTATCATTGAGATGACGAGCAGTTTGGGGAGGTGGGGGTGGGGGGAGGAGGGGCGTATTTGTATCTATCAGGGATCGAATCATTTACTGCTACCTGTTGGCGTTGCCTCATACTGTCAGAATAACAGCCAAGATGACCCATTAGTACTTGTATAGGTTAGGTACTTTTTACAAGCCACTATAGCCTACCTAATGTAGTACTCACACCCTGCCAATTCTAATAATCCCTATTGCAGCTGTTAAGTGCAGGTCTCAGACCGTTCTATCACAATGTAGCACTACTATGCTAGAATCCATTCTACAGATGTTTGAAGTCAGGCGTCCTAAGCGTTAGACCCTCAGCAAACATTGTGGACCCTTCACAGAACGTTCTTTAAAGTGCCAGATAAGGCCTTGTTAACTCGTGCCTTAGCTCTTTGAGCACCGAGTGCCATTTGATGATCCCTGTTCCCTTCCGAAAAGGAATCGAGTGCCTAACATGCCTGCGTCATCTAAGATCAAGAGCTTCCTCAGCCAGTACTATCCGACCAAGCCAACATTTACCGAAGCCCAACTCACCCCAGGTTCACAGAATGGTCGTGTCTTCATGGTGACCGGCGGCAATGCGGGTATTGGCTTCGAGCTATGCAAGATTCTCATCCGCACTGGCGCCACGATTTATATGGCCTCACGGTCCAAGGTACGTTAGCGGTCGGAAATCGTCATAAACATGGCACATCTTGTACTTTCATCTCGTTTTTCTTGCTGCTCTCCTCGAGCCCGCTTAGTCTCTAAACCTTCAGGTATAGGAAAAAGCAGAAGCAGCGATCAAGACGATATCAGACGGCATTCCTCCAGAGACACATGGAAAGGGTCGGATCAAGTTTTTGCACTTGGATCTCGCCGATCTTGAAATCGTCCAGGAAGCCGCCCGAGAATTTGCGCGACAGGAGTCCAAGCTCGACGTCCTCTGGAATAATGCCGGCACCGGCGGAAACGCCGTGAAATTTGGCGAGAGGACAGCGCAGGGCTTCGAGCCGCTGATAGGAATGCACTGCATCGCAACTCTGCTCCTCTCCGAGCTCCTGCGCCCGTTACTCCAAGCCGCCGCAGCTCGCAGTTCGGAAGCAGGCGCGACGCGGATACTCTGGCTTTCGAGCAATCTGGTGGAGACGAGCGCACCCCATAACGGCTTGGAGTTCTCCAAGCTGGATAGCGGGTATAAAAACGGCGCGAAGAACTACGCGGCCTCGAAGGCCGGGACCTGGATGCTAGCTCGGGAGTACGGAAGACGGTATGCCAAGGACGGCATCCTCAGTCTCATGGTCAATCCTGGAAACGTGAGGGCGGGAAGCTACGCCGGCACGCCGCGGCTGCTCATGGCCGTGTTGAACACCACCATGTTGCACGAGACCATCAACGGGGCTTACACGGAGCTCTATGCCGGGCTGTCGCCGGATGTGGAGCCGGGAGACTATGTGAATTGCATCCTACCTTGGGGCAGAGTGGGCGCCATCGATCTCGCCTGGCGTCAAGATATCGTCAAGGCCATGAGGCCCAAGGATGAAGGTGGTTTGGGCTATGGACAGGAGCTCTGGGAATGGTGCGAGAAGCAGTGGAAGCCTCACCTCGTGGAGGCGCCCTGAGATTGTATACACTCACACAGTAATTAGATCTAATCTCACTAATAGCTTCGAGAAAGGTAGAAGTACGATAGCAGCACGTATTAGGTTGGGGCACACGTATCAAGATTCTCATAACGCATAATAATCCAGCCTCTCATTATTATCCTGATCTTAACTTGAAGTTTATAATACAACAGTGTATTAATGATGAACCATAGACGTATTACAGCGTGATGTCAGGGGTACTCCTTAAGAAATCCAGGTCCTGTCAAAGGCTCACTTGCCAAGGGCTAAAATGCGTTGTAGGAGCTGGCATGTCAGCCCGGCAGGCTGGGTTTCGAATTGGGCGCTGGCCCCTAACCGAATCTACAGACAAACTGAGGGTAGCCCCCCAGCTTACCTAAAGATAACCGTGCTTTTTGATATAAACGTAATTTTTAAAGTACTTGGCCCGATTTAAATTATATAAAGCATGTAAAAGCGCTATCGAATAATTATAGTTCCATTATAGTAGCTATAATTTTGATAAAGTTATTTAGGTTGCAGTACAGAATTACAGGTATTAATACTAAAGGTACTTATGTAGTTAATTATGTTTACACCAAAAAGCACAGTTATCTTCAGGTACCTAGGCAAGGGGGGCTACCTTCAGTTTGTTTGATCGCTTCCTCTAACCTACCTTGGGCTTTTGTTAAGGTGGGACACGTCCATACTGGCTATACGGAGTACTGTACACGCCAAAAAGGGATGTATACTGCGTGGGCTGGCTTACTTGGGTTGGGCTCTTGGCAGTGGGCTAGGCCTTTAACCTAGGCAGGCTACAGCTTGTCACACTAGGATGATCTTACGTGATGTCATATTTCAATACCCGATCGCGCCGAAATTGCACGCCGAGTGATCATCTTCCGCCTCTACATGCAGTGAGGTATGCCTTATCTCCCCTTTCATGCCGTATACTGTACATACATGGGCAATGTCTGAATTCTTCGGAGGTTGTAGCGGTTAGGCATGGTGCTCTCTGCATCAGAATGGTACGCAACTAATGTAACCTTCGTATTCCTTCCTTGCAACCCTTGACGTAGTGAAAAAAAAAAAGAATTATTTTTCTTTCAATTCATATTCATTATCAACACTGGCAGGTAAAAAATATTTGACAACCATACTAATTACCAAATATAGAAATTATTACTATTAGTTGAAAGTTATAATAGTTTTCAATTTCACAAGATTTTCATTTATCTTACAATATACCTTCGCCACCTTTTGTAGCTAGGGCAACGGGCTTGCTATTGTTGTCCAGCCGTTGCAGTTGAAAAGGCGGCTAGCAAGGAGTCAGGCAGTGCTTAAATGCTCCGTACCTAGTTTTCAAGATTGTGACTGTCAATCAGGCTGGGGCACAATTGTCACACCTTCTAGCCTAGAAAAAAAGTGTTGGGTACATAAGCAAAGATTATCAGTTTAGTCAGTATTAGATTCTTTGTGTAACAACAAATATCCATCCCCTCATATCTACTTAGGTTCTAACATATATCAATACAAAAGAGGGTTATCGCTTAGCCATTTGATTTTGATGGACTAGGTAATAGGCGATACATTATTAGATGTAATCGCCACACCTGTCCCTCGCCGTTATTTTACTTCCTCTTGGCCCTCTAGAAGATTACCATGATTCAACACCGTCAGAACCCCATTGCCATAATTGGCCTTGCATGCCGACTTCCAGGCAACTGCAACTCACCCGAGGAGTTCTGGCGATTTCTGCTCAACGGAGAGATTGCGGACACCAACCCGCCGGCGTCGAGATTCTCTTTGAAAGGTCACTACGATGGGACCCAGAGGATATGGACGATGCGTTCCCCGGGGGGCATGTTCATCCAAGCCGACCCACAGGATATCGACGCGGGATTCTTTGGTCTGTCGCCGTCTGAAGCCATCTCGATGGACCCGCAGCAAAGACAGCTGCTAGAAGTGGTGTATGAAGCGTTAGATAGTGCTGGCCTGACGCTGCAGTGCCTGAAGTCCAAGCTGTACGGCTGTTTTGTTGGATCGTACGCCTCCGGTTAGTTTTCCCGTCTCATATCAATCTTGAAGTAGTGCTTACCCGGTGAATCAGACTATAGTGATATCCAGGCCCGCGACCCAGAGGACAGAACACCGAGCTTCGCCGTAGGCTCTGGCCGCGCCATGTTGAGCAACCGCATTAGTCATTTTCTAGATATCAAAGGACCCAGGTAAGCATGGATTCAGAGCTCAGCCCCTTGTAGAGTTGACATAAATTTAGTATGACTATAGATACGGCTTGCTCCGGTAGTCTTATATCTCTCGATGTTGCCTGCCGATACCTTGATTCTGGCGACGCCGACGGGGCAATCGTAGCAGGATGCAATTTGTACATGAGCCCGGAGCACAACATGGACCAAAGGCAAGTGGCTCAACCAGAACGCCTTTCTTTACTGTATTGATTCTTCAAATTCTATTTCCCCAATTCACATAGCTCTCTCTATCTTGTGTCTCAAAGAACAAGAATAAAGTCCAGTTGATTAGACGAAGCGAGCTTGAAACTAATATTGAGATCTTAGCGGAATAATATCAACCGCTTCACCCTCCGGAAAATGTTGGACCTTTGATTCACGTGCAGATGGTTATATAAAGGCCGAAGCAGTTAACGCCTTAATTTTGAAACGCCTTGATGACGCCTTGAGAGACGGCGACCCTATCCGGTCTATTATCCGGGGTACGTCAACTAACAGTGACGGTTGGACACCCGGTATCGCCAGCCCCAGCGCAAACGCTCAAGCTCTTGCTATCAGGAGAGCGTATGAACGGGCGGGAATCACTGATTTCCAAGAAACAGCGTACCTAGAGTGCCATGGGACAGGAACGCAAGCTGGCGACCCGGCCGAATGCAGCGCGGCGGCTTCTGTCTTCTCGGCATCGCGTCCTATTGATAAACCATTGCGCATTGGCTCAGTGAAAAGCAATATAGGCCATTCGGAGCCCGCGGCGGGTGTCTCTGGAATTATTAAAGTTGTTTTGTCCTGCGAAGGTGGTGTTATTCCAGGAAACCCGACATTTGGAATTCCAAACGCGAATATTAACTTCGAAGCTCTCAGGCTGTCGCCCCTGAAGACCGCCACGCCCTGGCCGCATGGGATGATTCGCCGAGCGAGTGTAAATTCGTTCGGGTACGGCGGATCTAATGCCCATGCCATCGTCGAGCATCCTAGTATTCTTGTCCCTGGATACGAACCAACCTTCGTGACTTCATACAATTCGCAAAACACTGACCTCTTATCGGATGACGAAGACGAAGAGACACGATTGTTGGTTTTCTCGGCCAATGATGAAAACTCCCTTGAGTTGTATATCAAGCATAGTATTCGACATCTAGCAAATCCTGCTGTGAGCATCCAGTCGGCTGATCTTGCTTACACTTTATCTAATCGGAGAACCCAACACTTCTATCGCGCTTATGTTATTTCCGAAGGTACGAAATTCAAAGAAAGCCAAGTAGTCTATGGTAAGCCACGCTCGACTCATAATATCGGTTATGTCTTCACGGGGCAAGGGGCGCAGTGGTCACAAATGGGCCAGCAACTAATACAGACCTTCCCTGTGGTTAAATATACAATCGAGAAATTGGACAGAGAACTTCAATCAATGCCTGAACCGCCAGTTTGGAGTCTCCTCAACGAGCTTAATGAGCCGCGCTCAGCTGAACACCTTCGAGCTCCGGAGATATCACAGCCATTAGTGACGGCATTGCAGCTAGGTCTCTTAGCGTTATTGAAAGACAGGGGGTTAGAACCTTCTGCTGTTATTGGACACTCGTCAGGAGAAATTGCTTCAGCCGCTGCAGCTGGGTTTATTTCCGAAGAAGAGGCCATCAAAATTGCCTATTTGCGCGGGAAAGCGGCCAAAGACGTGGAAATTGCCAACAAGAATGAAAACGGGTGTTCAATCATCGATACTATATCCAAAAACACCCCAAATGGCACCACCAACGAGATTGTCAATGTTGTTTCACACAGAACCAAGTCAAGCAGACCGGCCTATGGGATGCTTGCGATTGGTCTGGGATCAGAAGATACCTCATGGTATCTAGACTCGTTTCCTTGTGTCAAGACTGCCTGCCGAAACAGCCCCAAGAGTACAACTGTGTCAGGTACCACAGAGGATCTAAAAGCACTTCAAGAAATAATTAAAGCAGATGGCCATTTCGCTCGGCTGCTCATGGTTGATCTCCCGTACCACACTGAGTATATGAGCGATATCGCGGCAAAATATCATAAGCTCCTCATTGAGAGCTGTCCAGAGCTACAAATGGATAGGACTCTAAGAAATGTCGAGTTCTTCTCTACCTTATATGGCGCAGCTATCAATAATGGTTGCGACATAAATTATTGGGTGGCCAATATGATGTCACCGGTTCTCTTTGATGCTGGGCTGGCAGCCATGATTGCGGACAGCAAGATAGATCATCTTGTTGAAATCGGGCCCAGTGATTCATTAGCTGGTCCAATCAACCAGGTTAAACAGGCGATCGGTACCTCTGCGGCGTCGATTACATACTCAGCAACGCTCTCCCGGGCGGCCGATTCCATTAGGCCGCTATATAACCTAGCTGGTAATATGTTCATATCAGGCGTGAGTCTTGATATAGCGAAGGCCAACACATTCAATACCAAGCCTCGGGTCATCATTGACTTGCCAGGATATCAATGGAACCACTCAGTTAAGTACTGGCACGAGAGCCTGGCTAGTAGGGACTGGAGGTATCGACCGTTCCTTATACACGATCTTCTTGGAACCAAAGTTCTCGGCACTTCGTGGAACGCACCTTCCTGGAAGCGTATTCTTCGGCTTGGTAATGTTCCGTGGATAAGAGACCATAAGCTCGGTACAGATATTGTATTTCCTGCCGCAGGATACATCGCCATGGCAGTTGAAGCCATGTTTCAGACCGCCAAGTCGTCCCAAATAGAAACCCTCTCCGATGTAGACTCCGTATCCGGCGCCTCATACCGGCTCCGTGATATTCGACTTCTCCGCGCCCTAGTCCTCGAAGAAGGAGTGGACTATTATTTATATCTTTTTCTAGGCCCTGTCAATAGCCAAAAAAACAACTGGTTCCAGTTCAGAATTTCGACTCTGCGAGGGGACAGCTGGAGCGAGCACTGTAGCGGTTTCGTCCGAATTAGCCCAGCTGTTGTTTATGGAAGCCATGCTCTGGAGCCGCTCGAGTTCCCGATGTCGCCTAAGCCCTGGTACAAATCATTGCAAGGAATCGGGTTTAACTTTGGCCCTACTTTCCAACATTTGGCTGCATTCGAGTCTGTCCCCGGGAAAAGTACAAGCCGAGCGAGAATATCATTCCCACCCGAAACCTCATTCGCCAATCAATCAAAATACGCGATTCACCCAACTGTGTTTGACAGTTTTTTTCAGAGTGGTATTCCTTCACTCTACCAGGGCTACCTGACCATGATTAAGACGGTTCTTGTGCCTCGATTGATTGATGAAATTACTATTAATTCTCATCACTCGGTGTGGGACAGCGGGATCGCGGAAACTGAGGCTGTGTTCACAACCGGACGGCGTGATAAGGTACAGAATTACATGTCCAACATGAAAATATTCGACGAGAAGTCCACAAGACAGATCGCACAAATCAAAGGGCTTCGGTATACTGAGCTCAATATTCCACAAGCTAGGGAGCCGCCCCAGACATTCATGAAATTGATCTGGAAGCCTGATATCTCACTCCTCCTCCGCGATAATGGAGATCTGTTTTCTCATTCAAGCGACAGTGTGAGGGAACTTTCAAATGCTCTTCATCTCCCTGATGCAGCTGCCTTTATGGTATCCTTAATTCAGCACAAACTAGCGATACCTTCTGTGTTGGACATAGATATGAGAGACAACGAAGAAGATGAAGCCGAGGAGTTCCACGACGTGCCCCTTAAACCCGGTTCCTTGCGCTTTGGACGATATATATATAGTGCAAAGATAGCGAGTCGCATGTTGGAGACCCAAAAAAGACTTCAGGGTCTGCCCATACCAGAGTTTTCCGTCTGTGATGTTGGGGCTTCTCAGGATTTGCTATTCGATTCGGAGGCAAGGTTTCATCTTATCGTCCTTCGCTTCTTAACAAACAGCCGTGATATCTTGGAGGCTGCCCTAGAGAATATTCAGAAGCGGTTAACTGCCGATGGCCTCCTGATCTTAGTAAATACACAGCCAAGTTCTCAACAGCCCGAATCTAACTCGGCTTTTTGGAAAGATGGGATGCTTGCTGACTTGCTTAGGGCAAAGAAGCTTAATCTAATACTCCAATACCCCTCCAATCCTTGCGCTGCGAAACTTTCTACATTAGTCTACCTCTGCTCCACGGACCAGGCGAGTGAAAGAAAAGCCCACGAGCTTGAACTTTCTATTTTAAGCTTTTCGGGAAGCTCTTCTGAGAGTCAATGCCTTGCCAACGCCCTCGAGGGTCATGGTTGGAGAGGAGCACTTATCAACCCGTCCACAGCAGCAAGTCAGCCTGTCGACATTCCGCTGCTGATCATCGATGACTCGCAGTCACCCTTATTTCTCAACATGACCCAGACGACTTGGGATTGTCTCCATGCAATCATGGTACCGGGTCGTAAGGTCCTGTGGCTGACATCAGGCTCGCAACTGCGAGTGTCGTCTCCAAATAGCGCGCTGATCCACGGCTTCGCGCGCACTCTCAGGGGTGAGGAGCCCACACTGATACTCAAGACCCTAGACGTCTCATCAATCAGCGACGCCCGTATCGCCGATTTCATTATCCGTATCGTGAGGAACTTCAGCAGCCCCCTTCACGCCACAGAGAACGAATACTGCGAGCGCGACGGTGTGTTGCATATAAGCAGGGTATATCCAGACAGCAGACTTTGCCAAGCTGCCGAAGAGGCCAGGAACGGCGCACCGTTAGAGGAAATGTCGCTGAGGAAAAACCCGAAGACTGTACGCATGCACTGCGAGCGCACCGGGGCTATGGATTCGCTTCATTTCAATCAAGTTGAGGAGGATGATACGCTGAACCCCAGGCATGTGGAGGTCGAGATGAGGGCGGTGGGGCTGAATTACAAGGTAAGTTGATACGAATATATACAGGGGCAATGGCAGACTTACTTTCGTAATAGGACATCACGAATGTACTAGGCATTGTACCGGAAAATGAATACTTACTTGGCCTTGAAGGCGCAGGCGTGATCATTCGAGTCGGTAGCGAGGTGAGCGGTTATCGCGTTGGGAATAGAGTCGCAGTCTACGGCCGGGGTTCCTTCTCAAACCGAGTGCGACTGCCTAAAGAGGGCGTCTTCCTGCTCCCAGATTCCGTCTCGTTCGAGAAGGCGGCGACAATGTGTATCGTTTACTTCACGGTCGTTTACGGGCTCATGGAAATCGTGCAACTGAAGCGCGGACAGTCGATCTTGATCCATTCATCCACAGGCGGGGTCGGGGTGGCCAGCATCCAGCTATGCCGATACATCGGGGCCGAGATCTACGCAACGGCTGGCAGCGACGAGAAGAGACGCTTTTTGCAGGAGCACTACGGCATTCCATCGGAGCGCATATTCTCCTCGCGCACGTCGCAGTTTGCTGAGGGTATACGTCGGTTGACGAGCGGAAAAGGCGTGGACTGCGTCTTGAACGTCTTGACTGGTGACCTCTTGGATGAGTCTTGGAGGCTCCTCGCGAACAACGGCACGTTTTTGGAGATTGGCAAAAAGGACATCATTGACAGGAATACCCTCTCCATGGAACCTTTCGATCGGAATTGTACGTTCCGAGGCATCGATATCTCCCAGAAACCCCTACTAGATGACCTCCAGCTAGTCGAGAGAGTATTGCAGACGATTCGACAACTTTTGGTTGAAGGCCATATTCAACCAATCTCTCCGATGAAGGTATTTTCCTTCCGGCAGATCCCAGAAGCCATGAGGTACATGCGATCTGGCGAGCATATGGGGAAAATTGTCATTTCTGATGGTCAAGCCGATGATTTCCAAGTCCCAGTTCGAAAGGCATTAATTTCCTTGACCCTTGACCCCCAAAAAGCATATCTAATTGTTGGTGGGTTCAAAGGTTTGGGTGGAAGTATTGCTGAGTACATGGTGCGATGTGGTGCTAGAAATATAGTTAGCTTCTCTCGGAGTGGTGGAGGTGATAAGCGCTCTCGACGAGTTACACACAATCTAAAGAGTATCGGAGTAGAGGTGCAGATATTCAAGGGCAATGTCGCCAACCTAGAAGATGTTACTCGCGTCTTCCGGGAATCGAAAGCAGTAATTGCAGGTGTAATCCAAGGTGCCATGATCCTGCGTGTAAGTACTCGAACTCATGAGTGCTTCCATCGGCTGGGTACTAACTAACAGATATAGGATAAAACTTTCGAAGCCATGACACTTCAAGACTATCAAGACACACTTGCTTGTAAAGTCTTGGGGACCTGGAATTTGCACATAGCGGCAGAGAAGATGCACCATAAGCTTTCGTTCTTCACCATGCTGTCTTCCATATCGGGTGTTGTCGGCACCGCCGGCCAAGCAAACTACGCTGCTGGCAATAGTTTTCAGGATGCTTTCGCGTCATACCGCCACTCCCTCGGTCTGGCTGCACACACGGTTGATCTCGGCATTGTAGAGGACGTGGGTTACATGAGCGAGCACCAAAGCTTGACGGATCGCGTGCAAAGTAGAAGTAGGCTCTCCGGCATCAACGAAAAGCAACTCCACGAGGTGATCAAGTTATCGATTATTCCGCAAATCGGAGACGAGGGTAGGGGCACAAATCCGGAGAATAGGAGCCAGATGATTACCGGCCTACCCTTCCCACTGCCCGAGGACTCGCCCATTTTAGGGGACAAGCGATTTCACACACTTTTGATGCCACATTCCCTTCTCGACGAGGGCAACTTTCCGGACAGCGGCGACGGAATCTCTACCTTCCTATCAATGGTCAAAGCATCGATGTCTATGGAGCAACTAATCCCTGAGATGATAAAGCTCGTCAACGAACAAGTCGTACGAATATTAGGTCTCACATCCGATATGGAGCAGTTGAAGCCGCTGAACAGTTATGGAATGGATTCTTTGGCGGCGGTTGATTTGCGGAATTGGTTCAATGTTGGCCTAGGCATAAAACTAACTACCCTTGATATACTAAACGCGGGTAGTCTCCGGGCGTTGTGCACAAAGGTTGTTCAACGGCTGCATGGACAAGATTGTACGACAGAATAGACAACATAGCTACCCTAAGTAGTGAATAGAGGTGTAGTCTTTGTTCTTATCAATAATAAGCACTATCCCACGCACTTGCCTTAAAAAAAAGAGGGGAGAGGAAGAAAAGGGAAATATCGGAGGGCTGGTCTCGCAATAACCGTCCACTAACTATATCTCGGCAAAGACCACAGCCCAACATATAAACTGACAGGTATATTTCATATAATAAATGCTGCTGCTGCTGCTAGGCAGAACATTCCCTTCGTGTTAAGAGTTTGTATATTTATTTCATTTATACTTAGTCGCACCTCTGTAAAAACAAGGGCATAGTCCTTAAAAAATAATCACCGCCGCTTGTACAAAACGAGCATCGCGTGAACCCGTATACACGTGTAATAGCTTGCATTTTTCAAAGCATAAACTAAAGCTACCGTTTGTGTTAGTGGGTTCCGCCCAATGGCGTTCAATGACGTTGCGCGGTCACTTGTATTGGTGGGGGAGAGTATGTAGTTGGATACTTGATATGTGTTGACCTGTCACCGAATTCTATTGCGTACAGGGAAAGGTTGATGATGAAAAAGCCAACATGACAACGTAGCTCTTAAAGGTGATAGGGAAACAGTCTGCTCATTCGAGGAATACGCAGGAATTTCCCTAAAGTTTAGTGTACTATGTATGTTTATTTGAAACTTGAGTTGTGATTGATTATGTTTCTAATAAGTTGATCTATTCTGTTCAAAATAGTACAAGCACAACGTCATGTGTTGACGTACCGAGCTAACTGCGGAATTGTTCCGGAAAAGTACAGATAACTGTATCGGTCTCGGTACCGAAACCACATCGGCTAAACTAGAAGTGGTACGTAAATACCTAGTCGAAAACCCAGCTGTTATGGCTGTGGTGTTTTTTTCATATCTGATTCATCGTTCTGTTTACATGATACTGTATACTTCAATAGTATAGTTACGTAGTTCGGCTCTCATAGGTGATTTTAGCACAATTAATTTGGGAAGATACAATGCCGGCGGAATACAACGATGAAAAAACTTGAGGTAAACAATGAGTCCAACTGTATAATTGTCGTTGAATGTTTTCGCATTGCATATCTACACTACTTTTATCCCTGTACACTACGTAGAAAACATGGTGATCTCACAGCTGGCCTACACTAGTGTAGCCTATTGCATGTACACTACTAGGCTAGGTACTTATGTGGTGTACTACACTACAGTATGTGGTGAATGATTACTATGAAAGCCATGCTAATATGATCCACCACGTGGCAGGGATTGTAGACATCGACAGGGGATTGCTTCACTCTTGTCAGGGGCAGCGACAGGCCCGGCAGGCAATTCAGTGTGCCTGGGCAGCTTTATGGAGTATAGTACAGTATCGGGCCTTTCGCCTACCTAGTACTATACCTACATTACATTACACACTAATAGCAGATATCTAATTTTGGCATCACATCAACTTTAATCCCATCGGCGCCTTCGGAAAAGGGATGTAGGCAGATACACTAGAATCCTTTCAAGCCTTAGTGACCCTCAAGGATATACACTACACTACTTGTAAGAATTAGCGTAGAACCCTGACGGTCCCTCGGGGTTTGATGGTGATAGAACGCCAAGTATAGGAAGACTCCATACCAATACCTCTTTCTCTCCATTTACTTACTATGTAGTGTAAGCTAGACAGAGCTCTAATTGAGCGCTTCACGACGATGATCGGTGGAGCAATAAACAACAGTCAAGTCATAACTCTTATCCTCGCATTCCCGCGGAGAGTGACAGGTAAAGATCTTCTAATACACTGCCAACCACTTAGAACTTGCGCCCTGGTTCGGTTTGCGAATACTAACACTTATTCAGCCTACTAGGGGAGGGGGCTAGTCTTACTATAGACGCCTTAGCTTTGAGGCTAAATTCGCTGCAGAACAGAGTAAGCTTAAATGATGAAGCATGTACTACAGTATGCATGTGTGGTGATAGGCGCTGGCCTAGGCGACTTGGCGGTAATGAGTACACGTAGTAACGGCAATTAGGATTGGCATCCTAATCACGAAAATGCATGGCTGTGCCATATAGAGGTAATAGGCTGGGACATTGAGTTGTGTCTGCTGCATCGTACAAGGTCACTCCAAGAGCTAAACTAGTATAGCTCACCATCATACGTAAGAGGGAACATACAGTATATTTCTTAAATGGAAATGAGAGCCACCAATTGATTGAACAAGATGACGTTTGAGTTTTTGTTGGTAATGATAATGCAAACTTACCTGGTACGCATATGGGTATATCTGAATGTCTAAGATTCGGGACAGACGATTCAATGCTTGCCTAATACTATATAAATATGTACGCGGGCAAGTTCGAACTTCGTCACAATTTGAACGAGAACTAAACACGAGTAAACATTCGATCAATATCAATTTCGCATCTATCGCGGTTTGAACGATCGAAACAAAGAGACCTTGAGAATATTTACCGGGCAACACAAATGCGTATCATTCTCATAGCGGGACGGCCCGGTTTACGCACGCGTCGGTTAGTTTCGTCTATCCCCAAACCCAATCCCGTGGCGTCACAAGCCTACTAGTAATAATCCCGGAATTGGAGCATCAACCCCAAAGCTTGTAGACCATAGTGCTATAGCACACTTGCGCTAGATTCCAAGATTCTTACGACCCTTTCACGTCTGGTAGGAGAGCGAACTGAATACAAACGAACTAGATGTGAATAGCTTGCGAAATATGCATCTACCTACATGAAGGAATGGGTCTATTTTGCCGCCCATGCCCACTCACGAGCGGGGAAATCACGAACAAACATGTTGGGAGTACGGTGAAGGGCCAGTAGCATGACCGTAGAGCATTTCGTCTATGGGCGTATGGAGCTCAACTCGCGCTTCGGTAGAGAACTGCGAAGAGCCGAACACTGTCATGTTACTAACCTTAATATATATAGTAGTGTAGACGGTTTGCGTTGCTGCGCCGATTTGAAATTATTCCCCACGCGGCGTCGCCTTAGTTGGACTGCGTTAGCGTTCGAGGAGTCTTGCAAGCTCATGTCCAGTGTACGCCGTTCACCTCAGTAAACATGACGCAAGATATCGATTAGGCAGGTCTTCTCGGTCGACGTTGATCTACCTGGGTAGGCAGGGTTACCCGCGTTAAATTCGATGTTTTGGTTAGGACTTCGTCTCAGGATCTGGGCCGTGTCAGCCGATGATGTTATCGGTAATACCTCCCGAGCGCTTCCCCGAACGGATAACCAATACTTCTGTCCTAATGGTATCTAGAAACATAGTCCCAATTAGCCATTGCGAAAAAGTCAGTCAGCTTATCGCACACGCTACGGCTGCGTATGCCAAGACTTGGTATGGACCTTGCAGCTACTATAGGTGGATTGTAGCGTCCTAGGTTAGGTACCTACCTCTGGGTAGTCAGTCCTACACTACAGTACACTAATAGACAGCTTCTCCTTAAGGCTATTTTCGCTAGGCACCCCGTTGTCTATCCAGGATTGAAACTAACTTTAAGACCGTTTCATTTAGGACATGTCCTGCATCTGTACACCACCACACTACACTCGCCGCTTACTTGAAAGTTGACAGCTTGGTTAATGATTTACTAGCGTTTTAACTACACCAGAACAGGACGGAGACTACACGTGTTATTACTGTGGCGTCGTGAGCCTCGTTCAAGTGGGCTGAACGAACTACCATAAGGTGGGCCGAATACGTTGGTCTTACTCATGGTTTGCTCTACATGTAGTAAACCTCAGATCTAATAAAAAGTATACATAACCCAGAGTACTCGGGCCTCAGCTTGACAAGAGTGCTTAGGGATTTATGACAGGTCTATCCTTGAAGAAATTATATGGAGCGATCGAGCTCAAACGGTCATGCCAATCCACTTCTTTCTCCCCCCTTGACTGAAAGTAAGACTGCAAGGAACGTCAGAGCAGGTTTTGCTCTCTTCCTTTATTCGATTTAAACTTACTACCCATTCATGTAGCCGATCGGATCATGCCTCATTACTACGGTACCTGGTACATATCCCAGATTCCTACTAAGTAAGAAGTGAGCGCGAGAGGGCGCAAGCAGGGGGGGAGGGGGGCCTTTCTCTCTATTTTCCACTATTCCGCAAGATAGTGTGCATCCGAAGCAAGAAAACCCCCACACCAAAAACCGTTCAGATCCTAGCTATGTATTCAGACCCCATTCACCTTATTGAAGGAATCAGCTCACTACCTGGTAATCGAGCCGTACTAAGTAAGCTCGATAGCTTAATTGGACTTGGGGGCATTAGATCAGCCCAAAAACAAAGCTTGGTGGCGACCTTGCCTTATACCCTCAGCTAGATCCCAATCTACGCATCGCTTGTCGCGGAAATTTATGAGTATACCACTACCTACCGTACCTCACATGTGTGGACCGGCATTAAGAAAGTAACGAAGACATCCATCCACGGTAGATTTACGAGGGAGTTCGGCTAACAACCGACCAAGGTAGTCAGTCATCCTCCCTCATCGCCTATACCACATCCGCCGTCCTCCAGTAATCATGAACAATCTTTCTCGTCACATAGCCTGCAAACTATGTCGCGACAGAAAAGTACGGTGTGACGGAGGTCAACCCTCTTGCGAGAAATGTCGGCGCTCCGGCGAGACGTGTATCTATGTGCCGACTCACAAACCCACAAAAGCCGACTTGGCCCAGACTATTGAGAGTTTACAAGAGCGATTAGGTACCGTTATTGCTGACTTCGAAGACATCGAAATTGACACGCCGAGGGACTGACGCATGGCGAATACAGATAAAGCAGAAGCGTATATATTAACACACAGTAACACGAATAAACCTATAACCATAAATGAACAATTGCCAATTACAACGCCAAACTCGACGATCGGAGTCGAGTATCCGGACTACTCGCCTTTCAATCTACAAATGCCGACAACAGTGCCGACGGGGGACCCTTTCATGTCCACAGGGGTCCATGGCATACCGCCGACCCCGTTCTCTCACCATTCACTACCAATGTCACCAGAAAATCTAGACAGCGGGTTCGTGAACTACATACCTAGCCCGCATATGGGTGTCCCTAACGACTCATCTCATTTTCAAATGGACGACCTGAGACGAATAGACGACATGTCAGGACCTAGCACTACCCCATCCTCATACCGGCGCGAGAGCGTTTACTCACACAGACAGATGCCTAGTCTTCGAGAAGTTAGGATAGTAAACGGCTCATCTACATCTGCGACATCGCCGCCACCGTCGCCTAGCGGGAGGGGACACAGAGCCGAAGACGCCAACCACATTCTAGCTGAGCTCACGGCCTTCGGCATGGCTGTATTTAACACGCAGGCAGAGATCGCCGGGATTTCCTCCGTGGTGGCAGAGTACCTAGAATGGATGCGCAAAGCCCCGCCGACAAATGGGCAGGAGTCGCCCAAAGAAAACCCAGCTGTGCTGGAGGCACTAGAGACGCGCGTACGCGAACTAAATGCCCTGGCGGGTACGAGACACACGGAAGCATGGAGGCAGTCGGTCAACCGACTAGAGAGGATACCCGGTGTAGGTGCCATGCTGAATCTGTTCGACAACGAGATGCAGCGGCGGAGCGGCGAGACGGCTGAGTTCTTCCACACGAACTACAATATATGCTCGCCGCTTGCGGAGCAGTTAGTACGAAAGGAATAGTCCATGTTCGCCACGGCAATTACGATCGCGATTACACTATGATATATGGTGTATGTATATATCCAACAACACCGTCGTTCTCTATTGGAGAGCGGTATTGCATCTTGTATTGTATATATGGTTGGCACAGGTTTTCCAGCGCGGTCAGCGCCCGGTAATGGAGTTAGGGCTCTGGTTTGGGTGGTTCTGCATGTTGATCAACATGCCCCGTAGATTCGGTTTAGACCATACGATTAAATTTTCTACCTGGGCACATTCAGCGGAGTAGTTGGCGTGGCTTAAAAACAGGCGGTCACGGTGTCATGTCACCCATGCACGTTAGTACATGTTACATAATAATCGTTTATGCTAAATTAACGTAGATGTCGACTTTAGCTTTCAAGACGCGCTGGTCTGGCCGGTTGGCCATCGGCGGTGTTGGCGGTGAAGAGCTATTCGTTAGGTCAGCGCTTATGCCGTGCTACCCCCTATTCTAGACTCGAGGCCTCCGAATATCGTTACCGACAGATTTCGGGGTTTGCCCGGTAGCAGCTCACATGCCTACCCGCCTACCTACTTTTCCCCTTATGCATGGAACGTGCGATTGACTGCCGAGATCTTGTCAAACATCCAAGTCCTGCATAAACTCGTCAAATTCATTATCACGTGCCTTGCGCTCGGACTATGTCGACAATCATCCGGCGACAAGCGTCCCTGTGGTTGTTGAGCTGCGAGAAGAAGGTATTCTTCTTTATCTCCAGGCCAAGTACAACCTCTATAAATGGCGACACGTTGGGCTATGAGTACTCATAGTCACTCTATCGATATGTAATCTATTTTGGCAATGCTTTAACTCCTCTATCACGGGAGGGAGATACACTCTTAACCACCAAAAACCGCAGGTCATTCGAAGGAGTATGGTGAGCTGAGGGTTAAAGTTACTTGCATACAGCACGGCCTCGAGCGGTGACGCCACCAGCTTTCTCACCTTATCCGTCAGCGAATGTTATGCAGGCGCAGTTGACCAGGTCTAGCTGCGGTAATGCGGCCGAGTAAAAGCGTAATCTAAGACCCTACAGGGACTGCGGCATTCCCTGTTTGGTAACGTGTGCCCTTCTTTTGGATTACCTAAGAGCCTAGATCGTTTCTAGCTATGAAGGGCAATCTCGAATCTTAGATGAAGATGTATAGTCGATCTGGGAGATCGTAATTGCGTTACGCTTGTAATTAGTTAGCCGCCATGCGTCAAAGGGTAATTTTCATTGGATGGCGGGATAAATCGGCATCAATGAATATTCATAGGCGTAAATAAATTTCTAAATTAGCGGCATAATACCGCGCTTCAGTAGCGGTGAGAATGATGAGCATGAAAGACTCAACGCCCTCAGGTGATAGGCTGGTTCGCATAGAAAGTCGTGAAAGGCGACACCATCATGTTGTAAAAAAGGTATGTATGTGAGCCCTTGGAATACGCTCGTCCGGGGATTAATGGTGCAAATATCCACGTTGCATGTACTGCCTATATACCTGATCAGCTTGGAAGGTGCTCGTCCTTCTTCGATTGACTCTTGTAGATATCTGTTTTAGGAATGAAATAGAGCCTCCGGGACAAGGTTTCCGGATTATAGATATGCAGTTCGACTGCATATTCTCTGTGCTATATTCCACATGGAGACGGTCGAATAAGCTAGTAAGTGCCTCATTAGTAGTCCTCTGGGATATTCGTATCTGCGCGGTACAAAATCCTTTTATGCGGCTTCAGTATTAGCGCTTATTTGTGCTGCTGCAGTGCTTCTCGGTTACTGTTGATGGAAAGGGGATATATCGGAATTGAGCGGATAATAAATTAAATCGCATGATAGTATCCAAATCTTGATAGGTATTGACGCGTGACGTTGAGAGAACATGTCTATGTTTGATATGTGTGGATTGGATGTTTCCTATTTCTGATCAATATCAAGTAGATAGATAGGGTATTGGTGGAAGGATCCGTCCTACTTGCATTGCCGAGTCGCTTCAGGTTACCCGAATAGGAAAAATCGGTCTCGATCTAGACCCCGAGCTATGCCGACCGTTAATCCGACTTAGCATAGGAGTAATCTTTCGGTGTGTTTGTTGTTCTAGTATCCTTGGAAATTCGTCCGATTCCAATACATGCCACCTTTAGAATGTCGGAATTAGAGACTTCCGGCTCCGTATCGGCGACTATTGTATTACTGTGGCAACTCTCTCGTCCTTCACTATTCCTGGCGCTTCTTTCTATATTTTGCGTGGCAAGTTGTCGTTACCGTTTGTTGATACGACGGAGAAGTCATCTGAGCGCCTCCAGTTCGCTAAGTTTGAGCACAAAGAGTTGGAAGACGGTATTGAGACGGGAGAAGTGGACTTATTAATAAGTGGCCGCTATAATAGAAGTCGGATGAAAAATATCGAGGCCTCGGGCCGGGGACAGGGGCACTGTCGGCCTATTTCGCCGGGTTGGGTTTATGTCATTTGCCGTATTTACAACCTCGGTCAGTTATACTAGGAAGTATAGAACCCCCAACCTCATAATTCCTATATAATAGGTGTCTGAATGTAAATACTTATTATCCAGACCTATCAAAAGCGTTCCCAGTCGCCTCTTTATGGTTAACAACCTATATAGTATTCAGAGAATATCTCTTAACACGAACGAGCGTTGCATACCGAGAGGATT
Organism: Xylaria digitata; assembly: GCA_022495195.1. Taxonomy (NCBI): domain Eukaryota; kingdom Fungi; phylum Ascomycota; class Sordariomycetes; order Xylariales; family Xylariaceae; genus Xylaria; species Xylaria digitata. Next base: position 22,301 of record MU376971.1, on the reverse strand, counting down.
ACAATGCCATTTCGGGTACTCGTTTGTTGTATCCAAAATCGTGGAGGTACACGAGTTCGTAGATTTCATACAGGGAGATGCTATCATCGGACCGAACTGACCGAGGATTCAACGATCGGCATTTCACCTAATTCTGTTATGACTAAACGTTTCTCTTTTTTTGGTGTCACTACTCAATGTTTCTTGTGTAGTCAATGAGTCCGGCGAGTTATACTGCTAAGGTAGAAAATAACACTAGAGTAATGTGGTTACCTCGGGCCGAGACTCCCCCAAACAGAGCCCAGATCTATTGACGATAGGCCTTAAACTGTAAGCAGTGACTTAATTTTTTGGTACTCATATCTAATGGTATGCACAGTGTCGGTGTATCCCACCCGGGATAGAAGAGAACTATGCGCTACTTCGTTAAGCTTCATACATAGCTTAATATAATGGTAAAGTTTCCTCTAACAAGCTTTAATAAAGCACGAATGCTATTATACTATATCAATGGAATTAGGAAGACGACATGTATCGCCGAAATTCTCCAGTAAATCAGGCCAAATATTAATGTTTGCTGGCCTCATCATACTTGGAATTTTCAGCTTTGTAAGTAACGCACGCTATAGTGGAATGGAATGGTAGGATGGGGTGTTCAGGGCAGTATATACACTACTATCAAGTCAACCTTCTCCGAGATAGTGACGGTTTCCTAAATAGGGGGCTTGCTTATTCTGCATGTAAAAGTAGGGTTTGGTATATTTCTATACATGAGAGCGAAGGTGAACCTTCTTGCTCCATGAATTTTTCCTAGTAAGCAAGGAGAACGAGATTGGTCGAAATGGGGAAAACGGCGTATATCTCAGACGAAGGAAGGAAAATGGGAAGGCATGTCACACCTTCAGGAATGGAACAAAGAAGGTGTTGTGTACATAAGCATACGTATCAGTTGGTGATAGATTAGACTCTTCGCGTAACAACGAATATTTATCACTACCCTATACTCAGGTCATGAAAAGACAGAAGGACAAAACAACACTCTTTGAATTGACCATTATTAAATTATTAACTCTATTGCGCCTTGATCAATTAATTCCCAATGAGAAATCGAATGAGAACTATGTGGAAATGTAGTGTTAAGGCTATCTCTACACGGGCGACCAATAGCATTCTCGCGCGCAAAGAGTGAATCCATCTGGTCGTTTCAATATAGAGCGGACAGCAGCAGCAAACCTAATTAATAAATCTCCTTCCCTAATCTATGCCAGTCTAGCGTCAAGTAATGCTAGTCTTGATATTCGGACTCCTTTCCTTTGCCAGGTTTAATGAGTCCAATTCTCTACTACTTAATAGTGCCTGCTGTAGCTAATATAGCCTTACTCGATTCTGTCAGAATATTGTTATTGCATTAAGCCATAGGAAATGGGTGGTACTATAAGGTCATGGAACAATGGCAAATTCTCTTCATCTCAGTATCTTTGCTAGTAACCCACCGAAAGAAGGCTACTGTTTTATATAAGATCGTAGTGCTGTCAAGATAATAGCTACGTAGTATGATAATCACTAACATATTTATCTACTCGATGGAAATATCAAGGAAATCAATTAAGTAAACAGTGTACAGAAGAAAGATCGTTTGGTAGTACGGCCTTGACAAAATCGAAGGGTGATATTCGCGTTAGCAGCTGCTAAGCCGGTTCAATTAGTAGCTAACCTTGGATATCGAAGAGTCTCATTATAATATGTGAAGTGTGATTTATAGAGAGTCTATGGGACGTTGAAAGGAAGTATCTATATACTGAATACCCGCTGATGGGATTGGCGTCAGGGGGTTGTCCTCAAATCAAGACTGGTAATAAATACTAAATATACTATAGTGTACTCCGTACAGTACCTAGGTACATATGTAGTAAAGTGTGTTGAATTAGGTAATTGCCTATATAGGTTAGAGTTAGGTACTCGAGTACTTGTACCATATTATTCTATCGTGCTTTTCTCCGATAAGATAAGAGTCGCAAAATCCCCCAAATAAAAAGAAGAGTGTACAAGTCCCGGGATCATCTGAACAATGACGATGTCCACGACGAAAACAACCGGACTCTGGAGGATTTGACTAATTTTGGGGACTCGATGAAGAGTAGATATGCGTTAGCTAAGAAAGTTAGGGTGCCTTCTTCGATAAGCTCTAGGACGGCGAAGACGATCCGAATTCCGCAGAATCGGCCCAAGTCAGTGTTCAGGAACATCCCGCTGCCGACGACGACACTTTTTGGCAAACCTGCCGTCGCCGCCGTCTTGAGGGCTTCTAGTACCGAACAAGACAGGAGCGCTCGCTTTTTCCTCCTCCGTCAGCCCTTTCCCCTTGCTCAATCCCGCAGCCCGACCACCAAGACCGAGCCGTTCGCCTTCGCACCCATTGCTATCAAGATGCTGAACTACGTCCAGATCGTCACGACTCCCACAGCCGATACCCCAGGTACGGCCATATTACTTCATTTCGACAATCAACGCTACCTTTTCGGCCACGCCTCCGAAGGAACCCAACGCGCCCTCTCCCAACGCAAACTCGCCCTAAATAAAATTGAAAATATCTTCCTGTCCGGCCCTGTTGATTGGCGCAACGCCGGTGGTTTGCTGGGCTTGGTTCTCACCCTTGCCGATGTTGTCGCTTCGTCGAGAGCCGAAATTAATGCTAAGCAGAAAAAGAGGGCCGGCCCAACCACCATGACCCCTATATCTACCTTGAAGCTCCACGCAGGCAAGAATCTGTCACAACTTCTCGCTACCTGCCGCCGCTTCGTCTTCCGAAAAGGCCTCCCTCTAGAACCCCACGAAATACGCTCCGATCCCCGTAGCCCTAAGGACGCCGCCTCTTCCGAGCCCGACTGGAAAGATGCAAATATCAACGTATGGTATATGCCCGTCAGGTCCAGTCAGAAAGAGTCGCCTGGATCTAGCCGACGCAAGCGGAGCCATGATGAATTTAGGGAGAACGATACGGCAGCGCCCCCGGTTCCCCGCAATGAGGATGCCCAAAAGGTCGCCGAAGCGATAGTTAAACAGATGTTTGACTCGAACTGGACCGCCGATGCGCTCGTCGAGACGACATTACACCAAGCTAAACTACCCGCAAAGCTATTTGTGCGCAATGAGAAGGGTCACTTAGAGGTATATACAGGTCCTATGCCTGGTGGGGATGAGGTGGTTCCTGATATCCCCGTGCTGGTTCGTCAGCCGTGGCCTGGCGCGGTTGTCACGGACCTACCCCGGACGGAACCCTCCAAACAATCTTTGTGTTATATTGTAAAAGGGCACGACAGGCGTGGCAAATTTAATCCCAAAGAAGCCGAATGGTTAGGCGTCGCTAAGTGCGACTATCGGTATCTTACAAACATGGAGAGTGTTAAGGGCAAGGATGGAAATTTGGTGACCCCGGAAATGGTACTTGGCGAGACTGTCGCTGGCAGCGGTTTCGCTGTTGTTGACTTACCGGACGTCTCTTACATTGATGCCCTTGTCAACCGATCTGAATGGGAAGACAGCCAGATAATGAAAGGCATATATGTCATTTTCTGGATTTTAGGACGTGACGTCGTTAATGATACACGGCTGGAAGCTTTCATGCAGAAAATGTCCTCGATGAAGCACATAGTCACCTCCGCTGACACCTGCCCCAACATGATTGCTCTCGAATCTGCAGCCACCCAAGCGTACAAGCTACGGTGTGTCGATTCCGACCGCTTCCCTTTACCCGCCCACAACAATGAGTTATCGCTTTCAGGGGTTGCTGCCGCTTGTGCGTCCACATACGAAATTGGTCGTGTTGGGAAAACCATACAATTTGCTCCGCGCTACGAACATCAAGATGATAAGGTCGTGCCATTCCCAAATATCGAGAAACTTGCTCAAGCCTCTCTAGATACGGACGTCTTAGTGATGGCTACTCAAGCAAGGAGCAAAATTAGCGACTCAGACTTTATAAAAAAAGTTGAGAAGGCGGAAGCAGACATTCCTAATAGAGACGCCGAGATTATCTCTCTTGGTACTGGCTCCGCGCTACCTTCTAAATATCGCAATGTTTCCTCCACGCTGGTTCGTGTGCCAGGTTATGGAAACTACATCTTCGACGCGGGCGAGAACACATTAGGACAGCTATCTCGCGTCTTTGGCGATGAGCTACCCTCTGTGCTTCGAGATCTCAAGGTCATTTGGATTAGTCACCTTCACGCAGATCATCATTTGGGTACCGCTTCGGTCATCAAGGCTTGGCATGAGGAAACGTTGAAGTCCGATCCATCTGCCAAACTTCTTGTCGCCTCCCACGCGCATATGATCGATTGGCTACGAGAATATGCCGATGTCGAAGATTTCGGCTTTGAGCGGCTAGTTCCCACTTCATTTGCGAACTTTAATCCCAAAACGCGCATCACTGAACCACGTGTATTCAATAGTGAGGAGACTAAGCAGTTTGGCTTGGAGAAGATTGAGGGATGTTTGGTTGAGCATTGTTTTGGGGCACTTGCAACAGTCTTTACCTTTCCCTCAGGGTTGAAAATAGCGTACTCAGGCGACTGCCGTCCGAGCGATGCGTTTGTTCAAATAGGCCGAGGTGCAACGATCCTGATACACGAGAGCACGTTCGATGACGAGCTGCAAGGGGACGCAATCGCCAAGAGACATTCGACCATGACAGAGGCTATCGGCGTAGGCCGAAAAATGGGTGCGAGGCGGATTCTTTTAACTCACTTCTCCCAGAGATACCAGAAAATCCCCAACATGGAAGAAGACTTCGAAATCCGGCGCGACGTCAGAACAGCCGACAAGACTAAAACAGACGAAGTGATACTCGTCGCATTTGATTACATGCGAGTAAAACTCGGGGAATTTAGACAGGCGCAAGCATTCCTGCCCGCTGTTCAGAAGTTGTTAGAAGGGGCAGAGCAGTAAATAGAACCCGCACACAATCTCTGTACGATGATCGCGATCCCGCCAGAAACCACAAATCCCCCTGAAAAGCGGCTATTAGATGTATATTATTAATTTGGATTGTTCTGACGCCGTAGCTTACATGACTGGACATTTAGTCACAAGCGGTCAAGACTGCACTAACCCTACAACTAGCCTTACTCATTCTCACCTATGTTACTACAAGTCATATGAGGCTCTATTGGCGGTTGTAAGACTTGTATGACCCAGTGGGTATGTGCCTCCAATCCAAAGCTATAGTAGTGTAAGTAATATGACTGAGGCTACTAAAGTTCCTCCAGCAGCCTATAGCCAAGAAGAGCTACACATATAGCCTAGGCCTGTATAAACTTATGGGCTCGTATATTGGGGGAATCGCCGCTTGCATAAGGTAGCCAACAATGCAGCTGGTTAATACGTTTATTGCGCGGGATTCATCACGTTTAGTTTAGTTCTACCTAGTCCACTATCGTATTCATTGGATTCTGAGAATAGAAATGCATCGCTATTCTTAACCCTATGCGCAGGACCAAAGACTTGACCCCCTATTCAATATACCAGGCACTTTCCCCGCTGTATTATAAAGCTATTAGTCACTAGTTTCCGATTTGTTTCTCATGGTAAAGCCATGCCCAAAAGCGCGAGAAGAACAAGCACAAAAATGAACCAGTATTTGTTGATCTTGTCTTCTTCCTTCTCATCTACGATCTCGAGGTGTTTGTCCATGTCGAGGACCAATTTCAAATGTTTAATGCGGAGGGGCTCATCTTTCTTCACAAGGACAAGAGCCATCTTGATGTATTTTTGGATTTCTTTACCATTTATCGGCAGTTTTGAAAGCTTGTCGAAATTGGCGTCGGTGATGCAAGCCCGGCCGGAGCTAAGTTTCTGAACGTATTCGACCCAGAATCTACGGCGTGCTGACTGGTCTGGTTCGATGTACGGAAGAGTGAGATCGATTATACATTTGAAAGCGCTGTCGATTTCAATGTCGCGGTTGCCCGTGAGAAACGTGAGTCCTCGGTACTTCTCTAATGCGGAGAGAAATTCTATAAGGTGTAAGTTTTTGGCAGTCTAAGACAACAACTAGAAAGAGACAATGGATAAAAACTGACTATATACTATCTCGTTACGTTGTAGGCTATCTTGATTTCTCGATTCAAGAAATATATCGGCCTGATCAATAAGAAGGACAGCGTCCCAGAGCTGGCAGCATTTGAGGGCGTCCGTGATGCCCTTTTCAACCTTTGCAGGTTCAGTGCCGAGATTGCGAGCATTAATAGTGTACAGGGGTACGTGAGATTTCTCGGCTACTAAATGAATTCCCTATAGTAAGTCTGTGTTGTTTCATATGCTGGATTCACTTGCCGGTTGCAGGCGAACATGTTGTCATGCATGGCTACTGACCTGCTTCAGCTGTCAGAGCCTTGCCCGACCCTGAGGGGCCAGATAATATGATATTTATTCCCGCCCCTAGAAAAATATATCAGCTTTAGTTTTCCCTATCACAATAGACAGGGGTTCTCGCCTGTTTTGCTATTGAAGTCATCAAAACTCAATCTGCCAGACCTTAACCGATTAACAAGGGCAGACATAAAGTTCTTCTTGTTCCCGACGAGAACCAGGTCATCGTACAGCGTGTCGTCCCACACAATATCTCCAAGTGATTCAACATCGAATTCGCCTAGATGGAGAACACTAATTAGTACGGTAGCTATAGACGGCATGCGGATGTCCTTAGCGTCTCAAGTTTCCCACGTTTACGTACACCATTCGTTAGTGCTTAAATGGAAGCCTTTGACTCGTGGGCAAGAAATCATGCATTCGAAATCCGTCAGTGGGGATAAGTCCTCCTTCCTTCCGTCTCCATTAAGATGTTTAACGGACCGAGAGTTGATCTGGGACTTTTCCATATCGCTTAACCCCGCAACGTCTTGGACGCGGTATTCAGCTACGGTATCTGAATTGGAGCTAGAACATGTATCATCAACATCACACTGATTTTCCCGAGTTTTGATGGTTTTCTGGGCTGGCGGGGTACCCCGTTGCCTATAGGGATCAACAAGCGGTGATAGCTCCGAAGGAACTCTGCCTTGCATTGTGTAGTAGGCATAGGCGTCGATAATAACGCGGCCGGAAACCTAGAAAATAATTTTATGTTAGTATTATGAAGACACATATACTACACTGCGCATTTCTCTAATCATAAAGAAAAACATAGTAGGCGGAGGGATGGGAGGACATACCGACTTTTCGGTCTCCTTTAGGTCGCCTGGGATGGGGCACATCTCTTGAGTGTACATCTTCCCGCTGCAATTCCTGATATGGTACCCACGCAGACTTTCAAACTTCCTGCCACGAGAAATGAGCCTTTGTGATACCTCCTTCCAGTCGGGGTGGAACTCGGCTGGATAGGCGGGCAACAAAGCGACCTGTTTGAGGCCTTCGTAGTCGCAGACAACCTTGGAGGTGACTTTGAGGCCGCAAAACTCCCCGTTCCAGTCGACGTAAGCTAGTTTTAGGTTATACTGGGCTGTTTGTGATTCAGTCTTGGGAATCAAGTGGGCCTCAAGTAATTTGGTAGCACGAGTATCTCCTCCTGCATTGAGTATCATGAGACAACCGGGATTCAAAATCGCCCACAAGTCTTCAAACGAGATGACCCTCTTCCTCCTCACTTGGTCAAGCGTATAAAGTTGTCCTTCTATACGTGGTCTCAATTCCCGACGGAGAAGCCTGAGCTCCTTCATGTTTCCGTTCTGGCTTATCGCGTTTTGAATGCGATCCCACCGGTGGACATACGGCTTGAATGGAGTAGCAACTGCGTAGGGGCTTCCATTCAGGTACCACGAGGGATATTCATTGAACACCTCGTCCAAAATTGCCTTGAGTTGTGGGCTGTGAACTTCGATAAAAGTTGTCACCCAAGCGACGATGTCACCTTTCACAATTTTCGACTCCCGACAGATAACACCAAACTTCTTTCCCAACATCTTGAGACGTGTTTCTTCGGCTATAGGGTTACGTAACTCGGAACGCGGAGTATAATAACGAGGAAGACTCGCGGAATGATCGTAGACGGTCGTGATCTCACTGTAGGATTCAACCATATTATCTTCTAACGCCGCTGTAGACGCTTGGGTTGACTCTTGTGCTTGTTTTGAAGAGTCAGCGTAAAGTTCGAGGAAATCCACCGCCTCAGCCCATCTAGGAGATAAATTTAGCGGTACCAAATCACAATTCGCAGATACATCTTCTAGTTCAGGCTGGCCGCCCGGCTGGAGGTTGACAGCGAAAGCATCCATGGCTCGAATAGAAATTTACTGTCAACTTGGCTTCTAGGTTGGCAGAACTGTGATTTTGTAGCCGATGGTTTCTTAGAAGCTGCTGTAGTTAAAAATGGAAGTTAATAGAAAAGAATTGTTAATGCTGAATTGGTATGCATATCTGAAATGCCGGGATGTGGAATGAAGATACTATTGTCCGGCCAGATTTGGTGTTTTTAAGGCCTTCATGTTTGTAGTACCATAAAGGGACCACAATGGAAAGCAGCAATAGATTTTGTGAGAAATAACGTGCCTTGGCCGTAGATCATTAGGTAGGTACGTAGGTAATTAGGTTGGTAGAGAAGCTGGTAGGGGCATCTGAGTTTAATCCGCCAAGTAAGTCACAAGCAACCGCAACGCAGTACGGAGAAGGTATGGTAGTTAACAACTGCCTTATACCTATTTTCACTGACCTCCCGTCATGTATTATATGCCGCGGCGCAAGCAACGGCCAATGAAGTCCACCTTCTACCCTCAAGCGTAGAACTTTATGTATACTGCCCGAGATCTTTGGTGCCGATCACAGTCACTATCCCGGTCACGCCTGTATTCTGCTTACCTTCCCGTATAAAAGCCATCTGTGTGCATGTCGTTGCATCTGTCTAGGTGCTAATTTCGATCAACGTATTAGTCCTTCCCTAATTCATTCACTCGACCGGCCAATACTAACCACTATGACTACTCGAGTATTCAATGGTGAGCCTCGATATCCGATCCCTCATGCAGGGCGTTGGCCCTGCACTTTGACACGTGACACCTAACGCTTTCTATATTGCCTTGAATTACTAAGTAAGTTTACAAAGTATTGCATAGGAGAAAATAATAAATAAATACCGCTTTAAGTAGCATGGAAGGATGGCGGAGAAAGCGGGACGGCTCAACCCCTGATCATTAGAGCAGTGGTTAACCACCATCGCGTTTCTCCGAACACCCATCGAAAGATAGCGTCAAAACTGACCTACTTATTAAAAATATATCCAGTGACTTTATTTATATATATTCTCGGACTCTACTACGCCAACAAGAAACATGCGGCTTATTCACATCCCTACAATGGTCCTACAAAAATACCACACCTTTCTTTGCATTTATTATCTGTGCGCAAGGTACTGTTAGTACCTTTGCGCCACTTACACCCATTTTGCTAACATTTAGCATTTTATTCTACTTTTTGCTTAACTTTTACTGTTTTTGTTTATACGTAAGCTAAGCTACTTTTAAATTGCTTTGTTATAAACAATTTAAATATACTGAATTTGTCATAATTCAGGTGCACTACCAACTAAACCACCAATCAGAGTATGCTCTCTCTGATTCTGTCTGCCTATATCACTATGATTTATCCGGGTGTGCTCCGCATACTATTCTTTGCTTTTACAAGCTTTAGTCTTGTATGAGACCTACTATATGGAATATACATTATATTGTACCTGACTTTAAGAGACTTTTTAAACGTGACAGAATTAACTTTTTATAATTAAAAAACTAAATTAATATATTTGCTTGTTTAATTAAAACATTTTTATTAACTTATAAAATTAAAAAAAGTATAAACTAATAGTAGTTTGCTTTTTTTTTGCTTTAATTTTATTAAAAAAGCTTTTTGTATAAAAATAGTTATTTAAAATAGCTAACTTTAGCATTTATAAAAATGTTATTTTAACAATTTGCGTTTAATTTAAAAAAATTAATTAAAACAAAAAAGTTAATATTAACGTGCTATAAAACTTAATTAGCTGTTTAAACAGTTTAATAAACAGCTATTAAAATAATAAGCAGTTTAAATACGCTGTTAAAACAAAAAGTATTGTTTTAATGCTTTTAAAACATTTAAACGTAAAAATTTTTGCTTTTTTAAAAAGTAAGCTATACGCGCTTATAAAATTAGCAAGCATGAAGCTTATAAGCTTATTAATACTAGCACTAGCACTAGCATTTATATTGCTTTTAAAGCATTTGTTTAAAAGTAATACAAATAAGTTAATATTATAAGCTAAAATAGCAAACTAAAAAAATATGTTTTAATTTAATAAAGCAGCTATATTTATTGCTTTTATTAAAGCTAAGTTTATTAGTTTAGCTTTATTTTAATTTTTAAAATAAATAAAAAATAATAATAATAAGCAGCTATTAATTTAAACGTTATTAAAAATATATAATAAACATACAAATTAAACTTTGTATACAATTAAATATTTGTTTATAAAAGCATTATAAAATAAAAAGTTAAAATTAGCTAATATATCGAACTATATTTATATTAAAACTAAATAAGCGCTAAAGTATATTATTATTAAAATATAAAATATGTTTAAATTTAAACAAAACAAAGTAATATTAATATAAAAAGCAAAAGCTTTTAAAATTTTAATAATTTAATACAACTATATATTGTTTTAAATACTGTTTAATTTTTTAAACTATATTAAAAATAATATTATATTAATAAAAAGCGTTATTATAAACAAAATAATAGCATAAACAAAAATAAAGCTAATAAATTACTAATGTTTTTAATATAATTTGCTAAGTTTTATAAAAAAAGTTTAAATTATTTTATTTATTAAACTAATAATTTGTTAGTTTTAAATTTTTAATATTAATAAAAAGGCTTGCTATATATAAAAAAAGCAGCTTATTAAAAAATATTATTTAGGTTGCTAAAAATATTGCAATACTAAAAAATGCAGCAAAATAGCTAAATATATTTAGCGTAGCAAACGCTTTAACAAGCATTTTTTAAAGTTATATATAGCTATAGCTAAATATATTAACTGCTAAAAACTTTTTTTAAAAGATTATAAAAATTGCTTAATAATATTGCGCAAAAAAAAAAAGCGTGTTATACGCTTTAACAAAAAACAGCTTTAAGTTATTAAGCAAGCTAAAACAAAAAAATATAAAAAAGTAAACAATTTAATAAATATAAAAATAAGTAGCGTAATAAACCTAATAAAGGTTTTACAGCTTATTTTTAAAGCTTTTATTTTAAACGTACTAATTGCTATTATAATAACTATAATAATAAAAATTATAATAATAGCGCTAGCTGCTATAATAATAGCTGCTACTGCTAATAATACTAGCGCTGCTATAACTACAAATAAAAAAAAAAAAACAGTTAGCAAAATGTTTTTAAAAACATATTTAATTTATATTTTAACTGCTAAATTTTTTTTATAAAATAGCTTTGCTAAAATAACAGCAAAAACTGCTGCTACAAAAAAAAACATATTAAAATAATTACTATAATATTAGCTAAAAAAATAAGCGCAGTTTTCAAATTTAAACGCTAGGCGGCAGCTAAAGCTAAAAATAGCTAAAACAAAACTTTATTTAATATTAAATAATGCTAAAAAGTATAATAAAAAAAAAAAGGCTTAAAAGCCAAAAAAATAAAAAGCTTAACAAAAGCTTTAAAAGTTTAATAATTGCTTAAACAAACGTTAAAAAATCTTTTTTACTATATATTATATTTTTAGCAAAATATTATAAATTAAAAATAAATATAATATATATACAAAAGCTATAAACTGGTTTTAACATATATATTTAAAACTATTTAAGCTATAAATTTTTTGCTTTGTTAAATAGTTAAAAAAAAAAAAGCATGCAGCTTAAAATTATTTTTTATATATTAAAAAAAAATATATATATATAAATATAAAAGCGCTAGCTTATATTAATACAAAATATGCTATAGCTTAACATTAATAAATATATAACATTTAACGTATACTAAAAACTTAAAACAAACAAAGTTATAAATTATATTATAACGTTAAAACTATTAAAAAAGTATATTATAAAAAAAAATTTTAATGTTAAAAACTTTTTTTTTAAACTAAAAATAAATAATTAAAATTAAAAAACAAAACTTGTTTGCTAAAACAAATAAAGCAGTATAAAGTTTATAAAAATATTTGGCTTTATAATATATTAATTAAAACATATATTAAATTTAGTTTTTTTAAATGTTTTGTTAATAAAAATAAAAGTTTTACATTTTTTAAATTATAAGTTAAATTATTTTATTTTATTAATAATAATATTAGTTAAAAAAAATAACGCTTTAAACGTTTTTTAAATTAAAATAAACTTTAAAAAAAAAAAAAAATTTTGTTACATTAGTTAAATTAAAAGTAGTAACGCTTTTTGCTTTAAAAATTTATAACTAAAATAAGCATTTAAACAATTGTATAGCTAAGCTAATATAAGTTTTTAAAAAAGCTTTAAAAGCGGTTAAAAAAAAAGTTAAAAATAGCAGTTAAACAGCTAGCTAATAAAATAAAAAGTGCAAAAAAGTTTATAAAAACTATTGTGCTAAAAAAAACAAAAAGTTTTTTGCTTATATTTAAATTTTAAAATATATAAAAAAGCATTAATATTTTTTAATAATAATATAAAAAGCTAAAAAAATATATTAAAAAAAGCTAATTAAAACAGTAAATAATAATATAGCTATTTATAAACTAGTTAGCTAATATAGCTAAAAGCTATAACTTAATTTTTTTTTGCTTAAAATAAAAAATTAAGTAATAAAAAATAAGGCAAAAAAAGCTAAAGCGCTTTAAAAGCAAATTTTTAATTAATTTATTAGCAACAATAATTTATAAAAAAATTTATTTAAAAAATAAGCAAAAGCAAAAGCTTGCTTGCTATAAAAATTATTATGCATTTTAAAAAAAAATAAAAATATATATTATTAAAGTTTTTAATACGTTTTTAAAATTTAAAAGTATAACAATATATTTTTTAAAAGCATGTTAAAAGCAAATTAAATATTATATTTATAAAATATATTAATATTGCTTAAACAAAAAGTATTATTTATAAGCGTAGCGCGTAGCTAAAGTTGTTATAATACTAAAAGTAAAAAAAAAAAATAAGTTAATTTTGTAGTTTTAACAGCTAATTGCGCTTTTTTTTGTTTTAAATAAAAAGTTAAAAAAATTAATAATAAAAAGGATTGCTTAAATAGCATTAAGCTATAAAATGCTAAGCTTTTAATATAGTAAAGCGCTATTAAAAAAGTTAACAATAAATTTAGTAGCGTTGTTTATATATAATATAAAAATAGCTTTAAATATTAAACTAGCAATATTTATAATTATTTTTAATATATTAAAAGTTTTTAACGCATTACTAAAACGTAAGCTGCTAAAAAAAATAAAAAAATAAAAATAGCTTTTAAAATGCTTTAATTTTATGAAATTTTTTTTTTTTATAAAAAAGTAAAAGTTTGGCTTAATAAATTAACTATTTAATACTATAACGTATAATGTAAAAATGCTGCAAAGCTTTTTGCTTTCGCCGGTTTTATATATGCTATATTTAGTAAAACTTTATAAATAAAACATTTAACATAAATTTAAATATATTAACAACATAAAATTATATTAAGCTTTAAATATATTTTAATAAAACTTAAAGCTTTTAATAAACAACGTTATATAATTTTTAAACTAAGGTAAGCAAAACAAAGTTTAATTTGCATTAAAAAAATATAAATTGCTACATATTATAAAGCAGCAAAATAAAATAAATCTGCTTTTAAAAGTTTTAAATAAGCTTATAGTACAGCTAATATTATTATTAAAGCAAAGTGCTAAAGTATTAATATTTAAATAGCTAAATGTCACGAACAGTCAATAAGCCACCTAACTGCGCCATGGTCTTTCGCACAAAAGAGTACAAGATACCAAACTGTCCTTAGTTTGGTTCAAGTGGCTTATATTAGCAGGTCAGGTCAGGTCTGGTCAGGTCAGGTGTAGCAACCGCTACACTAAACGTTTAGTTTAATAAAAAATTTATTTTTAAATGTTATATAAAAAAAAAAACAAGCAAAGCTATATAGCTAGCTAATTATATTAAAAAGTTTGTAAATATTAAATATAGTTTGTTTGCAAATATAATATAAAAAGCAGTAATAATATGCTTTATTTTAATAATATTTTATAGCTATAAAGCTTGGTATAAAAAATATAAAAAGCTAGCAACAAATTAAGCACAAAAAAAAAAATAGTTAATATAAAAATTAGGCATTTAATAGAACGTATTTATAAAGTGCTATTAGCAAAGGCGCAAGCAGTACTATTTTGTTAAAAAACTATATTTATAGCAGCTTTATTTTAAAACGTTAAATTGTTAACAGTAAAACTAGCTTTAAAAAAAGCAAAATATTGTTTTGTGTACAAGTTATATATAATAAATAAGCTATACTTTTTAGCAAAAAAAGTAAATCTAAAAAAAAAAAAAATGTAGCGTTAGCATGCTATATAAAATTAAAACAAAAGTTTAAGTAATAGTTAAGCTGCTGCTTATTTTATTAAAATATAGCTTAAAGTTATATAATAATTTAATAAAAAGTATAACAAAAGTAAAAGCAGCAAAAAATTTTATAAATTAATATAAATTATTTTTGCTAAATAATATAATTATTTTTTTAAACAGCTTATAAAAAAGCTAAAAAGTTAGCTATAATTATATAATTTATTAAAAAAAACAAAAAATAGCGTACAATATTAAAAAGCTTTTAAAGCCTTTTATTAACTTTAATAAAAAAGTAATAAAAGCTTAAAAAAGCTTAAAATAAGTTTTAAGTATAGCTTTAAAGCAGTTTGCAAAAAAATTTAAGTTTGTTTAAATAATACAAAAGTTATATAGTATTAATAAAAAAACATAGCTTTATTAGCATAATAGTTATATTTAAACTTTTAAACAGCTATAAAAATATATAACATATAAATTAAATAATGTTTAAAATATTATAAAATAAAAAAAAACAAATAAACAAATTATTTTATAAAACAAAAAATTAAAATACTGCTAAATAAAAACTTTATGCTAATAATATATAAAATAAAATTAAAAGTATAACATCCGCCCAAAAACTCCCAAAAGTTATATTAAAAAAACTGTCACGTTTAAGAAGTCTTTTAAGGTCAGGTACAATATAATGTATATTCTGTATAATAAGTCTTATACAAAACTAAAGCTTGTAGAAGCAAAGAATAGTGTGCAGAGCACACTTAGATAAATCATAGTAATATAAGCAAATAAAATCAGAAAAAACACACTTTAATTAGTAGTTTAGTTAGTAGTGCACCTAAATTATAACAAAAACATATATATAAAAAAGCTATTAAAATAATATATAAACTAAAGTTTAAATTATGCGCTAAAAAATTATTTTAAACTTATTATTTTTATATAAATAAAACTATATAAATAGCTAACAATTTGCTTTAAATATAAAAATTATAACTAATATTATAAACGTTTTAATTATATAAATATTATTTTAAAATGCAAATATAAAAACAAAAAAATACTAAGCTATTTTATTTGCTATAGCAAAACTAAAAAACATTTTATAAAATAGCTAGTTAAGCTGTTAAAAAAATTGCGCAAAACGTACAAATAAAACAAATATTTATATATATTATTTAAAAACTTAAAGCATTTTAAAAGCTTTGTTATAATTATAAAAATGTTTAAAAACTTGCGCTTTTTACACTAAATAAAAAAAAAGAAAAAAAAAAGAAAAAAAAAAAAAAAGTAGCTATAGCTACAAAAAAACGTAAAAATAGCAAAAAAAAAAATAAAAAATAAAAACAAAAATAAAAAAGCTAAAATAAAAAATTATAAAAACGTAAACTTAATGTTTAATTAACAACTTTTTTTATTATTTTTTATGTTTTTTTAATAAAAAAGTTAAAAAGTATTAACTATAAAATAACTTACTTTTTTTTTTACTTTTTATATAAAAGTGCAAAATCTTTGCTATATAAATAGCAACGTATATGCTTTAAAAGCGCTAAAAAAAAGCCTAAGCTAAAAACTAATATATAGCTAAGCACGCCTTTAAAACAAAGCAAAAAAAACTTAGTAAGAATAGCTTTACTAAGCTGCCTTAGTGCTAAACTAGTTAAAAAAGGAAAATGTATCTATAGCAAATAAACTATAGCTTCCGACCTGCCCGTATGCCCTTCGGAAGGCTCTGTAGATAACTGCCACGTGGTCTTCCCCCGGCGTTAAATAAATCTATCTATCTATCTATCTACGAGAATACCACGGGGCCGAGGTCCCACCCTACGCAATACTAGTAAGCCATGCATCTGATATCTATTTCTCAACAATTTCTGAAGAGCAGAAGTTGTCCTATTTTCATCATTATTTTGCCTCTTAGTGTTATTCGCGTTAGAATCGTTGATACATTCCCTTTGAGCATGTTTCATTAAACCAAACATGGTAGTCCCACACATGGGGTAGTCAAGAAGTTTCTCTCAGTGATTTCCAAGAAAACAAAGATCCATCAATGCAAGGCTATCAGAAAATCCTTGACTGTTGCCAACAGGCGGCATCTGACGGTCTAGAAGCCGTAGTACGAACCACTGCCTACTTCCTATTTACTTCCCATTGTCTAATACAGCGGGCGTAATGGATCGATACATGTTGCATAGATAAACTGTAGCAGCAGGTGCTAACTGAGTGTCACATGACCTCTAATGGTATAGTGGGGCTGGTCACCTCATACATTACCAATTTCGTAGGCACTACACCTTGTAACTAGCTTCATACTACAACATACTCCAGATAAGTCTCTTATTTTGCTTAATTTGATCATACAATAGTTTTCATACTTTGTAGTTATCCTAGAGTAATAAGAGTGAGCCTGTGCTACTATATGGTAGCTTTAAAAACTCACCAGCTTAATATTAAATAGAAAAGCAAAGCTTAAAACAATTAGCTTTTTATTAGTTTTACAAGTAAAGCTATATAAGCAATTAGCCTTTTTAAAAATAAGCTAAAACTATATAAGCATAAAACATATATAATTTAAATAATAACTAATTGTTTAATTAAAGCTAGCAAAAGTATAACAATGTTAGTTTAACATTTTTATTTACTTTTTTAAACAAATAAATATTTTATTTTTTTATATACTATAAAAAACTTTATTTTTATTGTTATAAGGTTATTTTTATATAATATATTAAATAGTTAAAACACTAGTTTTTTGTTTGCAAACTTTAGTATAACGCTTATTAAACTTTAAAAAAAAAACAAACTTGCTATAATTTAAGCTAATAAAATAAATAGCTTATTTAAAATTTAAGCTTTTTATATAACAAAAAAAACGTTATATTTAATTAGCTTTGCAAATATTTTAAACGTTTATAAAAAAAAAATAATAAACTAAAAAACCAATATAACAATAAGTATTTTTTTTATTTGCTTAATTTAAAACTATTACAGTTAAACGTATTAATAACATTTATTAACATGTTTAAAGTTAACGTATTAAAAAATTAGCTTTTAAAAGTGTTAACAAAGCTTGAATACGTTTTTAATAAATTTGCTAAGCTTTTTTATAAAAAGCTTAAAAAGTTTAATAACAGAATTTAAATGTTATTTAAATTTAAAAACAATGCTAACTTAACAAACTTATACTAGCGCTTATATTATTAATTTTAAAAGAATATAAAAGCTATAGATTTTATTTAGATTTATTATATAACTATAAAATAATTAAAAAAATACTTTTTAGCAAGCCGGTTTTTATTACTTTACTTGCTTTTTTTGTATAAAAAAAACTAAAACTGCATATTATTATCGATTTTTAAAAAGTTAACATAAAAATAATAAGCAATATTTACTTTTTATTTTAACAAAATAATATATTAAAAGCATTGTATAGCTTTATAATATTTATTATTATAAATATTATAAAACATTTTTTTTAAAAAAATAAATAAAAAATAGCTTTTATTATTACATATAAAAAACATAAATAATTTATAATAGCTATAATAAGCTTTAAAACTTTTTTTAGCTTTTTTTAATATAAAATAAAACGTTTATTTAAAAAATATTTTTAAAAGTTTATATTAGTATATATAAACAATGTTATTATTTTTTTTTAAAAACGTTAAAAAGTATTTAAAATATTTAAATATTATATTATTTATTTTAGCTGCTTTAAGTTATATAATAAATCTTAAAAAATACTATTTTGCTTAATATAAACTTAAAGTATTTAACGTTTATATGTTTTAATTTAAGCTTATAATTATTAAAAAAAAAGTAGCAGCTATTTAAAAACTAAAAATGCTATAAACGCTATATAATTTAAAACAAACGTTTAGTTTTATAAAATTTTAAAAAAGCTAAATTTACTATTTTGCAAGCATTTTAGCTCCGCTTTAAAAGCTTAAAACATATAAATTTTGCAAATGTTTTACTAAAATAAACTTAATATGTTATTAATTTATTTAGCAATATATATTTTTATTAATAATTAAATTATTTATTTTAAATAAAAATAATAAAATTATAAAAAAAGCTTAAAAAGCATACAAAAAAGCTGTAAAAAATATAGCGCTGCTATAAATATAAGCAATAAAAACGTAAAACATTTTAAAAAATAAGTTATATAAAGCTATAAAGTTAGCATATTTAAACTATATTAAACTTTTTATTTTTTGTATAAATTTAAACGAGAAAAAAGTTAGCAAAAGTTTTTACTAAATTTAAAATAATAATAAGCTGCAGTTAATACTATTTTTTTTACGTTTTTTATTTTTAACTAAATTAAAATATAATATATACAAAGTTAAAACATATAAACTTGTTTAAACATTTAAAAAATTAATACACATTTTTAATTATAATAACATTTATATATATATATTAACTATAACATTATTATATAGTTGTTTATTAATGTTAATAGCAAGCTAAAAATTTTTAATAAACTAAAAACTTAGCAACTTTTTTATTTTTATTTTACTTATAAGCTAAAAATTATTTATATTTTTAAAAAAACGTTAATAAACGTAAACGCTTTTTTATACTTATTACAAAAACAATTTAGCTAACTTTACTTTGTTATAAAAGCTTTTATAATAACTTAAGCACAATTTAAACATAACGTTTTAAAACTATAGCTTTTAAAAAATGTTTTAAAATTATAACAATTAAACTTTTAAAAATTTTAACAACCGGATTTTTAAAAACTTGTTTTGTTTATTTTTAATTTATTTTTAATTGCAAAAAAATAACAACTATAAGCAAAAATAAAAATTATAAACGTTAATAGCATAATAATAGCTTTTTTTTATATATTAAAAACTTTAAAAAAAAGTTTGTAACAGCATATAAAAAAAACAAATTGTTAAAAACAGTTTATTTATGCTTAAAAAGCTAGTTAAACTAATTAAAAAAAATATTAACTTTAATATATTATTTATTTTGTATAAACTTAAAAACAAAACTTATATATTTTATAAACTTG
Organism: Xylaria digitata; assembly: GCA_022495195.1. NCBI lineage: Eukaryota > Fungi > Ascomycota > Sordariomycetes > Xylariales > Xylariaceae > Xylaria > Xylaria digitata. Next base: position 2,732 of record MU376971.1, on the reverse strand, counting down.
TTAAAAAACTAATTAGTTATTTTATTTTTGCAAAAACTAGCTGTTTTATAAATAGCATATAATAATTAAGCTTATTAAAAAATATAACAAACTTATAAATATTTTTAAGCTATAACATTTTTTTAAAATATAAAAGCATATATTATTAACTATATTTAATTTGCGTGCTTAAAATATAGTAGTATAAAAGTTAACATATAATAACTTTATAGCAATTTGCTTTTAATTAAAACTTTAATTATATTAATTTCGATTTTATATTTAAATTTTATTGTTAGCTTACTTGTTTTTAAAAACAAATATAATGCTATTTTTATTATTATAAACAAAATATTAAAATTTGTTAAAACAATTATTAGCAGCACTATATATATAACAAAAAACTAAGCAGACTTATATTTTTATTAAGTTTATGCAAACTAAAGTTTACTAAATGCGTTTATATTAAACATAAACAAAAAATTTGTTAGTAAGCTTTAAACTGCTTTTTATAAAGCAGCTAATATAAATATAAAAATTTTAGCAGCATACTATTACTTTACTAATAAGCAAGCAAAACATATAGTTTAAACTTTTATAAACAGCATAATTGCTTTTTTAAAAGCTAAGCTTAATTTAAACAGCTAAAAAACGTACGTACTTTATATTACTTATTATTTTAACACTTTTATATTTGCAACCATTTTAAAATTTTTATATAAAGTTTTATATAAGCATAAAATAAAAACGTTTTTATTAATAAATTATATACTAAGCAAAAAATTTGTAGTAGCTTAATAAACTTTGCGCTAAAAAGCAGCAGATTTAACAGCTTTAATATAAACGCGCATAAAGTTATACTATAATAATTTATATAAAAACCTTTTTATATTAACTAAAAAAAAAATAATATATATAAAGTTAAGCAAACCAGGCTATTTAAGCTATTATTTAAATAATTAAACCAAACTAAGTTTTTAAAAAGTTAAGCCGTTTTTTATTAAAAAAATTATATACTTATAACAATATTACGTTAAATTACTGCTTTAGCTTATATAAAAAAAATATATATATTAATTAAAAACTTTATTTTAGCTTATATAAACAAATTTGCTAAGCTTTTATTAAAACTAAGCAGTATAATAAAAGCTAAAACAAAAAAATATATTATTAAAACTATTAAAAATTATATAAAAATTAAAAAATTAAAAAATAATAAACTGTAAATTTATTATAAAAATAAATAAATAAATAATAAAAACATAATATAAAAACTAGTAATAATATTGCAAAAAATTGTTTTTAAATTGCTTAAAGCATATTATACTTATATAAAAACAACAAAATGCTATTTTATAATTTTTATACTAACTTTTAACTTTATTTTGCTTAAAATAAGTTTTTAATATCGTTTTTTTTTACGTAAAAATTAAAGTTTAACAAGCTAAGTTTTTAAACTAACTTTAATAACACAATACTTTATACTTTTTTTTAGTTTTAACTACTTATTTATTGCTACAATTGTTTATTAATTCGCTTTTTTTTTTTTTATAATTTTTAATAATGCTTTTTTAAATATAAAATAGTTTAGCTAGCTATATAGTACTACTAATTTAAATGCAAGGTTTATGTTTAATAAAAAAAATCTTTAAACAAAATTTTTGTTTAATTTATGTTTTTTTAATACTTTATATATTTTTCTTTGTTTTTTTTACTTTTATATATAGCTTTGTTTATTATATTGCTTTTTTTTTATTTAAATATTTTAACTACGCCTGCTGTTTTAATAATTATAAGTATTAAAATACTATAATATTAACTTACGTTTTTGCTTTTTTATTTTTTTTGTTGCTAATAACAACTATTTAAAAACTTTAAAACGTATACTTTTATATAAACCTAATATTATTTATAATATACTTTTTTTTTACGTTTTTTTATTTAATAACTAACGCATTTTTTATGTTAGTAGTACACCCAAGTAAGTAGTACACTTTCTTAAACCTTTGTACACATATTTTAAAATAACTTAACACTAACGCGTACAATTAATTCAAACTATTTAGAATTTAATTTGCTAAATATTTTTATATTGTTTTAACAAGTTTGCGCATTATAGCTAAGTTTGCTGCAAGCTTTATAGCGCTAAGCGCATATTTTTTTTTTTTTTGGTATAATAACTATTTTTATAGTTTTTACAATTTTTTTGCTTAACTATGTTTTTAAAAGCTTGCAAATCTTTTGTTTTTTATATAATAAAAGATTTTTTATTTTGTAATTAAGTTTTTTTTATACAGCAACGTTAGCTAAGCTAATAATTTGTTTTATAAAAAGTTGCAATTTTTTTTTTTAATAACGTAAAACAGTATATAACGTTAGTTATATTATACATAATTTAGCTTATATTTTTAATAATAAATATTAAAAAGTTATTTTAATGTTATATAACTTTTAATTTAATATATTAAAATAAAAATTAAGCTTTAATTAAATTGCTTAAAGTTATAAATTGCTAGCAAGCAAATAAAGTTAAAAATAAAAGCTTGACTTAAAAAATAATTAAACAATAATTTAGCTAATTAATAATATATTTTAAGTTAACGCATCCCACAAGCTAGTTTTGCACACAAGCAAGTTTCGCACTTTGGCTTGGCGTACCCTGTAAGCTACTTTATATGCAGGGGTACTTATTCCATTTTATTATAACTTCGCGAAAAAGGGTCGTACAATAAAATAATTAGTACTATTAGATT